>LR737386.1:6250607-6413785 GCA_902655005.2 Marronus borbonicus
ATGTTTTGAAATAGAAAGTAAACTTCGTTTAAAAAATTCACGGCTTATGATTGGCTAATAAATGGGTCGAATTCACACATACGAAAAATATTTTATTTCGCAAATTAAATTAAGTTGAATAAAACAAAATATCATCACCACTTGTCATATATCTCTGTTGATTTCGGATTTGAGAAAGTATAAAATAAAATAAAAATAAACACTTCTACGCTTACGACGCTGTCAATTTAGAATTTGCATTCGCCGCTACTTTTCCATAGAGTAAACTTCTCCAATGTAATATAGATGCCGATAATAGCGCAATCTACTGCATTCTTAACGTGATTACAATTACCTCTGAGAAGAAATTATTACTTAGAGAGAAAGAGCTTTGATTAACATGCACAAGTTCTCAGACATCTATTTAAAACTTTTTTTTGTTGATTTTGTAACGCTTTTTAGACAACTAAGTACTTAATATACAGTAAATCTACAGTGAAACTTCGAATTTAATCAAGAAAAATTTTTTTCGCTACATTAATATCGTTCATCAAAGTCGAATGTTTAGATTTCATAACAATTCAACTTCCTAATTCCCCAAAAAAAAAAAATTAATCGAATACGCCTTCACGTCAATAAAATGATAATTTCATCCTCAAGCTATTTGCATCAGCTTTCAATGAACTTAATCGAAAATAAAGTAAAAGTCAATCCGCTTTCCAGCGCTAATTATGCAGATGGGCACCAGATGGGGTGGGTGGCGTCTTCTTCAACAGCCGCGAAAAAAGTCAACACAAGACGTTCCTGTCTGATATTTATTAAAACTTTCCGTTCATCCTTCGCTTTTTTTCGCGAAGAAGTTAGTCAAGTGATATTGACGGACCTTCGAAAAGTCGATTCCGGGCAGGGTCGCCAACGTAAACACTTAGTACGATTAAGTTTGGGGGATAAAGTTTTTCTACTTCCGAAGAACGAGCTGATGACATGGAGGTAAGATATATACTGGGTGTGTTTATGCTCTTTAAAGAAGTTTGACGGTGGAGCAATGTTGTTTTTTTAGGTCGGATGATAGCATATAAATCGAAGCATTGATGTAGTTGTGTTGAAACTAAAGAAAACTAAAAAACAAAAAAGGTAAAGGATTCGCTCACCAAAGCTTGGACAATATTTACCGGGATACTTAGCATTTACAGTGGAATATTAACATTAATTAATATTAATAATTATCCTTCATTGAAAAACAACTTGAGGGAAACTATTACAATATCTCAATAAACCAGCGTTAGTACATTTACAATTGCTGGTATCTAAAGTATTCGCTTAAGTTATAAGGACTTAATTTTTTTTAATTGTTACAGTGATTTATGTTATTTGAATCGTGAGGTAAGTTATTGCGTAACTTGGGTGTTTCTCCGCAAGTCGTAAACTGTGAGCGGAATAGATATAAGTTTATTTTGCGATAATTACGCAAAGCATTCCTTGTACTTAAAGCTAGTCGTCTGAAAAAATTTGCATTTTACAATTACTATCCGGACTCATTGCATAAGTTGATTAAAACTCAAAGTGAAAAAGAAAATATCACATATTATGCAAATTCTAGTTTTTTCTGCAGTTTATTGCCCAACAGTTACAACTAATAAGAGGACAAAAATAAATAAATTAAAAAAAAAAAGTAAATACATTGACTGGCACATTCTAACCGGTGGTGAGACACGTAAAATATTGGTTGTAGAAGGTGGCAAAGAAATGACAAAGAACGATCGAGGAACACGAAATTAAGAGAAGAAAGGAACTAAAGACAATCAATAGAGGCATGGGCCAGCTTCCATACAAAGCGGCCTCCTCGACATTCATGTTGCGATGATAGTGATGCCAAACCATATCTGTAAACTGGTCTATGCCTCATCCTGGACTATGTCCCCTATAAGCAATGTATTTAAATCACCGTTGAACTTTTTCTAAAGAAAGCTTGGTAAATACATTAGGACACCATACTTGTGTTTCATTGTCTAACTTACTGATGCCGAAACTAAAGAATAGAGAAAATGTAGTTGACTACAATGTTCGGCGCAAATCACATTAAGAGGGAATCGAAATGCAATCTTTGACTGCCCTTAATGGTAGACTCGAGTAAACATATTGGATCGGATTCTGAACAGCTAGTTGAGGAAGATTCACAGGAGCAAGCTCCATTTGTGATTCAAGATGTCTGGAATAGAATACCAGAAAAACAAATTTCAATAGTGTTTATAGTGACAAATCTGAGCACATTAACGATACATAATCCACTTTGTCAGATTTATGCAATATTTTTCAATCAAAAAAAAGAATATTCCGGCTGTACATCAATTTTTCTCAAGGCGATACATCTCTGCTGCATTCTGCAGGACAGTAGGTCTGTAGCAGAATCAGAATTTTTGTTTCTTAGATGTTAAAAATCTTAAGATTAATTTTGAAAATTCGACGTTGTAAAATAAAGAATTTATCTTAAAGTCTTACAGTCCTAAAAGCTGTATTACTTTAATCTTGGCCGTAATAAACAATTGATGTGCAGTTAATAGCAACATAATGTCTTTTATGTCGAATTGTTACTGGTGATGATTCTTGGTATTATCACTACAAACCGGAATCTGGAGCTGAAGCAGACGTTTGCAGAATTTCCAACGACGAAAAAATAGCAATCTCAGTCGTTGTTGGAAAAAGTAATGGTGATCATCGTAACTGATTGCCAAGGTGTACTGGATCTTAGATTTGTAATAACATGGTCTTATCGTAATTTACACACGTGTACAGTCTGGTGTTGCTGTCGGCATTGTACATAGTCACATTTCTCAGAGATTAGGAAATAACCCCTAAAACTCAAGTCAAGCGCATTAATATATAACGGACTAAGCGTTTCTAAACGTCATATTAGATGTTTGGAGTGTTGAAATCGATTCGCTTCCACCTGGCAACGCAATAATCGAATAAGAGCAGCGTCAGACCCAATTTAATAAATTCTCGTCGCTTATTAAGTGTGCTACGCGGTCTAAGTGCTGGCGCATTAAATATTGAAGTGAAGACGATAGTTTCGAACGTTGGGCAAAAGTGCGCCGTTCGAAATTTACCCGGTGTCAAGGCAAATTTATTCCCCTTTGATAACATATAGTGTCCTGGGAATTTTGAGTTAAAATCTATTCGTTCCAGTCCTTTTGTACGGTTTAAACTTAATTATTTTGCGTATTTTCTAAATAAATTGGGTGCTCCATTCAAGATTATTTAAATTTCGCGCCTGAAATATGAATTTATTTAGCATATGCTTTGGCGCAGTCAGTAGGATTTTACAAAGAAGTCGCTGCAGTAAACCATATTATTGCACTTCTAACCATCGATTACTAATACTCATTAACCGACCATACCAGATGTGTACCAACCTCTAGAAGAGTTTTTGATGTACCCAACCATCGTATTGGCACCGGGCCTACGGTTTTACTTTCTTATCTGTGAAAAAGGCAATCTCTGATTTCCGTCCGTAACTAAAAACCAACCGTCCCAGAAGTGATTTGAATCTGCGTCGTTCAAATCTAATATATGTTAACGTTTCGTATTTTTTCCAAAACTTACAAATACTTCTGCATTTTTCTAGATTGAACCGAGGTTTGCTTTTTTATTTTTTTTTTCGATTTTCCCTATTCAGTTTGCTGCAATTTAAAATTCCGCTACGTCTGTACCACTCTAGCATAGGTAATTTAAATACGTCGTAAATCTTAAACGTTAAATTCCCCAGGTCGACGTACGGGCACCAAATCACTGCGAATTTAATAATTCAACGATGGATCCTGAATTACAGCGACTGCATACCGTTGCGAACTATCCGGATGCATCCCGCTAGCATCCAGAGATTCCGGCAGGGAATTTATTCTCGGACTAGCATAAATCACTTCCATAATGTCGTTAGTTTAACCGGTTTTTAAGCTAATAATGCAGATACAGATTTTGTATTTTCCAAGCACTTAGACGTTCTAGGCAGTAGGAAATTGGTTATGCTTAAGGCGTCTTTAAAACTAAGAAGGTAATTGAAAGATGAAATCTTGATTGGTACCAAGAAAGCGTTCGTTGTAAAGTACGGTTTAAATGTAGCTGTAAAGATTTTGACTTTGTAGTGAAATGATGAGAATGTGCACATGCCATTTTTGCTTCATAAGTTGTAGAAAAAATATTATATTTATAGTATTAAAGTGGCCGCAGTTTAATTCAAAAACCACCAATGTCGAAAATTCAAAGTTTAAGCATTTAAGCAAATCTCCAAATCTTAAAACAGATCTTTACCTTGTCTTAACGGATCGAAGTAAAAGTGACGTCTTAAATTTGCCCTTCCGGCGATTAAATTTTGTTCCCCCCTCCATCCTCTCGTTTCCATTATGCCGTCTTCCTCAATATATACTCCCCATCTTCTAGAATAATAGTAATTAGTTCCGAGCAGAGGTACTTACTGTTCCAAGCGCCATCTTACGACCAGTTTCGATAACTACGCGCAATCCATTACCGCGCTTCAAATTACGAGATGAATGAGGAGATGGAAATGGAAGAGGAAGGAGAATAAGAAACAGAAGATGAAGAAGAGAATTGGATGGCTCCACTAACGTTGTTAATAAATTGCCAAGGGGAGTATGGTGGTTAAGAGGGAGGAAACGGATATGGAAATGGTAGAAGCTGCACGACGAAAAGTAACTAGTTGGGAAGAGGACCACGATGAAGAGGAAGAATTCCTTAATATGAAATTCGCTTTTTAACTAAGCGTTTCCCTCGGATTCAACTCGCTAATTCTCTTCGAGACATCAAAGAAAGATACGAAGTTACGGGCGTCCTTTTTTTAGCCGGAGGCGTTCATTTCATTAAAGAGAGATTATATACATACATTAGGCTAAATTATTTGAATCCTCCAAGGCATCCCAGGCTTGTTTGAAGTTTCGCTCCTTTTGTATGAGTAATAAGTTTCAATTTTGTTCAATTAATAATTTTTTTGCGCGAATTTATGAAGAGCCACATTAAGAAACTTTATACATTTTACTTCTAGACCACAACCAACCAGTAGAATGATATGTACTTTTACATCAAAGGCGTTATGTTGTTTTATGGCACAGAAACTGCAGAGCTAAAATATCTGTCGAATCAAAACTAAACAAAAAAAAACAACACCAAAAGCAAACGCTATATATACAATTGGAAGACTTTCCTTTGTATAGCACCGGTGGAAGAAACACTATTGAGAGAAATTCTTTCGTACTTCAAAAACGCTATAACTTCTCAAAAGTATATACCGAACGTTCTTGTGGAATGTTTCCTTCCTTTGAACAGTAAACATTCCAACGCGCAATCGCCATCATCGCGCTTACAATCAGATTAACCGGCAATATTTAAATTTAAAGAAACTTATCGTAATAATTAATATGCAGATTGCAGCAATTAACAAAACGGTAACAATAAGAAAAACAAGAAAAATAAAAATAATTTGTACCTTTTTATGGTAAATAGGATATATTTTGCAAAGCAAAATCCATTGATAGTTGCAAACTTTCATTTCATCACTTTTTGATGCTCTCTCAAAGATCCTACCATGCATAAAATTTGTTTATGTTGCTGCACTACACGTCGCCTAAATAAATTAATGTACATTAGGATATATGCATTGGGTATCTCCGCTACATCGTTGCTAAAATTAAAAATAACATTTTCAGCGCGGATTTTAGGAATATTTTTACTCGAAATTTACATTTTGCAGATTATTTATTCAAACATATGTAAATACACGGCTACGGTTACTGCTTGTAGGTTGCTACGTTGCACTCATTTGGATTATCATACATCAAAAGCGTATACCTAGACTCCATGAACGGCCGTAAGTAATAAGTTTACGGTTAAATTACGCTCCGAAAGTCCCTGGCGATATTATAAACGTCTCCGACGGTCTACTTAGGGCTAGAAAAGCCGTCTCCAATGTAAACATATGCGATCCTACCTTAGTGGTTTCCCGGCTGAAGTTAGTAAGCTTTGCTCAGCTACGTATTGCAATTTCTCAGTTTGTCCTCCTTTCGTTTAGGTTCTTTTGTTTCGTTTCGGCGGGAAAGGCGAAAAAAGTGAAAACTAGGACGCTGTGCGAGTATTACGTCGCGTACACTAGAGGGTGTACCGGGCCTTTATTACGAAATTCCGCGTCACGAAGCGGGAGGGTAGCATACATTTCGCTAGGGGTTGGAAGACGGATTCGGCGATATTCCGATATTAAAATTTAATCACCCACTGCCGCCAAGAAACCACCGGTTTCCCAAGGCTCCCCTCTCCTCAATTTTCCAAAGGAGGATGATTAAATTTATTATATTATCGATTTCAGAGCGACGGTATGGTAGTGGTTCCATTCTCGAAAAACAGGCTGTAAGTATGGAGCGCACGCAAGTCGACCGCCATGAACTAGGTCGTTAATCACAGTTTACTTATATCCCTCCCCTCAAATTTCCTCTACCTTCTATAGCCTTTCACCTACCCTCAACTAACCCCGTTAAGATAGATTAAATGGTAGTACAATGTTACTAGAATTTCGGTCACTGTGTTGTTAACCGAGCGAAGGAAACAGTGGAAATTTTACATGAATATGTGCTAGAGCGGGTATTTGACCCCCTTCCGAGGACGGGATCCGAGGTCGGAAGGTCAAGAAACTCGACCACAAACTGCAATATTATAATTATTGATATTGGGGTTGATTTATGAATAATTTTAGAGGGACGCTTTTTGCTAGGGGCCTAACCTGTAAGTCGTTAATGAAAGATTGGTCTACACTAAGTACATACTTATTCAGGAAGATAAAACCTGTTACATATTTAATCTATTTGATTTCAAACGAGGGGTCAGGAAGATATAAGTGTCACATATACTTGTTTTTCAAACTTGGTAGTGAATTCACTACAATTATCAAGACACTTAATTAAAAGAAACCGTTTCCATTGTGGAATCTGTTATGTAGGCTCCCGCTGTCGTCAATAGCACTATACTCTTGGTTTCCGGATTGGAACTGCATCATTGTTTTAGCTTTTGCGTTTCGTCCTCATTCTTATGGGACATCTTCAGGGCTGTTACCGCGTACTAACTGGAGACTATTCATTCTGGAGGGGTCTGTATAGGGCTAGTTGCGGGTTGGCGTACAACGCTCGTGCTTAGCAACACAACTGCTGACCGATCGCTTTGTTTCACCGATGATGGTACTACTACTGCACGAAGATGGAATCTTAGTAAACACCAAGGGCTCCTAGATGATTACGGTCTTTGATGGGAAAGTAGTCTGAGAGTTTGAAATATTCTTGGTCGCCTATGAGGGTAGTCTGAAAAGTTTCCGTAATACAGAAACAAGTATTTTTTTTTTCAAATTCAATTTTCTTTCCCAACATAAATCTAAACACTTTCCCCAGCGACGCTCCCATCTCCTTAATTCACTTGACATCTTATTCTGTAGAATGTGCCTTGCTATTCGATGCAAATTTTTGTTCTACGAATGAAATTTAGAGGCGAGAACAAAAAGGTAGCTGGAGACCAGATCTGGTGAATAATTCGAACCAAAGTTTGTGCATTTTTGCTGTGGCGATCACTGAAGTGTGAAACATGTTACCTTGGTTGAACAAAACTTTCTTTTTCTCCAAATGCCGTTTTCCGTTTTTGCGCAATTTTTGCCATCAGCGTCAAGCAATGATCCGTAGTATTCCCCCGTTATTGGTTTTCTACCTCAAAATCAGTTGTCATCACTTTCCCAGCCAACATGGCTAAATTTTTCAAAAATGTCTTTCAGCACACTATTACGACATTACAAGAATATTTTTTATTTCATTAAAAAGATAATAATTATTTCGAAGCCGTTGTATTTTTTGATTGTTGTTCATTGTCAAGCAACTAGAATAGATTGTGCTTGAGTAATTAAAGTGTGGCACATCAACATTATGTATCGTACACTTGATTTCAGAATGGAAAAATACTATGGCGTTCGTTCACATTTGGATACTAAAGCACCAGAAAGTTTGGAAATTTTAACTGAAATTGAACGTTGTTGATAATCGACTGTGTTGGGATTGACATCAAGAATTGATCACCGATTACTGGTAGATCCTTGTCGAGCAGGATTTAGACCTCTGCTCTTCGCAACAATTATATTAACAAGAGATGTATAATTAAGATTAATCAGGTTAGGATTTTCTTAGCAGTCGTTATCCTGGTCCTCTACAATTTCTCCCACCATCACCAAGCTATAGTAGCATTTCTTTCGAAAAACGATCAACGTTAAACCCACGCCGTTCGTGTTTATTTAATAAGATCCTCATCGATCCACGGCCACCAGGGTGCGCTTTTCCGAACGAAACAAACGAAGCAAAATGAGTGTGGAAAAGTATTAGAGGACTAGAGGATAATCCATTTTCGGGTTTAATCCTTTCAGGAATTCCTTCCCTATGCCCGGGCAGTTGCTGCACCTCCTCCTGCCCCGCGTTTCAAATTTAATGAAACAAGAATCGGTGATTTGGAGGGTTTCGGAAGTGGGAAGGTAATAATGACCTAACTTCGATTTCGGCGGAAGAAAGTATCTTGCAAAATCGTAGAAACCGGTATTGGTTTTCGTGATGGAGCAGACAAACAAGGTATTTAACGACAGGGAGGCTATTCTGTGAGGAAATTGAGAGGCCATCACAGGTAATGTGGAAAGTTCCTGGACTGCGTTGGCTATCCAAACAGAAATCGAATTCGATTTTCTAGAATAATACTGATTTGCAATTTTAGTATATTACATTAGACACATGAGATATTTTACATTTTCAACTTATTGTCCTGTTACGCGGTAATCGCCATCGACAATTTAAATTTTAACAAAATCGCGTTCCTAAATTTCTAAATGCTAAATATTGAGTTCTATTAGCTGTGGACTTTTCCCTTTTATAACAATGCCAGTATGTGTCCAGGAATACTTTATTCGCTTATTCTACATTTATTCAAATTATTGCGAAGAATAAATTGGTCGCATTTAGTGGAAACCGTTTTCCTTAAATTTCATCCCACAAATTACGACGAATCGTAAAGCTATCGAACTAAAGCAGCACTTAATCAATTTGAAGTCATACGCCCTGGCGGTAGCCGTATATCTCGCGAAAAACGATCGGATTTAAAGGCTTCCCACGGCCCACCTTATACCGGTTACCTCCTCGACCCTACGAAATTTTATTGTCTGCCCTCGTAATTCCAAAATTAAATCTAATATAATCAGATTAGCGAAGCGCTTACGAACGCCATGGGGCGATCTCGTCGTTCTTCATGCACCTATCTCACACGCACACCCTTTTTTTCGAAGGAGCGAGCGTAATAAAATCCTAATTATAGCGAGCATCCCTATACGAACTTATTGCCTTTCTTCTACACGGTACCAACAGCGAAATAGCCGAGCATAGAAGCTACCGATCCACTATACAATAAAGTTTAAGTGTTCCGGTCGTTTTTATGTGAAACAGACCAATATTTTCGTTTATGGCGTGGTGGAGATGGGTTACTCGGTTCTTCTCGGGGTTATATATGTGCGCGTCGAGATAATAGACTCACATAAAAAAGGCGTTTTATTAATTTAGAACCTAGCATTTGCCTATTCCTGTGGGAACTGGGATCGAGATTGTTAAGGTGGTTGGTCAACACTCTTGTCGATGCGGATTTGGTTTATTAAAGAAAGTGAAACGTAAAAGCTCATTTCAGTTAATTAATATGTTTATTTTAATTATTGATGGAAATGTAAAAAAAAATGTGTTGAAAAATGAGATCTTAATAGTTGTTGTCTCATTCCACAATATATTCAATCCAATAAATCCAGACTAGTCTGTTAAAGGAAGAAAAGAAGATTAATAAACTTTCCGTAATATTAGAAATACAGAAAACCACGAGAAAATCGTCGCAATATCTCAGAATTCTTTACATCGTTTTTATTTTCAGATTATATTATATGACGAACGAAAGAATGAAGGATAACCGTAGGACTGCCTAGTTACTACTACTATCACTTGTACAACAGCGCTGGAGTATCCATTATCGTCGCCGCTACAAAAGAGGAGAGCGATTCGAAGATTTTAAACCGTCGCTGTACGTTGGCGGGCTTCCCTCCAACATTGTAAATTATATGAAAGGAGAAAATGGTAGGTTGTTTATGGAAGGAAATAAAAATGTTACTATGTAAATGCTACTAGTTTCCCTCGTTCTTTGTTTTGTTTCGAAAGAACCAATTTAATGCTATTAATTTTTTATTTATTATTTACATATAATAAAATTAATTTTTATGTTATATTACTATATTAAAAATGTCAATGCATATAATCATCGACGATCTTTTGGGGCAGTCAGGAGAATACCTTTTTGCAGATAAAGACTTTTTCACCAGCATTTTAAAAGAACCAGGCAACAAATCTATTGATTGATCGCTTTTTAGTGCCAATAGTTGATAAAAATACGTTTAGCAATTGTTGCAATAACAAGGCTTTGTTGTGGTCAGCGCCGTTTGTTAATCAAAGGTCCCATCTCTCCGCATCTCTCGATGCGGCTCGTTGCTGTCTAGTTTTTGAGGCGTTTTGGCTCTATGGTACGTATGACTGGTGGCCGACAGCAATCGATTTTCCGTTACAAAGCGTTTGATGAGGACAATTAGACGCGGATAACTTATTTACTACGTTAATTATGTTAACCGTTGTACATAGCCGTTATCCACCCTTCGCAAATTGCATAGGCTTTAGTTTTGGTTCCAACACTGACAGGGGATGACACACGTTCGATAGAAGTAATTAATCAGGCCTGTAGATTAATTGAAAACGCGACACCTGTTCTTAATTGGTTCAATTAGTGAGCGACGTGCTGTCGCGTAGTTTGTTGTTTACCGGTTTAGATGAGTTTCCAGCGTATTTTATGTTTAGCAACAAAAAGGACATTTATCAAAATCATGTGCTTACATTATACAACAATGTCACCTTCAAAAAACAAAACCTTCTCATTGCTGTAATAGTGATGGTTTGTTATTTTGCACCGTTCCTGTATATCGTATTAAAAAGAAGTAAGGTTCGCAAAGATCGCAGGCGTTTAGAGAGGTCGGTAATACCGTGTTTTAGCAGCAAATTTGAATGAAGAAGTAATTTGTTAAAATTATTGCTTGGTGACCAATAGATTATTTCAAAATATTCAAACTTCAAATGCGACGGATCTCGTGAGAGGTGTGCAATAGAGATTTACTGATTTGGAAACGATTATAATGTGAAAAACATGTCAATCCTATGTCGAATTTAATATTTATAATGACCATTTGTAACATTCCATTTAATAACATCAAAAAGGAAAAGCTTCGACAGTTTTGGGATATTGCCAAGAGAAAAATAATGGTGTGAGGTAGAAAGCCACTCGGAGCAACGCTGACGCAGAAACATGTTTGTTGGCTGATGTTTTCTGTAGTCGTATTGCTTTTGCTGTAAGTGATTCCATCAATACCATGAGGCATTATTTTGGTTACTGTTAAAGTTCATCATTTTATTCAGATTTAGCATAACGGATATGTTTTTGTACTTAACAAGACTTTGCTTCCGTATAACATCTATTATTATTTGCTTCCGCTAAAATTGGAATATAAGAGCAATATATGGTACATACATTTACAATGACATCTTCATAGAACGTATTAAATATACATATCATATTGTGCCAGCTATCTGGTATTCACGAAGAATTTATTAAAATACAATTCCGTCTCTGCTACCGAAGATTAATGAGATCCCGCGCGATTTGACGTTCATATTGTTGAGAGGATGAATGGCGAAATGCTGGTACGACAAGCGGTCGATATTTTAGAATATTCAAATGAAGAAGGACGGTAAGGTAGGGTAGGGTGTCGCGTAGTTTATTTCCAGCATAATATTCTAGTAGGTCATGCAGGTTGGCATGGGAGAGCGTAAATGTCACTATTAAATTTTAAATATAACCTTTGGCAAGGTTAACGGGATGGCACGCAAAAATAATGTTGGAAATTTGGTTATGGTTTAAATATAAAAAATGTGGAGTATAATTCATGGAAACTGTAATTGCGAATCGGTATAAAATAGTCAACACCATTCTCTTATTTTTATATTTGTGGTTGTGGTTGTTTATGGTTATGGTATATATCAGTTGAGGATAATGTAAAGTTACGTACAGACCACGAGCGCGTACTCGTGCCTGTGCTCGTAACTTTTTATAGTGCGGAGGGCTGAAAGTCTTACAAGTCGCGCGAGCCAAGGCTCGTCTGACTCCACCGGAGTTGGTACATCAAAGAAAAGATCGGTGTACTCGCAAGCCTTTGTGCTCGTGCTGTAAAACATGGTAATACATTAATAAAAAATTTATAAATTTGTACAAAAATGAACCTGTGTTGTGGCATGCGGGCAAGTCAATGATGAGCACGGCGAAAGATGGAAAAACGATACTAGAGCAAATGGTCTACGGCAATATTGGCTAATTATTATTAGACGTTCATCGGAGATACTTTCCTCGTTAATTACAAACGAGAGGCCAAAAGAAAATAAAAAATATATTTTTTTTTCTTATCACTTGTAGCCAATTCAGCGTTTTCTTGATCAAGATCGTGTTCAGCACATTTAATTAATTAAGAAATGAGATTTTTTAAATTTTGTTGTGTATCTTAAGAGAAAATATTTTGAAACATCGTCATATTTTGTTACTGAAAGAATAACTTTACTTTCTGGTACAGCTTGAGCAGTCGAGTTAATGATTTAGTATCTTTCCATTTACAAGCATAAACGTAACTATGAACCACTAACATTTTCGCACGGACCACCGGTTGGCGATCCCTGTTCTAAAGTACACCAGCAGTAGAATTTTGGTAGCTAAATGCGTAGAACATCTGCTTGTTTGTAACTACACGAGAATAATTTATCACTCTACTTGTTCTTTTTTAACGTATGGTGAATGGTCCAACAAAAAGTTTTAAAAAATGCAAATAGTTTAAATATGGTTAGAAATAGCGACATAAAACAAACATTAAAATTGAACCAAGAATTGAAACATTATATACATTAGACCTGGTATATAATAAAAGCGAGTTCCGAATCCGATTCGATTTTAAATTAGTTAGTTATCCAACTCTAGTTAGTAAGTTACAATGCTCAACTCGTTACATTATTGGTAGACATGATCTAAGATTTATCGATTTTATCTAAACTTATAGGAAACCTTATTACTATCCTTCTTCACCTCCTCTATTCTTCGCATGTATTCATGACTAAAATTTAACAAAATTTAAATCCCCGTTTCCCTAAAAAGAACGTCTCAAGGCGGAGTAAGTTCCGAGCAATTAAGCTGCTACTAAGAGAAATTAATTAGTGTTGATGTAAGGTCTTGAATGAGATTTCTATAACAATGGCCTCTTCCTGCTGCCTGCTCTTTAATTAGATTTAGTTTTCAATTTTCGCGCTCGCTTATTAAAGGCCCTCTTTGCTTGCTTTGGTAGTACAGACAATTTAATCACGTTCTTCAAGTGTTTCTTATTTTTACTTTGGTTTCTGATATCGGTTAGTTCTATAGTAAAGTTTTTTCATGTTTGAGAATTAAATAAATCCGCATTGATTGGACGGCGTTTTCTGGACTAATGAAGCATGTTTTTAGTCGAATGCCGGTTTCAACACCCATTTGGTCCTCATACTGCTATTTAATAAGAACTATACACGATGATGGTCTGTTACACGAATCTCTGAATGTAAGTAATCTTTTTCAAACCGCGGCGCGATATTTGCGGTAAAAATGTATTTTCTAAAAATATTTTCAGTTTCATGATACTTTTGATTAAGTCAGAAACGGATATCAGCTTTCTTATTTCAAATAGAACGTATTGTATGTTAAGAATTTAGGGAATTATTTCGTTGGACATGTTGCAAACTTCCAATATTCCTCATTCAGCAATAGCTGCCCAAATCAGTTTTGAATTTTTTATGAAATACATAGACAGCGGTTCTTAGTTAAATAAATATAGAAGATATTATACAGGGTGCTTCAAAAGTCCAGCCCAAACATATTCATCTAGGCGAAAGTTAATTTCATTAAACAGCAACTCCTATTTCCTATTTGATACTTACTTCCCATTTTAAATTTATTAGCTTTGGAGTAATTTAGAGAAACTTAAAAAATTAATCAACTTTCTTATGAGATAACACATTTATCTTTGGATTATTTAAATTATTGATAGATCATGACCGTCATTTACAAATACATGGTGAAGACAAAGACAATTGGCGAAATAGGCAGCGATTTTAATGAACCAGTTTCTCTTTGGCAAAAATGATAGTTAAAACAGAGTCAAATTTTTTATTTTAATTTTGAAATCTTTTTCTAAAGTTTTAAAGCACAATATGCCTTATACTTTTTATTAGAGAATAGATTCACTAAGGCATCGACACACTTCACACCACACAAAATGTTTGATTAAATCGGTAAGTGTGTTTGACATATTACAATTTAGATATGATGTGAAGTATAAACATATCACTTCACTTCATTATTATCATGCTTCGTTTCTTTTTTAGTAGCAATAATAAATAATTGAGGTTGCTATTTAGGCGATGTTTTCTTAATTGAATATATTCATGTTTATATACATTCTACTACTAGCGAACTAGCGAAAGTTTCATGCGATCAAACAACTACCGATTAACCTATTTCCTACTACTTTTCTTAGTTTCACAGTTCCAATGTCCTACGTATTACCATGTCCACAGAAGTCATCTCAATCTCTCGGTACATTTAGGAATATTGAGATTATTTCTCCGAGACGCTATAAACGTCCTCCGTAAAGTTCGGTCGTTGAAGAGGGTTCACCCACGGGTGCCATGAAGCACCTGCAATGCTTGCATTGCCAGCTAACCTTCTCCATTGACACGTTTATGTGCCAGCGAGCCCATATAAAATAGTAGGGCATTGTTACGATGTAAACTTTTGTTCCTATACGTCTTATCTTCATTTGGAAAATGCAAATAGTTGAAATTCCTCGAGAAAGAATGTTGCAGCATGAGATAAGATTGGCATGAATTTATAATGTTTGCAATAAGTTCTTCTAAGGATAGAGACGAATGCTATTCCATTATTTTTATCTAATTTTTTCTTATGGTAATCGTAGAAATACAAGATAAGAATAAAGAAACAACTAATTTATAAACAAAAATATATTTATATCAAAATATATGGAAAAAATTAACAAAAACAAATCGACGATGTAGATAATAATAATAATAATAATAATAACTACAACATATACATATACATAAATTAGAAATGAATTATATTATGTACAAAAAAACGAAAAAAAAAAACAATAAATTACGTTTTTTATAGATAAGAAACAACATTCATACATATATTTACTATACAATATACAAGTATGTGTATATGCAAGGATAAAAAATTATACAAGCTAACGTTGTGAGATCAGTCATCATGAACCATTAGAAAGAGTTTAATTGTCAGGTGTGATGGTATCCTGAAAGCTTCGAAATGCTAAAGAAAGCTACTGAGAACTATCTGCTTGGTTTTGGTAAATCTAGATCATGTAAAATTGATGTTTCTTTTGGAACCAAATAAACAATATACTCTGCTTGAAATTCGTTTTGGGCGTTCGTTTAAAAATTACAATCATATTTCTTTTATTAATACAATTCAATGCTTCTGCATCCTATTCAAATACATCAGCAATACATGATCTGGTTAACGTTATAAAACACAAATTAAAAGAAAAACTCTAGTGGTGGTAATCATGTATGTGAAGAAAGCATTCCATACAGTTTCCAAAGCGAAGTTCGTCATCAAAATGGAAATACTATGATTCGTAAATAAATTCGACTCAACGCATGTCAACAAACAGTCCACAGATAACAAGAGTCAACAGTACAGAGAACGAAAAAAGTATGCTAAATACGGTATTCCGTAAAAACACAATAGGAACATAATCGTTGCAGCTGTAAAAATTTAAGAAAACTACCAGGCAGATTAAAAAGGAATTTTGTCATGCAACATTTATGCCAGTAATGAATTACCCAATGGGGTAACACTAGCAAGTTAGTAAACATCGTTTACGGATACTTAAAACAACTAGACATAGAAATAATATTAATAATGTACGTATGGCAAAGGGAGATTTTAGGGGTTACCGGGTTTGCAGACGTCATTGCCTCCATATCGGCGGTTAGGGGGTTTATTACCACATATGATGATTCAGTTTGGTCAGTCATTTTGGAATTTCCTTGATGCATAATTAAATGCATAAATGAAAAAATTATCGCTGCCGCAAACGATATACCACCGATATGCTTTAAAATATACGAAACGAATTTTCTTATCGATTAAGATGTTGTCAACAACAAAAAAACGGGGAATACTTTTGAGCATTTGATTTAATTTAGTGGTTGTGCATGAAGCAAACTTTTCTTTGCTACTTATTTGTTGTTTAGGAAAACAGTTATTGTTTCTATATGGCGGACGAGGCAGTTCGCTTAAAGTTTTATTTTTTCATTTTAGAATCCAGTTTTTAGACAACAAACAATAAACGGTTGCTTACCTTTTTGGCTGTGTTTTCACTTCAAACGTTTAAGTTTATTCTAGGCGGTAGGATTCTTTAGCACAATACAGTTGTTTATTTTATGATTTTGTAATACATTTCTTTCAGTTAGGTAATCGCAAATAAGTTAATTCCTTTGTTAATTATATTATATGAATTACACTGATGATTATGGAGACGAAAGGGCCCTGCGCCGCGACAACTATGTACGCTTAGACTTCGAAGACATTTGGTTTCCATTCGTGTGCATGGTGCATTCACAAGTATTCGAGAGTTTCCCGGAAAAAGTTAAAACAAGCAATTGGAGTTATCTCTGAGCTCAACAAAGAAATGCCATACCTACTGAAAGAATATGATTATTAAATTAAAAAGATTATGGTGACTTCTTCATAATCGACGGAACTGAATATATTTTTACCAAATTCTTTATACCTCTTACTAAAACTATCTGTAATCGTTTTGCGAAGCTTCTTGGTAACATTTTGCTAAAGAAATGCTTAAGTAATTCAGCAGAATTATCGAGGACGCGGGTTTAAAACCTACCGCAATTCTTGAGCAACCCAATAAGTCATGCAATTACTTAACATCCCGAGAGCCTTGTAGATAAATAATTTAATTCCACCTTAGTTTGCGAAGAAAATCGCAGGGTGAAAGCAGGTTATTTACATTTTCCGGTAACGATGCGTGTGGCGGAATATTTTCACTGTTCATTTTCCGTAACGTAACGTAAACAACCGTTTAGCCCGTTTTCCGTTGCAATTTTGCCCTCTTTTCTTTCCACCTTTCTTTATTATGATTATTACATTATGTTAATTTATTATATCTCTCCCTAGCATTCTGAAAACCAGCCGCAGCAACTTTGTGAAGTTTATGAATATGTTTTGTTATTTTTGCTTTCGCGTTAAGGTAACCTCATTTCACAACAATACTCTGCTTTTTTTTCCTCTCTTTTGCTCCTTAAATAAGCAGACAAACAAGGTTTTAATAAGTCCTTTATGATTTAATATTCAAACAAAATGAGGAGTTCATAATTTTTCTTATTTACCGGTTTTATCCTCTCGTTTTTCGAAATGCTTTTTCGCTGGGAAAAGGGAATACATGCAAAAGACTTTTCAATAATAAATATTTACGATAAAAAAGTCAAATTAAAACTGGTACGTTCGAAGAAACTTTAATAAATATTGTAAACGAGGTTAGCTATGATAAATAACAAAAAATCGAGAACGATAAAGTTTGTAGTTGAAATTAGTTCATATTACAGATCCTACTGACTGCACCCGAAAGTTCCCAGAGCCAGAAAAATACAATTTTTCGCAAGAAAAACTATTCGACGGGAATTCAATTGAATATATTAATTAATTCAGAACCTCTCCTATCTCTTCTCAAGCATATTTTCGGTTTCACGCAAGCTGCATTATCTGCACGTTGTACGGCTGCCGGAAAGTTCGTGGACTATTGATAACTTTCGCGGCAAGATTGGAACGCCTTACAATTTACATATCTGTCTATAACTTGTAACGCTCGAGTAACAATGAAATTGTTTCCAAAACCGAGCAAGTTTTACGTCCCGATGAACATCATGTAGAAGCAGCAGAATATCTGGCTGTACTCGTGTGCGCTCCGGTTTCTCTGATGTAGAGAATGTATCGTATAGTTGGGAGAGTGTTTTTGAAACGCAAAGTTTAATGATGCGGAAAAGGGCGGTATAATTTTGATCCGTAACCATTTCTGGCAGTACTAAGTAATCGAAATCTTTGCAGCTCCAGAGAGCTGTAAAAGTTTTGTTTTTCAAGTTGGCGGTATAGCTGAACTAAATGACATCGTTGAGAGATGAGGTTGTTGTAGTACCTTGTTTCCTAGGATAAAGGAAATAATCGGAGACTGCTAAATTTCGACATCGTGTCAAATAATTCTTCCAATTATTTTGTTTGCGTTGTCCTATAGACACTTGCATTGCACTTACATTTGATTCAGTAATGGTCGTAATAAATTATTATGTCTGTCTAGATTTACAATAAGTATTGGACCAATAATTATATGTTATTGTACTGCATTATATTTAGTGTCAATATCAATTACTATTATTCCAATTATTCACAATTGAAGTATTCTTCTTGCTAACTAATATTTAATGGTAGACAAAATTTAAGTACTAACGCAAATAATTTCGTAGAAAAAACCATCCAAAACAAATTTACCAATTAATAGATAAGACTTTTGACTACTTAAGTGATATTACAAAGTCAAGTAATTTTCCAAGTTGAATTTTATGCGACTATCGGTTCCCACCATTCAATTTTATTTTATTTCTAATAAAAAAAACGATAATTAAATTATAAGGACCAACAAAACTTGATTAGAAAAAGTTAGGCCGCTATCTTCCAGAAGCAATTGTTTTTCTATTATGTTCTTTATACATTTCGTCCTCCTTTGAGTTTCCTTCTTTTTCTTTCGGATGATAAAAGGAAATCTAAAAATCTTTGGCTTAATTCAGACTAGAATTAACACAATTAGCGCTAACATTAACACCCATACTATATACATAACTTACAATTTCTGCGGTTAAAACCATAACGACGTCAATATTAAGTTTCTTTGTATATTTTTTTTCGTCGATATTAAGCGTTGTCTTGAAAATGGATTTAAGAAACAATCTATCTATATCTCAATGTTAACGATTTCTTTTAGCTTAAATCAATACCATAATAATTTCCAAAATGACATTGAATTTCTCTGTAAAAAATCTTTGAGAGAAATCGCCAATACTATTAATTGCTGCTCATCCAAATTTCTAAAACAGTGGTTGGATGTACAGTATGTCCATAGAATCACAAGTATAGAAACTACTTGTGGGAGCGAGAAAAAGTTATTTGGACGTTCCAGGATGGTATCCCGATATCTCTAAATTATTAAAAATAAAATTCATCCATTCTGAAACCAATTTTGTTATTATAGAGCAGGTTTTAGATTACTCTTAGTGGCTTTGAAACCGTTAGAAAACCAAAATTGGATGCCTGAATCATGTTGCGGTTTTAGTTATCTGACATTTTAATCAATTTCCAAAATACACATTTGGTTTGAAGATATGCTACAGAAAAAAAGGATTCCCGTTCTTCAAATTTTTCTCTGGAAGAAGATACGATATCATGGACATAATATACATGTAACTTATGTTGCTAATTAAAAAGAAGAAATGCCAAGCTACACAATTTTGATCAAATACAATTTTACAGGATTTTTCAATTTTAAAAGCATTACACTCTATAAAATGTGCTAGTTTCTTCTTTTTTAAATATATCTCACCACCTTGATAAAGGCTGAAGAGTAAGTATAAGTCTGCAGATTGGCGACTCACAATTTGAACAACTTACAACATCTGTTGGTAAAATTTAGTTGGTCAATGTTGTCAACACATAAAACTTTTTGGTTCTATCTTCTACTTTTATTGTTCGCGTTTCGAAATGCTTTCTTTCATTAATCAAGTCTAAATAGTTATTGATAAAATCTAAATTATTTTAGAAGTACGGAACTTGAAAGACGGTTTTATACCTGATTACATATCCTCCTCAAGTTGTTAGAATAAAATGCAGGAGGAGAAATCGTTGATCTGCAGACTACTTATCGCTTGCAATCATTAAAAAATGTTTTTAAAATTGGAAAATTCCGCACATGAAGTGTTTGGGATATAAGTCGGAGATATTGCAAAAAATATTTCTATTGAATAGACTTAACATCAAGCACTGTTGTGTCTACAATGTTCTGGATAAGTTTCAATAAGGATTGAAAAAAAATCCTTTTTAACTATAAACTGGGTAACATATCCAAAAAATTCTTTGGTTACTTGCGTAAATGTATTCCTCACGCGTTTCTTTCTTTTTTCTTTCAAATGTAGAGAATAATATCTCCCTTTCAAATCCCTATCTGTCGCAATAACTCAAGAAAAAAATATTTATAATAATAAACATCCTATTCCTTCCGCGATCATAGAAACGACTCGTGCGCGGTATTGATCTCGGCAACCTTGGTTTCCTCGCCGCCTGCTTCGATATATTCGACTCCCTCCTCGTAATCCACGTGGCACCTCGTCGAAGCGAGATGATCCGGATCGCCGTACTGACTATGGTAGAATTCTTCACGCATCATATGATTCAGACTGCTGCAGCGGAAGAACAGTATTTCCTGGAACGGTTTTCTAAAGTCCCTGTTCAACGTGGCGTAGATGATCGGATTCAAAAGACTATTCGCGTAACCTAGCCACATAAAAACACTCGACAAAGTTCGCAGCTCCTCCATCGAGCTGTCGCTGAGGAACGGACGTACCAGCGCTAGGACGAAAAACGGCAACCAGCAGACCGTGAACGCGCTCATAATGATGCCCAACGTGGTGCTAGCCTTTCGTTCTTTCGCCAGTTGAAAGCGTAGCTTCTTCTGGTTGTTGTTGGCACCTGGCGACGTTCGCATCGACATCAATAGGCTGGATTTCTGTTGCTTTTGCTTGTTCGGTTGCTTGGTCGGAGGCGGTTTGGCCGCGCTGAGCATTGGACATTGGGACTCGTTGCTTCGACGCGTCGAGAAACATCGCCCCAGTGTGGTTTTTTCTAGACTGCACTGTAACAAGGAGAAAATTTATTACATATTGATTTTAACACTTTAGATAGCACGTTTCGAATAAATATCTACGGGGTAATATTTTTCACGCACCTTTGGAGTTGCCCGGCTAGTAGGAGCAATACCCTTGAAAAAAATTGGCTGTTAGACCATCAAACATAGTGTTATAAGTTAGGGTTAGTGTTTGGAAACACAATTTCTTTTGCTTTTAAGTGTCCTTTAAAGAAACAGAGAGGCTTCTGCGTTTGCATCCCGTGTGAAATTTTCGCGGCAACTTATCGCAAATTTATGTATCGAAATGACGGTAAACGTGTATTTGCGATAGAGCGATTATGTAGGGCGAATTGGAAGAAACAGACCTAACTCCATGAGTGTATTATGCACGTGTAAATAATGTAATGAAACGCATATGTTCTCCTCTGGTTTTCATTTGTTTTAATTACAAATATACAAAATTTCATGCAGTAACATTTTTTTAATCATTTCGATCTTTTAATAGATATTCTAAAATACCACCATTGAACTCTAAACATTTTACGCTTCGTCTACGAAGGGGGAATTGCTCTCCTGATTGCTTCACATGTTTCTTTAAAATCGGCTGTAGTATTTCTAATACGTCGAATTAGTGCATCCCGAGTGCCGACTTTCACCTCGTAAATTTTATTTTTACATCAGCTCCATAAACAATGGTCTGTATTAACTCGAAAATAGGCGAAAATTTGAACCATTTACAAGAACGGTTGTTAAAGGTTTCTAATTACGCTATAGCTTGACAACAAATGGACCAAACTCCTGGAGTTTGATCCGTTCCTCCCAACTTATCCTGTATATATACATATTACAAATTACATCAAAAATCGCAACCCTTAGCGCCCTATGGAGTGGCATTCGGCTAACTCCTACTTTATTAACATTTGGTAAGGCTAAGCCTTTCTGAATTCGTTTTCGGTTTCTCCAGAGGCTTATGTAACCGTGAGGTTCCCCACTCTCTGGGTCTGAGGTTTTATTAGGTAACTCTATTTCTAGCAAATGGTAATTCTGGGCAAGCGTCAATATTACTTGTCTTCGCTCTATTTACTCCAGGTCGTAAATGTTCGCCTTTAATGGAAATTTATGTTTCTTTTAAATAGCCCAAAGGGTGGCATTCCCGAATTTACGACCGTCTTATTTAGAAAACAATCACAATCATTTATCAATTTTGTAACAATACATTACAAATTTTTGATTAATTTATTATTAAATTAATATTAGTAAAAAAAAATAACCTCCTAGAAGCTCATCTGTGTCGATGGCGTTGATCCTCTTGCATTAACTTCTCTTTTCACCATATTTTAACATAAAGTTAAATCACGTGAAACACATACCTTGCTGTAGTTTATTTAGCTATAATAAAATACTAGAAGTTTTTTGTTTTTTTTTTTGTGAAATATTGGATCCGTATTCCCCAAACAAATTTATGACCTTATTTATAGTTACTAACGAATTTCCTCCCCAACACAATCAACCACACGCTTCATTACTCCATTAATAATCCACCCTTTCATGCACCCACTCTTCCATTGATTGATGTCATTGTGGTGGCAATAATGATCAATTTACTGCAGACCTACGATTTCCTATCAACAACGACATCAATTAAGGGACATTAAAAATAGAACGTTAGCCTAGAACTTATTGGAGAAATAGAAGAATATTCTGAATTTCAATTAAAGATTGTGTCCTAATCTTCACCGTGTTCCCTTCACTAAATGAAGTGTAAGCATAAGGATAGGGTATACTAGAATCTAACAAGAAAACTATTTTTGGTCCTTTCAAAAACATGCCGCAACTGACCTACATTTATGTCTTTCATAATTGGTTTGTAACTAGGGTTTTCAAGTTTGTAACATGTTTGTAGTGACCATAGTCACTGTGGTTTAAAGTATTCCGTTCGCCACGTTCCTGTTCGCGTACTTATACATTTATCTGTAGTTTTCAGTAAACTGTTCATTTTATAGTCGCTTAATTCTGTTGTTTCAAGTTTTTGTTTAAAAATCAGTCTTTTCGATGCTGCCTGTCCGGCACTAGTGTGTGATGGTGATGTAAATGGAAGGGCGCGAACAATGCTTCCGTATCCTTGCATTTGTGAATTTTGTTATTTAAAAATATGTTAATTTGTAATATGATCATTATGCAATGCAATATTTTTGCTTTAACGTGAACAATGTATGTTCTTTATTGAAAGAGGTCTTACATCGAATAACACCCATACACCCTATGAGTACTGTATCATATCTATGGGTCTATTCGAAGACAGCTTTTCGCCAATCACAGGGGGCCGGCCATGAGCTATTATTACGCCTGCGGCCGTAGAGCGATGTTTGCTCTTAACATTCGCCAAAATTGGATCAAGGAAAACTACGGAAAATCTGACTCAGAGCCTTGAATTCCCGGGGTTCCCCGAGACTGCTATCACAGCGAGCTAGGCGCTGCGTCACAACTCCCCCCTATTAATAGTATATCATAGGAGGTAAGTATTATCAGCCAATACGTATACGTACATACATGTAAAATATTTTTTGTGAAGATGAGACGTGCGGAAAATCGCTTTGAAATGACAGGTTTTAGGTTATCGAAATACTTATTTGAATATCTCTGTCATGGGTATAAAAGAATCCATTTCAAACATTCTCTTCAATAGTGTTTATTGTTTTGAGATAAATATATAATGTATAGGATTTTCAAGGAACGAATCGTTGCACGTCATTGATGGTGTTGATACTATGTTGCAATTTCAAATAGACAAACAAACTTTAGCTTGACAGATAAACTTTTGGTTGCGTTAAATATTTTTTAAACTGGACGCATTAAAACAATAAGTATTTGTGATATTCTTTTCTATATAGCACAAACTGGTATTTCTTCATAAGGTGTGATTACTCATTATAGATATTTAACCAGCAAATTGTAATTCGTAAAGCAACTTTCATCTGTGTTACACGGAAGAAAATATAAATGAGAAAGGTTGTACCAATTGCGGAATAAACATGAATATTTTAATCATCCTAAATCCTTTATTGATACAAATATTCGGTACGAAAACATATATTTGAAAGAATTACTATTTATAACCAATGAAACACACAGCTCGTAAATAAACTCTTGTTATTAATCTAATGACTCGTAGTCTGCTCCAATGTTATTCTCTCTGCACCAACACGGATTATAAATTCACAAATTTCTTCCTGGTCTTCTAATTGGTGGAGTAACTGACGTTCAAATCACTGTAAATAGTTCGAGTAAAAAGCAGCAGAAACCAATAAAACTCGGAAGAAAATGTAATAAGGCGCTATATGCTATAACGTCAACTAATTCAAACAATGGTAAAAAACATACGTTCCGTTGGTTACAAACTAGTTACTTTCAGGCAGGTAACCTAATAAAAATATTAGCGTGACATTGATGCTGGGAGTTAACGGGTAATTTCACTGCATTACATTCTGCCGATGACGTACAACAATTGGTTCGGTTAAAATGCTATATATATATATATATACTGTGTGTCTGTAAAAGTTGGCAACAAATTGGAAACTTTTTTATTATACGTTTCTCAAAAAATTTTATTCTTGATAAAAGTTGCTGCATGAACCCAAACATACGGTAAACATAGCAGATCCACTCTGAGGTTAACAATAACAGTGCTAACAGCGCTTCTTTGGAAACCCCTCAAGAGTAAACT
Organism: Marronus borbonicus; assembly: GCA_902655005.2. Taxonomy (NCBI): domain Eukaryota; kingdom Metazoa; phylum Arthropoda; class Insecta; order Coleoptera; family Scarabaeidae; genus Marronus; species Marronus borbonicus. The sequence goes on from LR737386.1 coordinate 6,275,531, forward strand.
ACCCTTATTCTGAAAGATACGCAGAAATTTTATTAGGAAAATTTGTTTGTGATGTAGAGATATAGTCAAATACAAAATTTCGGTCAAGCACGCTCAATTATGATATTTCGTCATTTTTCGTTTTTTTTTTTTTAACTAGATGCAAATTGTTGATTAAATTGCTATATGATAACACTTGTACTAATTGTTTTTAACTGTTTTTCATTTCGATGTTAACATTCTATAAAATATCAATAATAAATATCTAATTATAATAGAAACATTTATTTCCAAAATGCAACATTACACATTAAAGCATGAGAAGGAAAAATGCAGATTCACTTTTTCCTCACTGCACATGTGTTTCCACATATCCACCGTTCCTTTCTAAGCAGGTAATTGTTCTTCGAGAAAATTCTTTTATTACATTTCTAATAACAGCCGGAGTTATACCATTACATGTTTCCCTAATAGTTCTTTCTAAATGATCAACATTTTCAAATGGTCTTTTAAGGTACACTTTTTGCTTCAAGTATCCCCATAAAAAAAAATCTAATGGGGTCAGGTCCGGAGACCTTGGGGGCCAAGCAGCATCCAAAAATCTTCCAATTACTCTTCCATTAAAAATATGCAAGAGAAACTCGCGAACATTTCTCGTACTATGGCATGTTGCTCCATCATGTAGGTACCATATTTGTTGTCTTTCGTTTCTGGGCAGCTCATTAAGAAAACCAACCAATGAAGTGTTTAGAAATTCTAAGTAACGTTGTGCGTTCATAGTTTGGCGAAAGAAGAAAGGTCCAACTAGTCTATTTTTAAAGATGCCACACCATACATTTGTGGTAAAGGAATATTGATCACGAGTTCGGACAGTAAACTGTGGATTAACGTCGTTCCACCAGCGACTATTTTGTGAGCTGACTATCCCATTCGAAGTAAACGTTGCCTCGTCAGTAAAAAGTATACATCTTGCCATACCATGATTATCTTCTAATTCTCCTTGGAACCAAGCACAAAATTCAAACCTTCTATCAAAATCTCCTGCTTTTAGAGTATGACTGAACTGGGGTTTGTAAGGTTTAAATTTGTTTGATTTTAATATTTTTGCAACAACATCTTTACTTACACCAAACAAGGCTGACCTTTTCCTTAACGAATATTTAGGATTTTCTACAGCTGAGAGCATTACTTGGTTTTGAATTTCGTCAGTAGCAACCCATGCTTGATGTTTCTTTTTGAATCTATTCTCAACATTTCCATAAGCCTTGAATTTTTTTATTATTTTACTTACTGTTGCAAAATGTATGTTTTTATCTGGGTGTCTGTAATTAAAGATTTCGGCAGCTTCCCTAAAAGTTTTGTAGTTATCTCCAACAATTAGAACAATTTCAATTTTATCTTGAACACTCAATTTCAATGGCATTGTTATTATTTATTACAATTCCAACTGACGATTTGACGCTTACTGACATTAGTTACGTATTTGTTTCGAAAATTTTCCATACCTACTTGATTCAGTACAAGTGTTATCATATAGCAATTTAATCAACAATTTGCATCTAGTTAAAAAAAAAAAAAACGAAAAATGACGAAATATCATAATTGAGCGTGCTTGACCGAAATTTTGTATTTGACTATATCTCTACATCACAAACAAATTTTCCTAATAAAATTTCTGCGTATCTTTCAGAATAAGGGTAGTTTACTCTTGAGGGGTTTCCAAAGAAGCGCTGTTAGCACTGTTATTGTTAACCTCAGAGTGGATCTGCTATGTTTACCGTATGTTTGGGTTCATGCAGCAACTTTTATCAAGAATAAAATTTTTTGAGAAACGTATAATAAAAAAGTTTCCAATTTGTTGCCAACTTTTACAGACACACAGTATATATATATATATATATATATATATCTTTTTTTGCTTTTCAATCAATACATTGTATCCTTGATAGTTAGATTGAATGGATTGAAGCACAAAATCTTTGGATAAACTCTCTAGTCTTGAATCTTGCTAATAAATGCAGGTACACTGCCGTTCAGTGAAGTTCGGTCATACAATAAAAATCTATCATATCACACTGTATACAATTATTAATACATAAAATTAGAAAAATATTAAGCATACACTCTTTTCTAAGGGATTAAAGCCATAAATTATTATGTAAAGTAGAAATATTGCGACAACCACAATAAAGTCTCTTTTATTATCATTCCAAGAATTTCTCGAAAGTACCGATCTTTTAAAACGGGTCGTTTGGGGATTATTAAGGAACAATACATTTAGGAAATATACCGCAGTATCATTCTTGTTTATTTATCACCGGAGTAAAGATATAAATTTGCTTCATTTTACTGTTAAACGTGTGTTGGTGTGCATCTGTTGTTTTTGCGCGAAAGTTTTAATAAAATTTACTTCAAAATGGCACATGGCAAGCCTACCAGTGTAGAAAAACGTTCACGCATTATTACCCTGTTTGAAGAAGGATATTCGGGGCGACAAATTGCTGAAAAAATAAATATGAGAAGTTCAACAGTAAATGACATCATAAAGCGATATCGGACAACTGGAACTATAGAAAATCGTGTTCGTCCTGGAGCATCTAGGACAACAACAAAAGCTGAAGATTTGAGAATTGTATTATTAAGCAAACGCAGTAGAAAATTAACAACGTCGACTTCAACAAGCGGACCTTCATGAACGCATTGCCATTCGAAAACCCTCGGGGCAACAGAGCAAAACGGCTACAGTAGGCCCGTTCTCATCTAGATTGGTCGTTAGATGATTGGAAACACGTGCTTTGGAGTGACGAGTCAAAGTTTGAGGTTTTTGGGCAAAATCGACGAGTTTATGTCCGAAGATATAAAACCGAAAAAATGATCCCAAACTGCATTGTGCCTACAGTGAAGCAAGGGCGTAGTTCTGTGTTAGTGTGGGGATGTTTCTCCTTTGCTGGGACGGGAGATTTATGCAGAGTGCAGGGTGTAATGAGGAAGGAAAATGATTTTGCAATACTCCAGAATCATGCAGTGCCATCAGGATTGCGTATAATAGGCCGTAACTTTACATTCATGCATGGCAACGACCCAAAACACACTGCGTTAGTGTGTAAGAACTATCTAAAGGAGCAAGAAGAACAGCACACCCTGCAAGTAATGACATGGCCCCCACAAAGCCCAGATTTGAACCCGATAGAGTTGTTGTGCGATGAACTGGACAGGAGGATCCGAAAAATATGCCCAACTTCACAAGAACATTTACGAAATATTCTGCAACATGAATGGATTAATATTCCACAATCCATTTTAACAAAATTTATCGAAAATTCTTTCGAAGAAACTATTCCTAGAATAGTTCGAGCGGTGATTAACAGCAAAGGAGGTTTTTTCGATGAAAAAAAAAATATAATGTTCAGTATGTTATATTAGGCCAGAATAACTTTTTATTTATTTATTTTTGTCTTTTTTACCTGTACATACAATAAAATTGCATTTTGTTTTTAGTTTCGTTTGTTTCTGTAACCTTTTCATGTTTTTTAATAACCGACCGAACTTCTCTGAACAGCAGTGTACATGTAAATGAAAATTTCTGTTTTGTGCTCTAATATTTACATTAAACACAGGATTTGACAAAAAAACATTTAAAACAAATAAACCGCGTATTCTGCCGATAGTTTCCGGCATGCTTCCGGGAGACGCCAAAATACAGGTCCGTCCATGGGCAGAGTTACAAATATTGGAGCACAAAAGATAAGTTTTCACTTACAGGTACCTACGTTTATTATCAAGATTCAAAACTAGGCGACTTGTTTCGAAATTTTGTGCTTCAATTCATCACTTGACGATCCGTCCTGCGAAATATTGAATTAGACAAGTAAATAATTTAGATGATTAAAATACGGAATTAAAAAACGAAACTAAGCTCGTCTGCCCACTATTAATTAATATAATTGAATCCTGCTGGCTGCGCCCAAAAGGTTTGACATAACATACGTTGAGTTTCGTAGTAAGTACAATTGTGCCTCTATATCGAATTAGATCGTCACACCTCGAAAGTACGCGGAATACTTTGCTGTCACATCAATGAAAGGCAAAGTGATTTGAGTTCGTATTTTTTCCGCCTCATTTAGTTGCCCAGAAGGATGTAGCGCAAGGGGCAAGGACGACGACGCCGGGGCGGCGATCGACACTAGTCGTTGGGGAATTACCCAGAAATGACGTTTAATTTCCGGTGGAAACGCGGTACGGCGCAAAATGACGCGTCATTTGAATCTCAGAAGACCGGAACGAAGGAAGTGTGTACGACTTGAAGTAGGCGGTCGAAATAAAATTCCCGCAGTTAATGAGCTGTTCTTAGAACTCTCCGCGTATTGCGAAGAATTTGTCTTATTTATTTGGAATTTCGTACAACGTTTTACTACGTACGTGAAATGTTTGTATGTTTCGAGGAATTGCGGTAATAAAGATATATCTACGCCTTTGCAGTTTTTTTTTTACTAACTAGACATATAAATAGCTATTATTTTTCGTATATTAACTTTCAGTGCTTTTAAAATGGTAACGGTAAAATAAATACGACGATGCTGCATAAAATAACATAAAAACATTGTTTTTGAAGGCTTCAACGGCTTCTTAAGGTTATAAAAATCGTTGTCAACGCATTTTTTGTTCGGCATTAGAAAACAAAGGCAATAGCATATTAATTCGATGTTTTTCTCTTTCAAATAATCAATTGTTTGACGTGTTGAGTGAGAGCTGGCATTGTCATGATGAAGGATGATGCGACATTGTCCATTGTTTTTCCTGATTTCATCGACGACTTTTGGCAAATAAATTGTTGTATACCATTTAGCATCAACTGTCCTTTGATCCTCCAAAGCTTGCGACATGTCCAGTACAACGAAAGGAATAAGTAATCATTTCCTTGGAAGTGTTTCGTGAACGAACAAATATTGTTGTTTAGTCTCCGGCTTGTAAGAATATACTCAGGTTTCGTCACTTGTCTCGATGTTGTGCATGAATTTTGAAGTTCCTCTGTCGAATTTTTTGAGCATTTCCTTGCACCAATTGACAAGATCCTCTTGTTGTGCTTGGGGAAAGGATTTTTTCACACCTAAATGTTTATGCAAAATCGAATGTACTGCAACCTTAAGATATTTCTATCTCACGGTAAGTCACATGCTGATCCTCTTCGTACAGCATCAATGTTTTTTGGAACAATCAATTTTGATCGACCATAACCACGACGAAATTTTACGAACCAGTTGTGAACAGTCTCTTCGGATGATACTTCATTTCCAAAAGTTGAAACAAACTATTGGCGTACCTTCACTAAGAAAAAGTCATTCAACGACAGCTTTCACGTGAAATTTTAGTTTTTTCACAAAATTCCTTCTTCTTTAATCCTTACTGTAAACAAACTGCAAAAGAACTTTCTCGTATTATTTTTATTTTTTCATAAAATTTGATGGCATTTTATTGAAATTAATTATTTACATTAAGTTTGTTTAAATTTGTTGATGTGTACTTTTTAAGTTTTGTTGCTGTTGCTAAAGTAACTTATTTCATTTTTATCAAAAAAAAAAAGAAATTCATGGGCTGCAAATAAAAAATACGAAAGGAGAGTCCGCCCTCAATTCAGCTAAAAAATCGTAGCAGGATATGGTTATTGCAGGTGGCATATATTAGCCCTTAGCGAACGACCTATTTTTCCCAGACTTTCGCCGGCAACACATAAGAATTGATATTCTCAAAAATATTATGTCATGCGTTCCATTCGATCTTACGAGAATATTTTTATTGTCGCAAATATGGCCGCATTAATTCGCCAAGGGTGCCTACTTTATGGCCAATAAGTATGAAGTATTTTTATTTTCAAAACCTTTTCCAAACGCGTTTCTTTCTTCCTTTCAAATGTGACGAAGTTTACGGCTTAGGAAATGTGTTTTGTTTGAACTCGGGAGGAAACTGAATAGTAGTTATTAATATTTAAAAACGCTAATGTTAGTATCTTCTGTTTACTGTTGTCATGGTACTAATACCAGAAACCACTTGGACGCAATATCTAAATACAGGACTTATTTAAGGGGATTAATTGTAAATATCTCTTTTACTTCCTTGCTTGGTTCGTTTTTTATCGATCAGCTTGTATGTACCGAAATATTTTTAGGTGCAGGACCTTCTATGAGGTGTATCGTATACAACAGGCACAATTTTACATAATACATAGGCAAGTCAGTAGATATCAACTACGTACGATAACTGGTTGCAGCATGCAGAAAGGTGACATTTCTTGTTTTCGAAGGCGCTTATTTTTTATGTATATTGCGTAGATATTGACACCTCCTTCTTTAAGATTTTAAAGTAGTAGGTTTTGATAATTTAGAAAATAAGATCACTAGTACTTTTCCGAAACTTAAGAGCAAGAATTATTACTCTTAGCGTTTCCTTTCTTCTACTTATAAATAACTCGTGCTGAAATCCGCTCAGTTCACACTTGATGCTTGAGAAGGTTCTCTAAGTTTAAGGCGGCAATGTTAAATGCCCTTTTTTCCAAAACAAAGTCTTAGTGTATCCTATTCCTGGTCCTAATTTTCAAACTCATTCTCATAGAAATTTTTATTGATTCCAGGAACAGTCTCCATATTTAGAAAATTTGTTATTGACGAGGATCCTACACATTCATAACCTAAGTTAAACAAGAATTCATTTCAATTCCTTTTATTTCCAAATACACACCCATGCCTCTTGCTTACCTTTCCAATCGCTTGCGCAGAGCTCGACGGAGGAACAATTAACCTTCGCAAAGTGCTCGTCGATACTTTATTGAAACGTTAATGGACTGGGAGCGCTGAATTGATCGCTACCGTCCGTTGCTGTACGGTTAGCTTGTCGTATCGGACGGATAGCAGCTAGAGGAAGCTGGTCATTTATAAACCTTGACGTTAGAAATGCTGCCTAATTGGTAATTTGCTTCCTCTCCTCCTAGTACGGTCACAAGTAAAATTTCGTTTCTCCTTTTACGATTATGCCTTCAATTCTATCAAATAAACCTTTGTTATCCCTTTGCCAATCGGAATATATTGTTATTGTTACTGGTGATTGTTATTAAACTCTCAGACTAACTAGATGAGTTCGAAGGAAACGAAGAAAATTGTCTCAATATGAGGATACCCAATACAGAGTGCTTAATGTGCGATAAAGGGTTGACTGGGCCATTTTTTAAAAAACTAGAGATTTTTTTAAAAGACTGTTTTAACTATAATCTAAACAACATTTTAGGAATGTAAAATCACTGAGTGATTCTTTAATTATTTTTCCAAAATGTTGATTTCTTTGTTTTCTATCCCAAATAATTGGGTAATTTCCGTAACTCTTCTCCTTTCTCAAGATACTATTCAGTACTTGACCCAACAGGTTCGTTCGCGATTTCCATTAGAAACGCATTGTTATTATATCATATTAGAAATTGCATTTGAATTAATTCCTAATATGATTTGCAAGTGTATCTATCCAGCCTTACCCCCGGGCTCGGTTAGTCGTATTTCTCTATGTTGCTGATGTTGATGATGCTTTTATCAAATTCAGTTTTATTTCACAACATAGTCTCTTTGTTAGTCTACAGGCTTTCCCCAGTGATGCTCCTATTTCTGTAATCTGTCAAAATAGTAGGTGGTTCTGTAAAATTCTCATTCGATAAAAGTCTCCGTCCTTCGAGCGAAACTTTGAGCCTAGGAAACAGAAATAGGTCGCCGGGGGGTCAGATCTTGTAGATAGAGTGAGTGGCCAATCAATTTGAACGCCACTTCGTGAATTTTTGCCACGCGGACCACTGTAGAATGAGACGTTTTAACACTTCAAACACATCTTCCAAATAAAGCCGGTGTAATATACACAAAATGGTTTCAATTCAGTTGTACAGAGGGTTCATTTCATCTAATTAGAAAACCAACTCAAAGGGGCGCTCGTTTCCACCAGCAACCCGTATCATTTTCTTCTTTCTGTGTCGCCATTACCGTCACCGTTTCGGCAAATTCCCAGCGTTACTATGACCGACCGGATTTAAAGAGGGTCCCTCTCTGGAGAACTCTGGAGACTAGACTACGGGACGTTCCTTTCCGACAATCGCTCTTACTGCGCCCGTGTGTACTCATCGTTTCTACGTTCAATTATTTCTATTTGACTTCAATTTAAAGCCCGCAAAGTTCTTCCGGGGCACGAACCGAGAACGCAGAGCAAAGTGGATAACCGTTATTTCTCGCTTTGTCCGCTGTTTACCGACCACTCCAGCTTGGAAGCGACGCATATGGAACGCCGAGTGGAAGCGGACGAAGAAGGGTCCTCTTCGTAATTGAAAAGGAACGTATGTAACTATATCTGCGTTATCAAGATCTATCTATCAATTAAGATGGTCGTCTAGAGAAAGGTAGATGTCCTATGCAACTGTCCTTTAAGAAGATTGCTTTGTAGATTTTAATTTTATTCGATTTGGGAACTTTTGAAACACGTTTGGAACAAAAAAAATCATTTCGTTTGTATAAGCATAGCACCGATCTTTATTGATATTCTCCAAAACATGAATAGTACTATACAGGGTGAGTTATCTCGACGAGCTCGGAATATTGTGCCTTCCCAAATGGAAGATTTTCTTGTGCGTATTTTGCGCGCCTGTGCACGCCTCATTAGGAAAACTGTGGAAGTGTTTCCGACACAAAGAACTAAAAAGCACTGCACATACAAATATATATGAATTCTTACGAGCCAACATATTACCGAGTATATCCAGCACTTGAACTTAAAATAACCTTCAGTTTGTTTTTAAGAGTAGTATCCACAAAGCATCATGTCAAAGTAAAATCCAGTATCGTGCTAAAAATTTAAATGAATTATCTTTATAGAACACCTTGTATGTGTATTTCCACGTAATAATGATAATAGCAACACGATATAGCCCCGGGTATCTAATTTTATCCACGCCGATTTGATAAAGGTTAGCCAGTGCGGACCAAAGCAAACAAACGCGAAAACCTCAAAAGCGAACTGTACAGACTCGCGAGGCTGACGGTCGTGGATATCGTTTATTATGACGGAGTTTTGCCCGGAGAAAATCCGTCGAAAACAGGGCGTATAAATTGAATTTAAATTTTAACATTATGCGTGGGGAGCTAGCGCTAAAGAAAGAAGTCGTTTGAAAGGGGAAGGTAGAGAGAGAGACGTAAAGTACGAAGTGGGCAGGTAAGTGGAATTTGGGTTGCTTTGCGAGCAATCCCAAACCTTGCCTTTGGTACAAACAGGAAGTCCTTACGAAAATATAATATTTATATCTCGTTTATTAAAACATGAACTCCTCCCATCCACGCCGCCGCCACCATCATTTCTCCATATCTCGCTCCTTCGCTTTTAGTTGGCGCTTTGTGTGATCCGCGCGCCGATCAAAGGGCCCGTAGAGATAACGTTAGACTTGCTCTGCTTTGCGTTTCAAAAAGAAAAAGGTTATATACACATATACGTGAAAAATAAACAAAGACGAAGGATTGTAATAAAATTGTGAAACATTTTTTTTTGTCGGAAATCAAGTTGTAAGCTCAAAATACGAAAAGACGCTTTACGAAATGTTATTTTTCAATTGATTTAAAATAATAGTTGGTTTAGGGACTCTTTCACTCTTCATCGTAAATGTCAATATTTGTTAAGAAAACACTAAAAGACGGTAAATATTATTCCCCAACATTAATGCTATCTTAGGATGCCATGTCTGACACCGTAACACAGCACTACCACTATCTCGAGAGATATTACTAATGGCCCCTCTCTCCTCCTAGCCCCAGTCTTCTTGCTATATAGGTAAAGAGAAATTACTTTCCTTTGCATAATAATTTATTTGTACATAAATCCAGTAGGAAAGTATTACGGTGAGCTAGACGTATGTACCTGAAACTAACTAATTCGTTAGAAGATTATGCAAAGAGCTGGAAACGAGTGCATTTAATTAAATTTTAATTAATTCACGCCAGACGTGAAACAGCGTTGTTTATTACTTGAATGTTTTTGATTACTTAACAAGACTGTAATTAACTTGATCTTGTTAAGGTATGTAATTAAAATTTGACACACAGGTAGTTTCGTTCGTAAGATCGGTTTTACCATAATAAACCTAGTTATATATCATTGGTTATAATTGGATTTTTTTTTTCAACTTAGATTAATCAAAATTTAATGGTAGTAAAGCCCGGGGGTGCCCCCAAAGACTTTCGTTTGCAGTTTAAATAAAAATTTAACAACGAATAATGATGTTTTGCGAAAATTAATTAGGAAGGAGAAAAACTAACATCAAACCTTTCGCACATACTCTCTTTGGTAACGCGTCACGTACTCAAAACTTCGCATACTTTTAAATACTTAAACATGACTTTATCTTAGTCTAGAAAGATAATTTGCATCATATACTTTCATATACTCGGAAAATAGAACACGTGTTAGACATTACGGAAAATTTTGAATGTGGATTTTTACCATGGGATTTGACGACTTTCTACCGAATGATGTTTAATTTTCGAAATTATGACATACAATACAAGATACAATGGAATTTATACTGTACATTTGCGTAGAAATATTTTACATTAGCAATCAACATCAAGCAAGTGAATAAAATGGAGAGGAGACGAGCTATTTAACCGTTTCACAGAGGTCATGGAGATTGGGCGTATATATAAAGACATAGATGTCAGGGACTGGGAGTGAGGAGCGCTAGGCTATATAAGCGGCTAGAAGTGAGAAAGAGGTCAGAATGACGTTTCGCTCGGGTATGGGTAATTGGACCGTACTTGGTTGGACGCATAAATAACCGGCGCCAATGACAGTTGCCTTAAAAATATAATGCTAAGATAGCTTAGCTTCCTCATGGTATTAATGGAATAATTCACGGCAAATGCAACAAAAGGAGAGAAAAAAATTACACTAACACACGGACATGTCTCTGCCTACCCGGCGTCATCAGCGTGGTTTCGAGAGTAATTTTTTATCTCTACCTTCTATCGCTGTTGCCTCACAGTTAATGTCACTTTCAAAACGACAAACTCGACATTTCTTGGCGCCCTCTAGTGCCAAAGAAACGCATGCCTGCCGTTCAGGAAGCAGTGACATAAACCGGGTACTGTTCCCCAAACCATCCCTCGAGCAGTTCTCTGACTGCTAAACGCGGGATGGCGACGCTGGTAGCGCTTTGGGAAACCGCACATGTGAATATTCCGACAGGCTTACCATGATGTATATAAACAGAACACATCAGAAAATGCCTAGAAACAATAACCAAAAAATATAATGCTAAGATAGCTTAGCTCCCTCATGGTATTAATGGAATAATTCACGGCAAACGCAACAAAAGGAGAGAGAAAAAAATACACTCACACACGGACATGTTTCTACCTACCCGGCGTCATCAGCGTGGTTTCGAGAGTAATTTTTTATCTCTACCTTCTATCGCTGTTGTCTCACAGTTAATGCCACAACTTTCAAAGTTGTGTGGTAGTGTTAGTGTATTTTTTTCTCTCCTTTTGTTGCGTTTGCCGTGAATTATTCCATTAATACCATGAAGAAGCTAAGCTACCTTAGAATTATATTTTTTGGTTATTGTTTCTAGGCATTTTCTGATGTGACAGTTGCCTTGGATATAGAAATTTGTGATTCATGAAAGTCGAGTTGCAAAGTTTTTTTTTGAACCGTGTCATGTCGTTGGTTAAAATAAAACTCGACGTTTCGCCCACAATCGTATGAGGCTTCTTCAGGAGAGTGATGGCAACAGTTAGCACGGTAACTCAACGTATGAACCACGCCAGAGGCGAAACTAACTGAGCGGGAAGCAGGTGATCACGGTAACTCAGCATGTGAACCATGCCAGAGGCGAAAACTAACTGCGAAGAACGCGGCGAACCACCGACATAAAAGCGTGCTGCTCCCCGCGTTCATTGCGGGAGCAGCACGCTTACTTACCTTACACGTTTAGTTTCAACTGACTCAGGTCGTGGAAGCCTACGTTTTTATTAAAACTGACAAATTTGCGCTTACCATCAATACAAGCAAAAACAATAACGGTTGGCTCCATTACAACTCCAACTATCAAATAAAAACGTATTGCTGCCACCATTGTCTTCATCCGATGCACGATGATATGTCATCGTGCGCGTTTAACCAATTAATCAAAACCCGCAACAAACTAAAAATAAACACCTTCGTTTGCGTGTATACACGCTCGTATAATAGCCGGCAGCTGAATTCAATTCAATTCGGCAGAAATAATTTGTGCCGCTTAGATCTCCAACCAGACGGCTTTCACGGGCCCTCGGGAATCGCTGAACTTACTGACAAAAGCGCTCCCGTTTGTGGGTGATTGTGCGTTGCGTATGTAACACGTATGTATCTATGTAGATACATAAAGCATGTATATACTCCGCCTCCACTAATATTAATCATTAAATTAATTGCTGACAACTTTACCGCAAATCCATTATAGTTTACTAGATACAGTGAACTTTAGCTAATGTAATTGGCTCTGAATAGGGATAGACGGTATTACGCGCGCGTACTAAGAAGTATGTATAACATTCTAGCGTGTATTGTTCTATTGTTTCTGGTATCGGAATATAGTTAATTGTTTATTTGAGACAATCTAGTATAACCGACAAAAAGGATAGATGAAGGAAATGTTGAAGAGGTGTTAGTTCGTAAAATTATGTTTCTCGAAATAGCTAAGTAGACAGAATGCAATAGCCTGCTCAAAATCTTTATTTACTTTAACCAGGTTCTGCTTTTAGTCTGTTGGTATGTTTTTCATACGCATTTTTGGAATATTCCCAATTTTTCGTAGAAACGAAAAATATATCTTTCAGCATGATTGATTGTGCGCTTTAATATTCCGGAACAGCTAAATTTTGTAATAAGAGGTACAACATTGTATATTGTGTTCTATTATCTATTTTTTTATTGTGTTTTGTATTTCTTCTATTATTCACTATCGTGCATACTTTGTTTTGCAAGTTTTATTTCATTATTAATCATTGTCCACGTTGCTTTATTATATTATTTGGTATCTTTTGATGTAATGAACTAGGTTACCGTTATATCCAACACAACGCTGAAGCTGAGCTGCAAGCTACTTAAGACGTCAAGCTCCTATACAGCGCGAGTTGCGTAGCAGAAATGGTAAGTGTTGGAGTTGTGCAAGAATGATGTAGGAAATTTAAAGATAATTGAACCGACGTTCGTGATGGAGATGGAGAAGGTTTTATAGGTCTTATTTAGCGAGTTGGGCAAGTGGTTCAAGAGAAACGGGGGGTTTCCGCCTACAAATTTCATCTAGTCTGCACGCACCACACCAAAACTACGCATCGCATTAGCTTTGATCCTCGTTCACACGTTACACTGATGAATTTTTGAAATCGACAGGAAATGGAGCTTGAATTCCTATATTTGGCAGGACACTTCAAACAATGGATGCAAATAAGCTCTCCAAACGCGAGGACTACACTGAGAGAATAAATTCGTTAAGTCAACCAAAAATTCATTGAGTCAATCAACTTCGTTTCTAAATTTAAATATACAACAATCCAAGTGTTTTTCAAACAACAGCATATAATTTGTTGAACCTTTTGAATTGGATCAACTTTAAAATGAATGTTCAGCCGATTAAAATGCTGGTAGAAAGCAAAAAAAAAATACAAGTGTAGAATGAAAAATTAACACGTGTGCTTTTTGTGGTTGAACCAATAATAATATGTTTTGGAGCACAACCAACATAAATATTGATTTGATTTAACAAAAATAACTGAAGCAAAGCTAGTGCGTTCTGTTAAGTTACAGGATAATTTGGGTATACTTACTAAAGTGCAGAATGAACATATTTTTAGGTGAATGAACACATAAATGTGCAACGGTTCGTAGTTTGCTGGATGAACCAATTCCTTTCTTTCAATGTACAATCACTGCAAATGTATATTAATTTTCAGACATTACGTCGCCAGGCGGAGACCCATTTAGAACAAAAGAAGGGATATAGTGCCTTTTTGAATTGTTTTGATTCATGACAACGCAAGGCCGCATACTACTGATTCAACATCTTGCGCAATTTCAATGGGAACTGTTCGATCACCCGGCGCACAGCCCAGATCTGGTGATAAGTGACTTTTATCTATTTCTACAGCTGAATACAGGTCTGGGGAAACACCGCCTTCACAGCAAGACGTTGTGGAGACCTATTTTAACATGTTAGCGGCAATCTTCTATGAGGAGGGTATTAGAAAACTCGTCCACCAGAATAACAAGTGTCCCAATTTTCGCGGTGATTGTGTCGAAAAGTAGCATTGCACTTGACTCCTGGTAGCAAAATCATTTTGTTATTCACACTCATTTTTATACCTCATCGAAAGTTCCATCGTGTCGTATCTCCATCGTTTATTGCATTTGAATAACCTACTTTAAAAGTTATACATTTTTTTATCTGCAAAATAATCTTCTGGGACTGTTTTTTTTTCAAATGTTTAATGTATGCATGTGAATTCTTAAGTTTTCCCTTTTTTTATGGATTCTAAAGAAGCTACTTCGTTGTTCATTGTCAGACAATCTAAATGTTTCTTAAACATTGACCTAATTGTTTGCGATCTATTGTTCCAAAAGTAACCTTATAAAGGGAACTAATTTTAACAATGTCCCTCCGCAACAAGAAAGAATGCTACTCGACCCTATTTATTGCGTACAAACATGCATAATCTGGCTGGTAAGTTATTGGGTAACTCAAAGTACCTCTAGCTACACACAAGTTATGTAGTTGTTGTTTTGTTTGTTTGTTTGACGTGGTTGTTTAAGCGGGGTACGTTTGCTGCGTACCCTTTTTGTTTATGAAAGGTCTTCGGAGGGTCTGCCATAAAGGGGTCAACTAGGCGATTTACCGGCTTAATCTGGTCGAAACGATGATGTTTTACGCGCCGGGAACCGTCGACGTTAGAGAAAAATTGACGGTGTGATTAGGAGCAACTTTACTTTCTCCGGTGGTTATGGAAGCCGAGTAAGTAACAAAGTTATAGCTGGGCACATCTTTAATACGCGTTTTTAAATTAATTAAGTTTTCCTTTGCGTTTGAGATTCTTGCTCGATCGTTGGAGACGACAAATGTCGAAAATAAACTTCGTAGATTGTTGGCGATTGAAAGAATGTGTAATCGATTAGAAAAAGATCGTAAAGTCTGATAGTATCAATCTTTTTTATCTGAGATAATGTACTATTTTCTGTTTACATCTAAATGCTACTGACATGTGTACGTCAGCTGCTTGCTTATTTTTATAGCTTATTTCAGATTAAGATCGAAGTGTTAGGTCTAAAGCAATATGGTCGTGCTTTATTAGTTACCCTATAAAAAAAATTAGTGATTCCGCTTTTATACCTGTTAGTTCGAGATTTACTAGGTTTTATTGCTTTCCGGTTTATGACATTATTTTTAGATAGTACATACGTTGGTCCGAACATCCTTGTGTTGCAGCATTAGATGAAAATAAGCCAGTTGCCACTGCGTGATTCACGTTCATGGAAAACCCAAAAACTTTTAATTCCAATTGCATGTCTTCCATTTCTTTCTTTATAGAATGTGAAAGAGCTACTCGCGTACGCAGCAATTAAAGTCGAAGGAAAATCGTTATTCGTCAAACCACGTTCGCTATTAACGGGAAGAGTAACGAACATAAAGTCCGAATGAGATTTAATTTTTAGTTGTTGGCGTTCCGCTTGTTTCAATTACTGCGGCAAACAGGCGGCTAATTGAATCTCGCCATTATGTTTATCCAAATTGAGCGGCACCAAGCGGCAAACGGTCGAAGCACTCATCCGCGTCCCACTAACTTATCCCCCTCCTCCCGGTAATTTCGTTTAGGTACTCCGACGGCGATGAGAGAATCTGGAGAGTCTGGAAAGCCTAGGGTAGAAGGGTAGGAATTCGGCTCCTTCTGTAGCTCGTAAGATATCCACGCGGGGGAAACTGGATGAAAACAAGTAACTGTGAATGACGGCCAAGTTTCAGAACATGTTTCAGAAGCGAATGAGCGATGATAATAAAATGTTCTACATTGTAACTCAATGTTGTCCTACGAAATTGTGAAAGGGGTAAAACGGTGTAGATGATAAACGAATTCGAGGCGTATTGTCGGTTTCATTTAATCTGACGAAACTTTCTCGAATTCTAGTAGATGGTAGGTAGCGAGTTAAAAGTTTAGAAATGATGTTTCTATGTTGGGAATATGCGAACGAGGAAACCATTTTACGTCAGGTTATTTTGTTGCACGTAGTTCCGACAGAATTGTTGGGCAAAGTTTTTTTTATACTATTATACCATCGTCTTTGGACATTTATTAAAAATCACGTGCAATTACGATTCATGTCTCATACAGAAAATATTGTAGGGAAATGTTACATTGAAAACGAACGTTTAGGAGCTAAAGAAAATGAAGCGAAGACGAGGTATATTGCCGTTTTCCCAGGATTATCGTTGGCTGGATTTAGATTTACCTAACAAAGCACCAGGGACAATGAGTACGAGCCAGCCTGTATAACCTGTTGCAGAATTGAAAATGGCTCAGAGAAAGCATCGCTCTGGCATAGGCTGTCGGACAGCATTTAGCTGAACATTATTAATAATAATTGTGGCACTAATAACAGCGATTTTTGTGTTGCATATGATATCATTTTGCCTTAATATATATATTTATATATATTAA
The DNA here is from genome assembly GCA_902655005.2 of Marronus borbonicus. Taxonomy (NCBI): domain Eukaryota; kingdom Metazoa; phylum Arthropoda; class Insecta; order Coleoptera; family Scarabaeidae; genus Marronus; species Marronus borbonicus. Next base: position 6,292,261 of record LR737386.1, read on the forward strand.
ACGTAAATCGTAAAACGTAAAAACGTAAATATGGTTTAGAGATTTTGTGCTCAAAGTAATTCATACTTTTTATCAAAGCATTGGTTGTTCGTTAATTCGAATATAAAAGGAAATACCACAAAAATCAAACCCTCTAGATGATTGGACTCTTCTACAATGCTTACCCTTTATTATCAGAACATGGCGCCTATGGAATCAAATTCGAAACCACCATTCTAGGTAAAGCGGAAGTTGGTCTTAAAAATGGCGAGAGTTACAGAGGTCGAAAACTTCTAAAAGCATAGCCTACTAAATCAGACAAAAATGAATTACGAATTCATTTGTACTTATATAAAGCGAACGTCTGCGAGTACGAAGCAGCGGTGGTGGATCGGAGGGAACTTTTCTAACTTTCTCCTTACTGCACTGGCCCCCTTATCGTCTGCAATCGACGGTAGGGGTCGCGCCTTTTTTCTCCAGATGTGTATAACTCAATTAACATTTAAATTCTACTCCTACTTCGTAGTCTTCCATCTTTTACGACGTCTTACCGTCCCTTTTGTAGATTTGCGCCGACAAAAGCCCGCCAAGTTTCCTTCCAACTTGTACGCCTTGCTCCCGCTGCCACTTCATCATCGTGAAGTTGCTACTAATGCGGTGATAAATTGAAAATTTTAATGAGCAGAGGACGGGCTTTTGTTCTCGTATTTTGCCGCTACTCCTATTTTTCGTAATTCTTTTTTCCTCGCGCTTGTTCCCTCCCTTAAAAGATTTAATGTTCTGTATGATTTAAAACGGCACTGTTAGGTAGCTGTTGCTTAGCGTTTCTGATTTATGTGAGAAGAAAAAATAAAAGGAAGAATGCGCTTATTTTGACTTGATGTTAGTAATGCAACTTTAATTCTTTCATTGCTTTAGCTCAGTTGAATGCGCTAAAAACAAAGACGTACAAATATGTGAAAGAAACCGTTACACAAAATTTAAATTATGTTTTCATTATTAATAAATTAAGGTAATTTCATGATATGGTTTAAAGAACAAGTTTTAAAAAAGTTGGGGGAACCTTCGCTCATAATAATGGACAGTACTAGTTAAGAATGCAGCATTTAAATTCTTTTTAGAGCAAGAGATGGTACCTAAGCCCTAATAAACCTCCTAAAATATATGTTATCCCCATACTATTTCAACCAGCATGAGAATAAGGAATGAAGTAGCTAGCTTCGGTATATCCAAAACATCAAGCAATGCGATAAGTGCAGATGCAGTACTGTGTGCAAATGCCATTAGCTGTTAATGAAACATAACTTGTTGGACTTAATACTGAACAGTAACTTTACCGGGACTAATTCTATCTGGGATTCATCCTATTCGGAATACCAGAGAGAAACTGCTTTAGCGAAAGTTGGGATTTGTTGGCGGCCTACTCAGTATGGTTTTCAATGACCACCTTTTAATGGTGCCCAAAATTGTATAGCTTGGGGATCGTGTCTTTTACGATGTACACTACCGTTCATATATTTGGGGACAACTAAGAAAAACTCCGACAAATAAGCAAAATTGAAATATTGACAATTGATTGTGTTTTATATGAAAGAGTATTTCATTTCTATATGTATGAACATAATTTACGACAGTATTCTCTTCTATCCCATCAAATTTATAACGCATTTATATTCTACCGCAGCCTCAGGCAAAATTCCTCTTAATTCCTTTTATGGGGTTATAAACGTAAACTTGAAAATATTGTCGAATATTTCCACAAAGGAATAATGTGAGATTCATAGAACACTTAGTACAACAAACAAAGCAGATATCGTCTTGTATTTAAAATAAAATCGATCTTAATAGTAGTTTAGTTTAAATTTAACTATCGTAATAAACGGGTGGTGCTGAATTGGCAGAACGAAAAGAAATTTCCATCCAAACGCGTTCTGCTATTATTAATGTAATGAAGGATACTCAATGGCAGTTATTGCGAAAAAATTAAAAATATCGCAAAATGGTGTATTTACAACATTAAAACGGGTGGCGGAAACGGGTTCTTTGGTTGATAAGAAACGTTCTGGACGCAAAAAGAAGACAACAGCTGCTGAGGATCAGTTCATGGTTCTTGTTTTAAAAAGAAACAGATTCCTAACGGCTCCGGAAATAACGCAGCAAGTCAATGTTTCAGGAAGAAATCCTATTTCGCATTCGACCGTGAAACGAAGATTAATTGCGGCAGGCTTAAAGGGACGAGTAGCTGCCAGAGAACCGCTTTTGTAAGTTCAAAATAAAAGAAAAAGATTGCAGTGGGCACAAGAACACAGACATTGGACATTTGAACAGTGGTGCAACGTGCCGTAAACAGATGAGTCCAAATCTGAAACATTTGGCTCCAAACGGAGGACGTTTGTTAGGCGACAGGTTGGTGAAAGAGTTAGTGTCAGTGTATTTTACCTACAGTGAAGCAAGGTGGAGGTAACGTAATGGTTTGGGGCTGCTTTGCGGGAACAACTGTGGGTAATTTAGTAAGAATACAGGGAATACTTCGTAAAGAGAGCTATCTCAAAATATTACAAGAGAATGCTGTAAGTGGGGAACGATTACGAGGTCGAAACTTTGTGTTTCAAGACGATAACGACCCTAAGCATTCTTCTCGTATATGCAGAAACTATCTAGCATCCCTGGAAGAAGAAGATCGTTTAAAAAGAATGATTTAGCCACCTCAGTCTCCTGACCTGTCGCCTATCGAATTAATATGGGATGAACTGGACAGAAAGATTCCCCAAAAAGGAGTGACTAGTTCACAAGATTTATGGAGGAAGCTCCAGCATGTATGGACCGAGATCCCAGCAACATTTTTGAAATCTCTAATTCTAAGAATGCCACGAATATGTACCGCAGTAATTAAGTCAAAGGGTGGACATATCAACGAAAAATCCGTATAGACCTAATTATAATTAGCACAGCATTTCTTTTTGGAATATTTTTAGTTTTGTATAGTATACTCAATGTACAGAAATAAATTAAATTACAAATGATTTTTTGTTTTTATTCGAATTAAAAAAGAACTGTATTTTTTAATCGTCCCCAAATATATGAACGGTAGTGTATGTAGTAGTCCATGTTGGGATCTTTAAGAATGTTAAGATTACCTGTAAGGTCTCTCGCTTTTATTTTCAAAACGCAACGTATCCATCACTATAATAAACTATGTGACAAGTGATTAAACACTTCATTCATATATTGATGTAGTGATATAGTGACATAAAATCGACATATTTTTATTTTGAATTTTCAAGAAAAAATTTTCCAGCACTAATTTGTGCTTGTTTATGAACCTTCGTAGCCCCCATACCAACTGCAGTTACTTAAAGAATGGAATTTTTCGAAATCTAACCAAGACTTCAATTAGATTCTTCTATCGTGTGTTAATTTTAGGAACTTGAACCATTTAAAGGCTAAATTCAATTTGCCTTTTAATAAAGAGCTTAGAGCAACAACAAACAAATAATTAAAGTTGTCCATTATTTTTTTAGTTTATTTAATGAAAACAAATATTTTTGCAGATTATTTGCATTTTTCACGTATGGCACTTTTCAGGAGAAATATTTGATAATGATAATTTCTATTCAATGATTTTTAAAGATCCCAATTCACCCATATCTTAAAAAAAACCTTATAAATGTTATTTTAGGGTTGCCTAAAATAGGTGTTTTTTTCTCAATTCAATTTGAGTGTTCAACTCGATTACGTTGACAAGATATGAGATAGTTATAGATTGTATAAATTAAATTAATTACTTTCATGTTTCACAGTTCATCTTAACTATTAGAACTAAGTTCTTTTCCTATCCCCCAATTATTTTTAAATTTATTTCAATAAAGTTTGAATAAAATGAATTATGAATAATGAACTACACACTTACTGCGTCACCGTTTATTTCAGTTCAGTTTTTCGGTAGAAATTCTAATCTTTCATACATATAAAATTAATGCTGTTGTTACTATTCATGAAAAATCCATCCATCACAGTAGGCACTAATTTCCAGAAACCTGCGCCTGAATGGGACTAATTTCACGTCTCAGGTGAAGATATAATCACGTATAATTATCGATCGCATTTTACCACTTTCATTAATGCTAAGGTGATTAAGCTAATAAAGTACACGCTGTGTTCTTACACAAAACAAAATAAAACATCTACATTTACACAAGGAAAATCAGATTGTTCCAAGTTGTTGCACAATTATAAGAAACCCTATGTTTTGGAACGCACATCGAAATTCTCTCATAAAGATAAGTCGACGTTTTGTTGTTAATTATTATTATTATTATATGTATTATTATTTATTAATTATAGGAAATTGCAATTTTTGCTTTAAGTTCTCTTTTTTTGCAGTATCACAAATAGGTTATAAAGCGCTATTGTTCCTGTGGATCTAATTTAATAAATATTTCACATAACGATTAAAACAGCTGTCAGTAAAATATTTGTAGCTTTGTAGCTTTGTTCGCAGAGCAAAGCTCAAACTAGCCACAGTGCTCAGAGCCGATCAACTAGCACGGTACGAGTAGAATTTTAGTTATGGATATCTTTCCACCGATCAAATCACGTCACAAATTTGTGATTGCTCTAGCATCAACCTATGCATTACGTAACCTAGCGTCAATGCTGCTGGCGTAAAGATGGTATATCTTCAAATGTATTTTTTCGATCCCTGCTATTACATTTGGTATTCAAAATCACATGAAAGGATTCTATTGTTATCAGAGTGATGATGAAAAATGTCCATCTACTATACTCGGAAATGGATTATTATGGCCAACAAAGCACTATCGCCGCGAGATTCGACCATCTCGTCGACGAGAACGCGGATGGTAATGAAATTTTAAACGAGTTTCCGACGCTTTTTCAATTAGTTTCCCTTTTTGCCGATCGTTTTTTATTGTTTAAATTGCGCCCTACTCCCGCCCGGAACGCTTGCAAGTTAGAAAGAGACGGAGATAAAGGTAATCTACGTACACGTAGTCAGAACGCCTCGGGGGTAGCGTAGGGGAGAACACATCCGGCAACGCCGCTGGTGGTCCGGTTAGTATCGCGCAAACGATTTTAATTTTCAACAATGTCGACGAGCAAACAGCGAGCCCACAGCAGCACTCTCTAATCTAATATGTGCGCGCTTTAGCTTTACCAAACGACATCTATTTACAGGCGCAAGACTACTGGATAGACGATAAAGCGCTTCCGATGGAAGGGTAGGTAGATAATTCTTGCGACGTTTGAATTCGAAAATAATTCGATTGGCCTCGTTTTTGTTGACCGATGAAACGCAGGATGAAATGAATGGTAGAGTAATTACAATGGAAAAAAACGAGGAATACGAGAGGGGATACCTTTTTTCGGTTGGGAAGGTCTTCTTTTTAGTGTGGGAGGAAGTAATTGGCTTAAAACGAAATTGGATCACAGAGGACCCAATAGAATTCTAGAAACGTAATGAAATTTCGACGAAATTGGTTTCGAATATGATTAGGATTGTTGGAAATATTGACATCGAATAATAGAATAGGAAGAATAGATAGTAAATTAAATTGAGCGGCAAATAGTATTCGCAACGGGAACGTTTTCTTACACGCAAAAAATGTCGCTCGTTAAATCAAGAACAATTTTTTATTTTCAATTTTTGCTTGCATGGACAACAATAGTTTTTCGGTTTAACAATTTCAATTCAACATAAATTCAATTTGGACTTTTCCACTAACACAACAGTGTTTTTGTCAAAAGAACAAATCACTGTTAATATAACAATTGTTCTATGATGACGTATTTTTCATTGATTTGTTATCGTTAGGTTACAAATTACAGTTCAATGCAGCTACTACACAACTATAGTGGATGGATTGAGTAGCTTAATGTCTTTGGATTCTGGTGGTTTGAACAGCTCAGCACTGAAACTTGTTGAAAATGAATTATTTGAGCACATTACATATCTATTAAATTTTTATTTTGAGAGCAGCACCTTTCCAGCTCGCCTTAAAAGATCCAAAATAATGCCTATATTCAAAAATGGATCCAAACGACACACACTGACACAAGAACGCACATTGTGTCTCAAAACTTCTAAAGTAGTTTTAATTTAAAACACGGTTTTTCAGCTCCTTCAAGCGGTTGTCAAGTTGTAATCATAAGCGAGTTTTTGATCTCCCCAAAGCTCATCAAAGTGACTTCTCATTTCTTGCTTGAAAACTGAGTTGATTCCCCGTTTTGAGCAGATTTTGGCTGCCCGTTCAACTGATAAATCGAAACATTGTTGAAGGACATTTGTCTTTAAAAGAGCAATAGTAGGTTATAGGCAGCACTTATATCCAAAGATTATGTTTATAATGGTTTTGAAGCAATATTTACATTTTCTAAAATTATAGTAAAAGAAATTAAGGAATTCGAGTAGTTTCTTTAGGACAATATTTAATTTCTTTCCGGGAGCACCAACCTAGCTGCTCCTCAGACTTTAGCACATTATGTATGTAATGGGTCGAGTAAGGACTGACTTAGCCTTGAATAAAAAAATGAATCACATCGATCGAACACAAATCCGTCTTATTAATGTCCATGTTTGTATATTCAATACTCAAAATAAATGTTTAAAAATTTGGTGTTGTCTAGAAAGTTTTTCGCAAATGTTATTATTTGTATAATTTTTTTTTACACAATCCATTTGATAAAGTATCGCAATTCCCTGGGGTATCGACTTGAAGCATAGTCAGCAAATGAAGTAAAAAGCTTGAAGATAACGTGGGAATTCAACATGTGTATCATGATAGAGAACGTAAAATTCAAGAATTTCTCTTTGAAATTTAAACATCATTCCATTAAATAAAACAATTTTCGTCTTTGCGTTTAAAAGATCAGAAAAGGCAATACTCCTGCTGCACTCGGTTAGTCAGCCAAAAAAGGACAGAAAAACTCACCGTATCATTTAGATCCAACCGTATTTCGGACTACTCGAAAAAATTAACTTTTATCCGTCCTCTAACGACTCCTTTATGCGAAAGAATGTATATCTTTTAATAAATCCTTTTCAGCGTGAACGATGAGAAAGGTAGTGCGATGCCAGCGTTGTTACGCTGTCCGGGACAGAAAATTGAATTTCATCCAACGCTACGCGGGAAAGCTTCTCCAGAAAGCTTCTTCTCCACAACGCAAGCAGTTCACGATTTCCAACGGGCTGGTACTTGTTGAATGCGTATTTTTCCGCGTGTTCTCCTTTTTCCTTTTATTATAGCTCCCCCCTCTTACGCGTGTTTCGGGCTCGATATTTCACCTTAATTATACCAGGATGAACGTTACCTTCCTAAACTAGCGAAAAACTCGCAGAAAGGTGGAAAAAAGAATGGGCGAAATTTTAATAAAAGCTAACGGAAAAGGTTAGCGAGAAGCTATGGATAGAATATGGAGCTAATAATTTAATGTAATTAAATTCTTCGCTCTGTTCCTAAACATGTCAAGGCAATGAAATGTTTCTCGTTTTATTTTCATTGGTTTTTAAGCATTAAATACTGGAATTCCTTGAATACATAGCGAATACGCATTAGAATAATATAATATTAATCGTACATTTTTAGAAAAAATATTCTAATATACTATGTGTTTTATAAACACCTAGGCACAGTAAAATTCACATTTTTTAATGAAACGCCCTGTATATTTTTACATTATTAAAGATCCCCAAGTACACTCCGTTCATGCCCAGGTAGTGAAAGTGACGTGTTTTATGGTTTTCGAGCTAGTAAGTGTTATCTAATCTTTTACTTGAAGCTGTAGTAAAAATAATGAAGTAGGCTATACCGGGTATTGAGGATTAGAAACTACTTATTTAATCGAAAGAGAAATGTAGAGAAAAATGTTATAAAGAAGGAAAGTATATTGTAAGGTCCATGTTTAATGTCTTTCGTCTGTTAGTTTTTTCAAAATGTACTTTTTAATAAATACGTTATTGTCAACGAAAAAGCAAATGACTTTTATTTGACTTTATTTACGGATATAAACATTAATAGTAATTAAAACAGCAGAAAAGAAGTAAGCTTCGCTTTAAAATTGCTGCAGTAAAGGAACAAATGAGCCTCTATTGTTGTTGCACATTTCAATTAGTCAGTTTGCTATACTTTATTTAAAATGGAAAAATGAATTACTTCTTATCTTCTTTTTTCGATTAAATAATTGGTTTTTAAGTTATTTAGTCGTCCCAAGATAAATGAATCACCCGGTATATTTCTATTTTTTTTTATTTAGTTTGGTTAAACTTCTATTGGATAAAGATCTTTTTAACCTTCGGTTCGGTACTCTTTCCTGAAGCGAAAAAAACGTAACACCCTTTTTTAATAAAAACAAAAACGCGTCGAACCCTTTACATACAGTACATGCAACAAACAGGTTTCTAGAGGTAAAAAAGTAACCTGCTTTGTGCTTCTTTCGGCCCTTTCGCGTATAAATAAAATGGCGCCGTAGCTGCCGGACTAGTCTGTAAAAAAATCACTTGCTAGAAAATTGAAAGACAATTGGATTTCTAAGAATCGCTGATATAATGCACTTGCAGTTGTTCCGCTACAAGTGTGTTTGGAAAATTGGAAACGGTCTACTACGAAACGACATGGCCTCGATGACTTTCTACGTGTGCTGACGGCTCAACGAAGCATATCAGCTTTAAAGCTGATCATAATTTCAAAAGTTCTTAGGTCGTAAATGGTGTTTGTAAAGTGTCTATGGCTTTGTCTCATTTCCTCGATGAGTCTCACTTCACTAACCAGAGAAAGGCGAAAAGCTGTTTTAACATTGTAAGCGCTGCCGCACAGGGAGGGTTGGAGGAAGAGTTTGATTTAATATAAATCGCCTAGTGGGAAATCAGGGAAATAAATTAAGCTTAACGCTTACGGTGGCGACCTGTTCTAGGGTTCCTTAACTGTTCGGGCGAGGATGGGTTTGTATGAAAAAAAATTGCCCGTTTAAGGAACTTTTCCCTGGAGTACCTCCGGGGACTTCAGTTGTGTGGGAGAAATATGGACGAAATCGCGCAGGCATCCCTAAGTTAATGGGCTACAAGTGACCTTTGTAGACCTATAGTTTAGCAACAAGAGCCAATGGACGAAATAGCAAGGGCAGAGCCATAACTCCCTTGCTGTTGAGTGGATACAGAGCCAAGTATACCGCAGACCTACTAAACAAGAACAGAAAATTTGTTAGAACAAGAGTAGTCTGCTAAAAGGTCATTGTATACTTAACATTGTACACCCAAACAATCTACACCTGACAAAGGAAACAGCTTGTAGATTTTATCAGATGGAAGAGGAGAATAGCAGGAATACTAGATGCTAAGTTTAGACTTAGCTGGCAAAAAAGGCAAAGCTAACGTAATTGATCTAATAACACAATAGATCTGAACAGGCCACAGAATAGCATGAATAATAATATTCAATAGACTCCGCATAGTTTGTAGTTTTTGTACCTTTTATGCAGAAATCACAACTTTGTTAACTACCATTGACCGGCCAGGAATATGCTTCCATATATTCTGAGCACGTAAGAAACAAAAATCTAAAATAACCAAAAGTTTTCAACTAACTTACTGCAATATCTAAACTTTATGATCACTTGCTGTCTGCGAGGTATACCTTATTTCACTGTAGTAGGTTTATACTGAGGAAGAATCTTTATTCTCATTTCTTACCCTATCACAGCTTTCTTTCTTTTTGCTTCCCTGTTTGGCGATGAAGCATTTCATGGGAAAAGTTTTTAAATTAAATGCCCAAGTGAAGAGCGCTGATCTTATCAAGTGCCTGCCAGATATAGTTTCATTATTCCGTAACGTCGCAAGTTTGGAATAAACAATATAAAAATAACTTTTCAGGCAACGCTGTGTCTGCCCTGTATTTATGTTATGATTGGCTTTTATGGGCTGCAGAGGACGTCCCTTTTATTACCATTTTCCTTTTAATGAAGTCGACGTCATCCGATGGGACAACACAATGCAAATAGCAAGCAATTATCGAGAAAAATGGGTAAATAACTTCTACGTGAGCTTCATTTGCATTTTAATGTGGACAAGTAATGAGTGCGGACTATGTTTTATCGTAGGCGTTTTGTGAATGAATTTGCATGTTTTTACATAGCAAATTATGTATTTTTCGAACTAGTGTCTCGCTCGGATAGTTTTCATTTTATTTACTACAGATTATGTCGTCGCAACAATAATGATAATAATAACATAACATGTTAGATTTTCACGTCCTTGCTACGGTTTTTATCATGAAATGCGTAACAATAACAATTTTGAAAATGGATGCATATACTGGGAGGCAATAAATAATTGGCCCAATTGATATTAACAGAACCTGGTGGCCCCGAAAATATTTGCTAATTATGTGATTGCCAAATGTGATAGTTGGACTGTAAATACGGAGAAGGATATCATCCTGAAGGATAAAAGAAGGCGATTTCGTGAATCTGTTATAACAAACAAAAAACAAGGAGTAGCCGCTGAATTTGCATCATGTTGATCATTACAAGTTAGTTGATTCTCACTGTAGTAGTCCAACCGTCATAGATTCTAATTAATAGTTCTACATATACGAAGTTTGCAGACGCCAAAGTCCACCACCGGATTATCCCAAACTAATGCCCAATTCCAATAAAGCCATATCTAGCTATTCTAGCGTTAGTTCGAGAGATCAGAATTATCCCCAAACATCTCCTATTGATTCCTTACCGCCGCCATTGTACCGCGTCAGCGGTATACATAATTGGGATTCTTCGTGCTGTCGGTTCCTCCGGTAATTGCGTCGAATATGCTTCATTCATACTAGTCGGCGGTCGGCTATCATTGTTCAGTTGCTATTCGAGAGGAGAAATGACGACCAGCGAAGTGAGGGTGAAATTATTGTTTGCAGCCGCATATCGTCGGACCGGAGTTATCCCTAGGTGCGCTAATGACGTATCGAAGCTGAATGTGAACGTCGAAATTAAGCGCCATGGAGATATGCAAGCAATAGATGAATGTGAACCAGTAATAACTGGGGAATGTTTCGCACAAGATATGGGATTGCTAGAGAAATTATTGAGTTTCTGCCATGAAACGTGGTTGCGGTCTAGTTAAAGCTGGCAAGGGAGCATCCGAAGGTAGCAAAGTAAATCACCATATGCATTATCTTATTGATTTCGATGTTATGTGAAGGTAATAAATGGGAAACAATGAGAAATTGGTACAATTGGTAATAATTTTCTATGAAATAAGATCAACGGAATAGCAAAATGAAGACTTAGCAAATTATAGAAATGTTCTGTGACTTCAGCAAAAATTTTCAAATCTATTCCTACCAACTTGTTGATGAAGTTAAAGATGTACTGGTTGTCCCAGCAGGATATTTGGAAAAGTATGAACTGGAGAAAGATGGAAATTCAATAGATTACTAGCGTCAATGTGAACATTGAACATCCTAGAACTCTGTATTAACTTGCCCATTTTAATGGTGTATTTTTGAATTCCACGTACTTACAATTCTCAGTTAAGCTGACAAAAGATTCCCTTGCCGTATATAACCCAGATGAAAGAATGTTCATTCTGGCAAACGGTCCGACATTTCTTAATGTGCTTTTGGAATTTTATGGAATATAATCCGAAGTTACACAATGATCCCCCCAAATTTTAAAATTTCTTTAATTCTTCGGATATCAGTAGTTGCGATTCCCTGTGGATCACACCCTAGTTAAGTAAAAAATAACTATGGCACGTTTCTTGAGTATTGTAGAATACGTTTGGGTAGTTTAAATTTTAAAATTAAAAAATTTTGGAATTTCAGAAGAAATAGTCTTACCTAAAGTAGTAAAGAAATGTATTTTTTTATAATATCCAAGTATTCTTTTTTTTTCTTGATCTTGTGCTTAATTACTCGTTGTTCTTTTTTTTGGGTTTTACGTCGTTACCAGAAAAAAAAAGTAAAAACGGAAAAGCAATTAAAAACAAAAGGAGGACGATATTGATAGAAATATAAGATAAACTTGAAAAAGTTGACAAAAAGTGAACGACACCTAGCAACGAAATAAATGTAGGATAGGAAAAAAGAGGTTCGCCCTTCTTTTTTATTAACGACCTAAAACCAAAAAAAACATTATAATAATTGGGTGATTCTAATTTGAGAACCGTTAAAATCTACAATTTTGAGATTTATTTTTTCTTACCAAGCACTAGATCGAATAAAAGAAATCTAAAAATATCATTGCATTAAAATTTTGTGGTATTTTAACCAATTTCGTATAGTAGGATTAATATGATTCAACTTCATAATGCTTTTATGTAAAAAAGAGAATCCAAAGTTTGGAGTATTTAAAAGAAGAACAATATTTTTGGAATTTTGAAAATTAGAAGTGGTGGTAACGACGTAATATTCATTTTATTTGTCTAAATTTCTGTGGAGGGGCTATCAGAACAGGTTCACGTAGGAAGCATCAAATACATTAAAAATTTGGTCACTCTGAGAAAACGACGATGTCGTATACTTTCAGTTTAATAAATTTCTTAAAGCTCATAAAGATAAAGTTTCATTTTAAATTTTTGATTAGTTGTGACGTAAACGAATTATTCCACATGCAGTTGAAATTTGTCCGTGGCGTTACCGTTATATTTAACGTTGTAAATATTTTAATTGTTTGACGCAGTTTTAAAATTAGATTGTAGGAGTGATAAATTACAGTTACGTATAGTCGTATCTACAAACACCGAGACAAGGTATTTTTTGTTGCAATGCTATATTTTTTTTATTACAATTTGTTTCTTTTTTCATTTATTTTCTTCTTATTATTAAAACATTCAGAAACTTTTGTTACAATAAAGTAAAACTAGACTAACACATGTTTTTGCATTTGTTTTTCTATCTATGCGATTGAAACATTCAATGCGTAGGAAGAGTGATGTAGGAAGCTCAATTATAAGGTTGCTACCAAATTCGTATTATTATAATTTTCAAATTTGGATGTTGATTTAAATTTAGGAACTTACATTTATTAAGGCAATAGTTCAAGAATGTAACTTCTTGAGAGAGCGGTATACCTAACAAACGTAATCTGACGCAAGCTACCTTAGGTTTTGCCCATAATTGATCTTACATTCGTAATTTAAAAAAAACAACACCCTAAACATGCGTGTTACTTACCATCGTATTAGTGCTAGCCGAACTTGTTCTATGGTTCACTCTTGCTGGATTGGCAGGAGACGGGCTTTGGCTGGATATCTTATTCTCTGGGGGCCCACCACCATTCTTAACGCTGATCTCGAGATAGCAGTGAGCATCTAAATGACTCTGCGCACGTTTCTCGTCCAAAACAATCCTCCTAGCTGCTCGGAATATCTTGTAATACACGAGAATCATTACAGCTAACGGTATATAGAAACTGCATAGTGTCGCGTAGATTTGATAGCCGATATGCTGACATACCAAACAAACGTCCATTCGCATACCGTCTACCTCTTTCATATGTTCATTTCCGAGGATTAACAGTGGAGGTAGAGAGATGCAAGCCGCGCCTAACCACACTAAAAACACGTATATGATCATCCTTTTAGGAGTTCGTTTAACACCATAGTCCAGAGGTTTGGTAATCGCGTTGTAACGGTCGACACTAATCATGCACAAGTTCAAGATCGACGCGGTACAACTGAGGACGTCGAAACTCACCCAGAGATTGCACGCAATATCGCCGAAGATCCAAGTCTGTTTGATTTCGTAGATCATCGCCATGGGCATCACTAAGATGGCGACGCAGAGATCGCTAACAGCTAAACTCACCAGCAAATAGTTACAGGGCCTTCTTAACTTTCTGACGAGGCACACAGCTACGCACACAAGGATGTTACCTACGGCTGTAACGAAGATCACCATAGAAAGGATGATAGTGATGAAAGTGGTTTGGATGGAGATCTCGGACGTTGTTGCAGAGGTGCTGTTAATAGTGAAATTAGACAAGGTTCCGTTTGATTCTATCGTACCGTTCGACGCCATACGAAATAGTCGAAATGCGTGGATGGATGGCGCTGTCATGTACACTTTCAAAATGCTTAATTAGCCCCTATGTTTGGTAGTTCTTCCATCCAAATTGTTACGAATCGTATTTGACCTCTATTTCTGAATCCAACCTGTATATAACTGTACATGAATCTACATAATTTCGATCTGCAATGCCTTGCTTGTTCAATCGAAGCGCCTATCCTGTTGAATATTCATAAACGCTGCCGGGACAATATTTCCATCAAAAACATCTATCTAAATAACACTGTTTATTATTTCCCTTTGCTGTAACATCGTAATTATTTGGGTAAATTTGTTTCCCTTCCGTTGGTAATACTGATAAATTTCCCTCCTTCCCTTCACACTGAAAAATCCTTCTAAAACCGCTACCTTGCTTACGCTGACAGGGAGTAGGATCTGTGTCAGGTGGTTTGGGGAGTAGTTCCTTGAACGCCCACTAGATGGACGGGGCTTAGCAGACGTGAACGATGCTTTTTCGGTGTTTTCCGCGAAAGCCTGGAACAGAAAACCAGAAGAAATGCATTAGGTGTAATGCCAGAAAAGCAGCTTTCTGATATATTATACTGTTCGCGTTTGACGTGATGAAGGTGATCCCCATCCTTTTTTTGCTCTTTCTCTATATTTTTTTTGTGCGCATTTGAAGTTTATGCATTGATTCGACGACGGTGACATCCATCTTAATAAAAGCGAATCGATGGAGAAGAAAACAAACAAAAGAGAGATGTGGGGGAAAAATCAGCTTGTAAAATTCTTTTTTTTTGTTTGTTTGATTCAGATATAAAACCTGCTGTTTTTCTTTTTCTAGTTAGTCTGATTTCCCGGATGAGGGTGATATAGTGCTGATAAAATATTTAAAGTTCAGATAGCTGTAAACTTTACAAAAAATGTTAGAAGGATCGCTTATTGCAGACAGAAGGCATAGCAACTACACAATAAATTATTCTTCGGCCTTCGTATATAATTTGAAGGAAATTTAAAGTTGAAAAGTTAAATATTAAATATGTAGTTTACCATATTTTTAAAAAATATATAAAATTTATCCACAGGAATTGTATAGCAAATTAACACATTTTGGAATCAAGCGCTGCAAATTAAATAAATCAACTTTCATTTTCAGAAAACGTAATAAGTATAAGTATGCTAGTATTTACTTATAAATTTAATAATGTGCAAGCTCATAACTTCATATTGAAAAATAAAAAAATATATATGTGGTTACACATTCAAACATTTTCTTTGTTTTATTTTCCTTTATTGTTCGGCAGGATGTGCGAAAAAGTCTTAATATATAAAAAGAAGAATTAGGAAAGCGAAAAATGATGATTTCTACAAAACAAAAGTTATGGTGATAGGAAACGAATAACAAAGAATAGATCTATGGCAACAAAATTTCCTTGTGTGTGTTAGAATAGTTGGAGGGAGGAGCTGGTCTATTATGTAGAGGTCAAGGTCCTCTTGGCACATACGACAGATTTGATTCAAATAAGTAGTATTGTAGAACTACATAACCTGTTAGAAATCCTGCTAGTAACCCAACGTTCCGTTAGCTGAACGATAGCATTACATTTACTGTTTCTGCTGGTTTTAATATGAATGCTTTCCCCAGGAGTGCTTTCGCAGCATGAGGCCTTATGACCCATTTCTTGTTTTATGTAGTCCTTTTGAATGCCAGAATAAGGGCTGGGACATATTCACTGCTTCTTTGACCAACTTATTTACCTTTTGATTTGTTCTTTCAATCCTTTGGGACCCATCGCAACGTCCCAGTTATAATTTATTGCTTGTTTTAATATATTGCTTCATAATTTTTAATCTAAATAAAATAAATGTCAAACATAAAACAATCAATTTCTCTCAACTGGGAATGACCCGGAACTAAATTACGAAAGCTCTTAATTACAGCGAAAAACAATTACTACTTGATTCAAAATAGATACTTACTGGAATTAGCGGCCAAATAATTACAACAACTATTTCCCTAAATTTATTAGTTTCATCGGAGAATCAAATAAGGAAGTTTACATAAGCAAACGATGTGAAATCCAAAGGAAACATTCGTAATTTGTTTGTATTTTATTAGTTTAGTTCGTAAACTTCTTGTTTCATCCAATTTTACGATATCATTATCAAAAACGGATTTTACGAATGTTTTCTTTCAATCTTTGATGAAGCTAGTAAGTTTAGCGACAGCTCAGATTTAAGAAAAAAAGTAAATTATTTGGCCGCTAATCCCGATAACTAATTACTTTGAATCGTGACGAGTACGGCCAGTACTTGGCACGGCAATTACTACTTTTCGCTCGCTATAAAGACTTTGTATAAGCCTTTAGAAAGAAGTATGTTTAATTGTTCTAAATTTTAACTCAAGATTTAAATCACTCGCTTTTAATTTAAATACAGAAAAACTAGGATTTATTGTTGATTAAAATGACAAACAAATGCAATGTGGTAAATCATTATTTTCTACTGCAGCATTAACTCCAATCGTTTCATCAAAGATTTACTGAGAAACGGTTAAATTACCTGGGGAATTTAGTGCATCTAATGGAAGACGCGTTCAGACATCTTTGTTGGAGATTTTCGTTCGGCCGAATTCTATTCTTTGCTCGATAAATGTCATCTTATGGACAGGTTTAATTTCGTAAAAGGTTTGCGGAAAACCGATTGATTAGCTCAGACTTACATTATTGGCACTAAAAGACGTTCAATTTTTGTTAAATATTTAAACTGTGTTTCTAATGTTTTACATTAATTTTAGTAGTTTGTTTCGGTAAATTTGATTCGGTATACTTGAGCCTTAGACTACTGTAGAGTTTTTGCTTTATAGAAGAATGTAACAGCATCGAAAATAATGCTAATCTAGTTCATGGTATTTATAGAATCGCTTCCGGCAAAAACAGTATGAGAAGATAAAAGCACTAGCCAGCGTTACTCCGAGTGCTTTTTTCTTCTACTCACATTGCAGTTCACCTCTCAGTTTATGCCACTAATCTCCAAAAACAGCTTTGAATTGTTTCCTGGCGCCACCTAATGCCAAGAAATATATAAATGCCGTCTAGAAAGCAGTGACAGAAACTGGAATACAAATGCCAAAAGTGCCTCTCGAAGAGTTCTTGGAATGCTTAATTAGGTACGACGGGCAGAAACACGTCCTCTGGCTAATGTTTCTCTCTTCTCATTATTTTTTCCATCAGTACCATGAGCTATATGAACATTATTTTGGTTATTGTTTCTAGGTTCTTTTCATGTTTAATGTATTTGCAATAAAACCTCTTGTTTATCTTCTATGGCGATTTGCTTGCAATGCTTAATGTAATAGAGGAATAATACTGCAAACGATGGAAAAAGTAAAGAAAATAGCTTCAGTTTCGACAATTGCGTGATTGGTCAAGTAACATTATACTATAGTATAAGGTGGAGCAATTATTCGATATGCACCTTTACTATTGGTAATAGAAAATAATTTTCTGCACAAAAATCATTTGGATCCGCAAAGAATCACGCAAATTTAACCAACGGGGAAGTGTACCAGTGCATCTCATATACACGCGTCAATGTTAATAGGATTTTTTTTTAATTCAATCAAGTTTGTTTCTATTAAACAATTTTCTTATGAATTCTTTCTACTAACGCGGAAATGGCGACACTTTCAAATGACCTAAAAGGGCCTTTAATAATATCGTTTTAATATACCGACACGTTATCGGTCCGCCTAAATTGGAGTTTAACCATCCCAGCACCCGCCAGGTTCCAACACAAAATGGGCTCTGGTCAGCAGAGGGTCGGAAAGGTTGATGATAGCGATCCTTTGCGGTTTGCCCACAAAACGACAAGAACACGTCACCGCTATGCATGCGGGGTAACACAGATACCTTATCTATTTCGGCTTTTGGTTAGGAAAGTATACGGGTTATTTCACGAGAAACTACGTTTGTGGAAAGTTTGCAACATACTAAAGCCTACATGTACTATTGAACTAAAATATTTTCAATAATCCAAGACTTTCGGAAGTAGCAACTTTTCTATTATTGTAAATGGGACAGCCCTATATAGTATTACATTTTTGAATTAGTAATTGGATTTTATCTGATCTGATAATGTTGCTATTTATAGCCGTATTTCAAATATTTGCATTTTTTTTTAACAATTTGGACAGATGAACGAGTGCCTGTGAACTTCTATAATTGAGAAAGTGTTTTCCGAAAACATTATACAGAGTGTCCGAAAATTAGGGCTAAACGCATAATTCCAAAAAGTGTGGAATCATAATTTTTTTAAATACACGCCTGTATGCTTTCGTAAACATTAAAAAAAAATACACGAGGTAAAATGCAATGTGGCTAGCTTGGATACAGCATCTGCGTGATCTGAGGCAAAGTGTAGATTCCACATATTCTCTTGTATTAACATCTTCTTGCGCATTTTCGAAATACTCGAAATAGAATAGCATATTTCCGAAACAAAGACGCGTTTCGGTTATCCAAGAAAGTTGATGGTAAATTCACCCGCTTGATTCTTACTAGTACCTAACGAAAATCAAGTAACAACACATCATCGGGGTTCCACAAACGTAGAAGTGATCGTTTTCAAAATCATTAGAGGCTCGAATAAATAATACGCACGATACCCGTGAGAGCTACTCCATGCAGTAACCTACAAATCCTACCGCTTGCTTGAGGGATTCAGAGCGGCAGACGTCATTAGCATAATGAGAAATTTTGCGGCAAGATCGTAGGTTATTGTTATATATCATGCCCGTCCCGTATTCCCGGGGATTTGCTTCGATACGCTTATAGTACGTTGACGATTATATATATTGTATATATATATATATAACAATAGCGGCGAAAGCGTGTTGCCAAGCAGGTTGTAAGTAACACGAAGCAGCCACTTAGGTAACGTAAGTTTCGACGAAATAACGTCCCGATAAGACAGCGACGGAGTTGAAGGAGAATCCGTGAAGGGAAGAACGAAGCTAGCACAAAGAAAAAACAATGGGAGAGAACCTCTTTCTCTATACAGCTAAATAAGAGCCAAGGCCTGATAATTAGAAGTTGCTGTGGGAAGGAAATTTAATGCGCCTAATGGATAGGTTATTGAGGTAATTTTGCGTATCGCTCCAGGATGAAAAAGTCGTTCAGTGAATTGCATGTTCTACCTACAATAAGGAAAATAGGAAAATTAAAATATCCTGTTGACTGCGCCACTTTTTCGTCGTAATTAGCATGAAGTGAAAAAAGCTTCTAAGGTACCTGTATCTATAAAGTTATTCAAAAAAAATTATACTTTGACATTATTTTTGATTTTAACGAGTCGAGGACTGTTTAAGGAATAACATGTTTTTATATGTAAAGCAATTGGTTTTCAATTGAATTTGCTAGTTATTAATTTTAGAGGATGAAATATTTACTACTACTATACGTGGCGCTAGTGCACTAATTGATAGGAAATTGACTTTTACTTAACTTAAAATCAGTTTCATACTTTGCAAGTGAGTGATCTTCAACACATTGGCTATTTACAATTTAGATTATGTAATCCTGAAATTATAGACTGTAGAAATAAAAATAAAATATAAATTTAACGATTTCTTTGCAACTGACGCATTAAAATGTTTTAAACGAGGAAAAAATTGAAATTGAAATGATTTTTTTCACGTTTTCTTTATATTTGCCCTTTTCTGGGCTACACCTTGTAGATCTTATTGTATAGTCAGGAAACAACTCTTTTCCAACGGATTTCGACGATAAGTGACAGCGAAACCACTTTCGGGTAGGCCTTTCTGAACGTTTTATTACCGTATTCTCGAGGTAAATAAACCTGTTCCAAAAGAACATAATGTGTATACGCGCCCCATGTGTATACACAGGCGTACGTGAAGTAGCAAGCAAACACATGCCGTCTTAGGCTGTATAAAAAGCTCGTACATCAACAAATTTAATCTGGATGAGAATTTATGCCGAGCGCGGGAGAATCTACCAACAGCGGAAAGGTTCCTACAGTAAATCTCCTCCTCGGGTAAAAAAGACGGCATTTTCCGATTTTCCCCTCTAAAGGTAATTTCTATGCCAGCAGTGTTCTTCGACCTGTTTATCATCTGTTTTTTCTTGGGAATTATTTAATTTTCTCGTACAACCTTTCTAAGGATCAGCATTATCTTCATGAATGTAAAATATCAGTGTGAGACAAAATGAACGACTCCCATTTCTCAACGAGGGAGAAGGAAAATTTGGGGAGAAGATGATGAGATACTCCTGGTATCTCTGTCACAAACGCTCGGTTATAAATAGAGAAAAATACGCCTGCGTAAGCATTTCTTTTAAAGAGGAATTTGTTTGGCAATTCGGAGGATTGAAAAATAAATAGAAAGGATGAGGATTTCTGTTACAAATTGTGTTCCGAAATGTCAATTGAATAGGGTATTGAGGGATGTATAAATATTAAAGGACACCGTGGCGCTCTCTACTTTGCATAGCGCGTTATTTGGGTGTAATTTCGTTCCTTCTTTTTGTAAAAATTATTTTATTGAGGTTGCTTACTCTCATTGTAGTCCCTTTCTTTTCTACGTGAGGTGACGGCCCAACGGTATATGTATGCTGAACGCTTGTCACGTGATGGAATAAGGGGAATAAGGAATAAGAGAAATTGACAAAAATACAGTGTTAAGAGGGCCTGTGTCGGACTGTGCAGAGGTACTGCGTGTTCGAGTCCCGTTAGAATCAAATTTTTTTAGTAGGTCCCGCAGATTCCCGTGTGATGAGGTTAATTATTGTGAGTGTTAATTATTAACAGCGCTTCATCCTTTACGCCGACGGGATGATTCAAATATTCCGCGTATTTCCACATTAATAGAAAAAACAATTTAAATGTGAACTATATATACCTCCAGAAATTATCGTACTCAAAATATGCTTAGCGAGCTCAAAATTATTACCAAATGAAGCATATAACATCCATCAGTTGATAATTTTTCCAACACGGGTAGATTTTTGATCGTATTAACCTCGGCTTTATGTCACAGCCATCGAACCCGTTAAAGTATAATAATGACATCCGGTTTATTTTTACCTCTCCCCCGTTTTTAGTAGCGGCAAACGCGAGGGTGCGAAATAATTTTACCCTTTCACAAACCCTACAGTTCCGATTTATGCGGTTTTTCCGGTAATTGAATTTGAATCGGGTTTCAGCGTGAAGTGTTGCATTGCAGTGTCCCAAAATGTATATTTCAATGAGGTTTCTCCGTCGGTTATCGCGTTGATTAATATTTATTAAAAATCAATTTAAAAACGCTTGTTTTTTCAATGAGCTTTGGGATTATGAGCTGGAAAGTGTCGAACAAGAGTTAGTTTTAAATTGACGAGATTTCCCATGATGATTAATTAATGCTATTTAATGTCCGCAGACAGTTTAAACACATAGTTCCTGTAGACCCAACACTACGCACTAATTAGTTTAGTTTAGTGAGATCCATTCGCATACATCAATACATTTACAAATTGCAAATTATATTTGGAATAAAAGAAATTGATAAACGAATTAAATATAAATTTACTCTTCAAGTCTTGATAGAAATTGAAACAAATCCGAGATAGTTGGGTAATGTTTTATGGAGTAGTAAATACAATTATCGGTTGGATAATGCTATAAATACCAATAAATTTAGAATTTTGTCTGTAATCATCTTCACAGATGATTTACAGACCCAAATTAATAAAAACAAAAATACAGACATTAAATACTACGCGATTTGAAGGTTACCGTTTGGCATGAATTTACATCGCATTTCATTATGGGACTACCCGTTTGGAAGAGAATCAAATGGTTACGGATGAATAATTTTGATGTGCCTCCATCCATTTAGAACATTATTAGGTACCTACATTTATTTCCTCGATTTCTAATTAATAATAATAATAGATTTATTGCCCAATCTACATTCTACCTACAGGACAAAATTAATAAACTAAATATACAACACACAATATCCAAAAATAAAATAATTAGAAATAATACCATTCTATAGTACAAAGCAAAAAAGAAGAATAAAACTGGTGGTCAAAAAGCACGTCGTCATAATACTCATTAGCCAATCTAGAAATTCTTTGTGACGGAGCGTTGAAAAATATATTAGTTTTAGCTGAAAGTACAGCAACCACGAAAAAGTTTCCACGAGAACCATGAGTCTCTCTGCCTTCTTTAAAAGATTTCATGAAAACAACACATACATAATCAATACCTCTAATAGGATACTCTTCATCGAAAATAGGAAAAAAAATTCAAAAAACGTCGATGAATACGCTGTAGCTGTAGCTGGTGAGAGAAATAATAGAGTTACCATATAATGTAGCATTATTCCAAACAACTGTTTACAAGAGCAAAGTAAAGTGTTTTAATCAACATCAACAAACATTCGTGAACTGTCTGCAGGTATACATTATAAAGCCTAGCCATTTGCAGAACATAGGCGGTCGATGTAAGTAACACAAATATATTTACCTGGTATTTAGTTTTAGGTCTGAGAGAAGGTAATTAATGTAAAATATGAACAGCAATGGGCTAAAATTACACTCTTGTGGGACGCCAGAAACGGACAGGAGTTCATCCAAAGAGAACCCCAGAAATACATGATTTGTCCTATGATGCCATCAATGTGGCGAAGAAATCTGTTCATCCAAACCAGGTGAGTTTTTTCAATAAGACGTAAGTAATGTAATGTTTTTTACACTTGTTCTATAACAAACAAACTAGATACTTTGCGCTATGCAACAACAAACGCTCTACTGCGAAGAAATCAACAATAGTTCATGATACCAAACAAAGCTAATATTTTTGGGTGATCTAAATAATACGCCACACAATTCTTAAGAAATTGATATAATTTTGTATCTTATTGATTAAATCAATATGTATGAAGGTGATAATCTCAGAACTGTTGATCGAACATTTTCCTTTTGAGATTTCTCAATATCTCATTCCATCATGAATATCACTACAGAAGAACCTATTTCTCTTCTGTAAACTCCACCAGTCCCTTTTTCTATTCGTATTCGGCAATATAGCACATCGAAGTAAATGCCTATATCAACAAAAGGAACCCACGAGTTTCTGTACGCAGAGGAAACTGTAATTAAAAAACAAAGATATTACTCTACGAACGTGACGGACAATCGTGGGGTACTCGAAGTCTTCGGGGCCGGAAAGCACTCGAGGAAATGGACAAACGCTGAAGGACGTCTCTCGATCGAATGGCACTCACGCGCTCGATGGTCATCGTGAGAATATTGAGAGTGAGTGAAAAAAGAAAGAAAATATAGAAAAAGGTATTGGTGTTACAATGTGTTCGATTTATACCGGGTTTGATAGAAACGATTTGTTTCTGAAAAGATACAAAGGATTCTGTTGGAGTAATGTATAGATTGGATTGATTTATTTTGAAATATTGTTGTGTGTGCAAGATCCAAAATTTTATTTCAAAATACCGATGATGAACATGCCATACTTCATATGTGAAATATTGACTTGATGTATGCATGCCCCTCAAACGTTTACCTTCCGGATCTGAGCAAACACCTAGGACTGTCTAAATGCACTGTTTAGATTTTCTACAATACATCTTTAACCTTAGTCTACGAACATCCGCTTGCGCTCGAATTTGCCCCGTGTTAAAAGCGATAATGGCTGGGAAATAAAGAACTGTAGATCCATCTCCATTAGTTTGCGAGCTTTCGTTTAGACAATTTTGTATAATCGCATTTACTTGGAGGTTAGAAATCCTATTTCTATATTTTAACATGGCTTTACTGAGAAATACTCAACAGTAACAAATATAGTCTTTTATTTCATATAATTCACGGGTTATCAATTGTTGTTGATCTTATTTATATGGATCTGACGAAGGCATCCTGTTACGTAAATTGCATTGTTGGGGATGTGAGTGATGTTTTGATCAGATTAATGCGTTCTTATCACAGCTCATAGAACAAAATCATTAGATCTGTTGTACTCTAGGGCTCCATCTTAAGACCATTACCTTTTTTTATGTTTGTCAATAATTCACCAGACAGTGTGACTTGTAATGTTACGTTTACGAACGACAACAAGTTGTTCTCCACGGTGTCTTCACTTGAGGACTGCGGTAACCTGCAGATAAATATTGACTTGTTGCTTGAGTGGTGCAAGATTAATAACTTTGACCGGCGGGGTCCTCTTCCAGTATTTATCACGTTGCTCGTTTTAGCGATTCGGGTATCTAATTTCCATTTGGCGGTCACAATGCGAAGCGATAGCTACATCCGCATACGAGATATTTGGCCTTGTTTGTCGTAACACTAAGAATTTTGCAAGCTTGTCCACTTCTCTTTAACAGACTTGTGAGGTCTAGGTTGGAATATGGCGTATCATATGGAAGCCCGGACATGCAGACTAAAGCAGTCCAGGAAGTTTTTGATTTCAAAAATGTTATGTTTATTGATGTTTGGGTAATTGTATGCTTTTGAGTACTTTTAATGTAATTTTCCCAGATACCAGATGTAAAAACACCGCTCTTTTTTTCTTGTACAAAGACTTACATAACATCATTGATTGCCATTATGTACTATGTATGTATACTGCCGTTCAGAGAAGTTCGGTCGGTTGGTAAAAAACATGAAAAGGTTACAGAAACAAACGAAACTAAAAACAAAATGCAATTTTATTGTATGTACAGGTAAAAAAGACAAAAATAAAAAAATAAAAAGTTATTCTGGCCTAATATAACATACTGAACATTATATTTTTTTTTCATCGAAAAAACCTCCTTTGCTGTTAATCACGGCTCGAACTATTCTAGGCATTCTTTCGATAAGTTTTGTCAAAATGGATTGTGGAATATTGATCCATTCATGTTGCAGAATATTCCGTAAATGTTCTTGTGAAGTTGGCCATATTTTTCGGATCCTCTTCGGATCCTCTTTCGGGCCCACTGTAGCCGTTTTGCTCTGTTGCCCCGACGTAATAAGGGTTTTCGAATGGCAATGCGCTTATGAAGGTCCGCTTGTTGAAGTCGACGTTTTACCGTACTCGCCGAAACTTGTTCTTCACGACCGCGATTGACTTCGGCTGCTATTTGTGGCTCTGTTAATTTTCTATTGCGTTTGCTTAATAATACAATTCTCAAATCTTCCGCTTTTGTTGTTTTCCTAGATGCTCCAGGACGAACACGATTTTCTATAATTCCAGTTGTCCGATATCGCTTTATGATGTCATTTACTGTTGAACTTCTCATATTTATTTTTTCAGCAATTTGTCGCCCCGAATATCCTTCTTCAAACAGCGTAATAATGCGTGAACGTTTTTCTACACTGGTAGGCTTGCCACGTGCCATTTTGAAGTAAATTTTCTTAAAACTTTCACGCAAAAACGACAGGTGCACATCAACACACGTTTAACAGTAAAATGAAGCAAATTTATATCTTTACGCCTGTGATACTGCATCAAACAAGAATGATACTGCGGTATATTTCCTAAATGTATTGTGCGTTAATAATCCCCAAACGACCCGTTTCAAAAGATTGGTGCTTCCGAGAAATTCTTGGAATGGTAATAAAAGAGACTTTATTGTGGTTGTCGCAATATTTCTACTTTACATAATAATTTAGGGCTTTAATCCCTTAAAAAAGAGTGCATGCTTAATATTTTTCTAATTTTATGTATTAATAATTGTATACAGTGTGATATAATAGATTTTTATTGTATGACCGAACTTCACTGAACGGCAGTGTACGTTCTATTCTACAACTTCAAAAACGAATGCATTGGTTAAGTCACTTATTACTTTCATGATTTGAATTTATAACATGATAAACTACAGGATTCTGTATACGTTCATGTAATTACATTTGAGCTGTGCAAAGTTCAAGTATATGTATATCAACTTTTCACTGTGGGTTAAGTTGTTGTTCGGCGAGGTTCTCCTTTCTAGAAATGTCCCCTTATAGTACCAAACGATCTCACACTTATTTATGACCTTGTGTAGTTCTATAAATAGTCAACTGATTGTTAACGCCTAAATAATCTGCTTCAATTGATTTTTTGATTAGAAATCAGCAGCTTTATACCAACATTGTTTCACCGATGCAATAAATATTACCCACTTAATCCTTAATAAACCTACCCCCACAGTCTACAATCTCAATCTACCCTCGCATATACCTTATACCTGCCAATAATTCAGATTCAGTCTACAATATTCAGCAAATAATTTAATGCGTCCCTACGTAAGGTAGGTGGGGCATACCCCGCCTACGAATACCATTTCGATTAATAATCAGGTGATCATCAGCAATTCAAATATTCAAACGCATTTACATATCGTAATTTTGGGATATCTTCCCCGTTTTGGACTATTTTCGTCGTATCGATTATAAGGACTCCGTTAATGGAGACACGATAATAAGAAGAATTTATGTAGATAAGCAAGAAAATATGCAATTCGTTGTAGATTTTCATATAATCCAAACACTAAAAAGTGCTACAATTGCTACAAGTTATTCAAAACCAAGAAAAAAACTCGAACTTTTACATTCATCAATAGTGCATTTCCCTATCTCTAACCATTATAATTTCCATTATTCTTAACATTGTGGCAAGGTATGAATGGATGACTTCCATATTTTGTGAAAATACTATGGAAACAATAAATATCTCCGCATTCTTCGATCAAACTTTTGAGAGTTAAAGATGGGACGATCGGGGAGGCTACGAGAAAGTTTCCGTAATTTTCTCTCAAAACAGGAACTCGTAACGTACGGAGTCTATCGTTATCCTTCTTGATAGGCTGCTTAAGGCACACAACCAGAATCTCTTCTTTTTGTAAATACTTCTTTATTTCAAAATGCGTCCTGCTTTAGTAAATTAAATATGAAACTATGCAGACAAGTTTCTCGTTTCAAAACGTAATGTTGCAACAAAATATTAACATAAATTCTTGTTTCTCCAGATAGATACTTAAAAATAGTGTAATAAAAGTTATTTTTAATACAATCCCAACACTTACTCGAAGCAATCACATATGTACATTGCCTAAGCAAGTTAACAAGCAATAAATAGCTAAAGGACGCGGATAAATGTTGGTTAGAAGTAGTTCCAAAGAGGAATATCATTCTAAATATTTAATTAATTCGTCTTTTGTAAGTTTTGATGTTAAATGTAGTACAATTGAATATTTATCGATGGAGTCTTTTTCCCTGGAACCTTCTTTCTGTGATTTATTCTTTCCCATTTCCATTTCCGACCAGAATCTCAACAAAAATTGGGATTCGAAATCACCAAGGGTTGCAAGTGAGACTTCAGTAACGAAAGTCATACGCGAGAATCTTAAATAAAACAAGACTTGAGAATGTCACCCGTTTGGAGCGTACCTCTGTCCGTGATGACATGTTAAATGGCGTTTAGATATATCGTTAATGGAGTAGGCAAATTTGGGTGCGTACCATCGGTGCAGCTAACGAATGGGCTCTAGCTTGCAAAACACTAGTCAGAATCTAGTTCGCTGCCGCCTGGAGCGTACGTAATAGTAGGAGCGAAGTACTCTGTTCTGTTTTTAATAATGTCGAAGGTACGTAGATTGAGAAAACATCTATCATTGAAGACAGTGAATAGGTTCATTAAGGATTATCCGGATTTGACTTACGACGGCGTAAAAATTAAATGTTTAGTGTGCGATATATATCTAACGTGTTGGCCACAAACACATTGTAAACGGCAGGTGCAAGTGTTTGCAAAAATTTGAAATATCCAGAGATCAAGTCTTAATGATTATGACAGATGGTGCCGCAACCACACTTTCTGTAAACCGGTCTCTTAAGGAACAGTGTAGTAACTTTTTACATATTACATATAAAATTCATGCACTACATCTTGTGGTAGTGACAATTCGTAGAAGTTATCCACAGGTAGATGCGTCAATTGCGAGTACAAAAGCGGTGTTTCTGAAATCCCCAAAACGTATTCGCGAATTTCACAGACCGTGTTCTCTACCTACCTCTGAACCACCACAACCGATCCTTACACGTTGGGGAACGTGGTTACAAGCGGCATTTGTAGTTGTGAGTATAAAGAAAGTTCAGTCCGAAAGAATGTGCAGCTATCGAAACAAGTCAGAAAAAAATTACTTTTCGCCTTCAAACGCCTTCTGTAATTGTAGCTTCACCGGAATTTTTAATGGCATTTATCAAGACCTCGATGAGGCCGCGCTTGATATGTGAAGAAGGAATGGTGACGTGAATATCTCTACAACGAGAACCAATTTTTCTTTTTCTCAAATGATTTTAAACCTCTTTTAATCTTGTTTAACTATTGAAATACTTTGAATATTTATTTTAAAATGAATTTCACAAAAATATTTATTGTCCCTATTTGTCATCTTGTTTACACAGGAATACCAATTCAAAGACGTTCATAATTAGGCTGGCCTATTGAAGATCCTTCGTGATGCTGCAAACATTATGGATTTTGAAGACTAGACACCAATGTAGGTGGTGTTTAGCATATTTTTTGTGTGTTATTGAAAGGCCTAACATATTTACTGTAAGGTTAAGAACAAACATTCTCAGACAAACATTGACGTACAGATCTCGAGCTCTAATCTTCTACCAGTAGCACAATCTCCCGTAAAAATGCAATAAAATTTACTTTTAATGGGTCTGTAGTTTCGATAGATAGATAGTTTTCGAATTTTATTCTGCATCTTTCATATCTACAGCATTCTTTTCTCTCAGAGTTCTATACAAACTCCGAATACAGATAAAGATTTCAATGTTATGGAGCCTTCCTCGCTTATCGACTTATCTAAATCCGGAATTTCGTGATATCAATACGCGAATACAAGCGCAAATACAAATACGATCTCGATTGATTCCACGATTTATGAATTTAAATTAGGATCGAGTACGCTAGCCGGAGCATTGTGTAACTAAAATCTCCCATTGTATCGCATTGCTATTTTTTGCCTTCATAATGACACTTTTAAAATAACCGTGCTTGCATTATGTATTTTAATATTGGAGAATGATAAATTTATATCTATACACTCAGTACCTCCCTCTATAAATATATATATATATATATATATATATATATAATAAATCAGTTTTAATCGGGGTATTTTGAAATTAAAATCGTAATGCGTGCGAATTTCGTATAATGACTTTTGTTTATTTATTTTTATTTTTAACGTGAACAAATTACAGTGTTGGAATTTCACCTTGATTCTGTTTACATTTTTGATATAACTAGAACGACCTTTCAAATTAATACTCTTAGATATACGACGCTTGATAATTTAATTCTCTACGAGAGATATAAGAAAGCTTATCTTGTATTCACTATCGCTCATAAGCAATAAAATTTGTATCTAGCAAACAATATGTATTTATTTAACACAACCCCTTTTATTATAAACGAAAAAATTTATTCGGTATCTGCAAGAAATTCTTGGCATCATTTTGTTAATTTAATAATATATTTTTATTTGAGGCAATCAACATCGTTATGCTATTCCAAGTAAACCATGATTGTTAACGGAAACATTATATTATTGCGAGGGTAGCGTCTTAATCTTTTACAAAGGACTACTAAATGGCGCTGTCGAGGTTTGAGATTGTTATTGTTGAAGCAGTGACAGCAGAAACTGGCCGAGCAGTTTGTTTATACTGAACGCTTAAAGAAAGCAATTCTGTGAAAACATGGAAATTTCACATGAAGTTTGCCGATACGATTCTAGTGAAGGTCTAACACACAACATGCTTCGAATCGCTTCGTTCAGCTTTTAGTAATGAAGCACCGTTAGAAGAGACTGTTTACAACTGGTTTGCAGAATTTCGTCGTGGTCTTATTTCCGTCAATGATGAATTTCGTGAAGGTCAACCAAAATCGATTGATGTTCCGAAAAACTTCGACTCGGTGCGCTACATGATTGAAGAAGATCGGCATGTAAGTTACGGTACAATTAGGCATAATTTGATCCAAGCACAAAAAGGGGCTCGTGTCAGTTGGTGTAAGAAAATGCTCAAAAAATGACAGTGCCAGCTCATAGCACAGTGTTTTGTTCAAACTAATCACGATTTGTAATCCGCTCGCTATTCAGGATCAACGAGTTTACGTGATTCGATAAAGCAATCGTTATTTGTTTACGTTTACAATTTATTGTTGATGTATAAACGTTGCCAGTTCTATCAAGAAGTAGGTAGTGTGAAATTAAAAATTTTAATCAACCGATTCAAGCTCAAACACAGCTGTTACTTTTTTTGTAAAATTTCTGGATTTCTGATCATAGGAACATGATTTTAGGTTATTACCAAAACAAGACAGATCATGTCTCATTGCTCGTATTCAACGCGTAATGTCAAGCAAAAGATGCGTGAAAGCGATTTATATCACGTTAGAGAAGCCCTCGAAGTCTTCAAAAATGTTTTAGAGGTACCACCTACAGAGTGGAAAAACTTTTTCGAGAATTGATTCTTGAGCGTACAAAAGTAAATAAATTGAATATTTTCAAAAACAATAAAACGATTTTTCTTACTTTCGTTGTTTTTGTATCCCTGACATTACGTTGCAATGATATCCAACAATGTTATTGAGATTTTCTTGGCAATCTGACGAGCATAAAGAAATTTGGAATTGCAACGCTCGGATTTTATTTCTACTTAGTTTAGAAATAGGTGCACCCATTGGTGCGAGTGTGCGTACGCATATACTTGTTTCTTGTTTCCGGATGTTTGGCACGTTATTTTAAACAGCGAGACGTATTGGAAGGAAGTAACTCAGTTTTTCAAGATACGTAATACGTATTAATCAATTATCAATTATGTTGCCCAAACATTGCGATATTTTCCGTCTTTATGAAAAAGGTCGTATTGGATTTTCGTACTAAGCTCAAATGTATAATTCTGTTAATTTATTTCCCCACATTAATCCCCTATTTCATCTTAACAAAAGATATAAGGCGTGAATCATGTACACTACCCGACAAAAACATAGACGCGGTATTGTTTTTATTTACGAAACAAAGTTTATAGACATTATATAAAATGTAAATGAGGGTTATTAATACTTGTTATGTAAATAGTCCATTTATAGATATTTCTGGGTATTTATTGCTTTATGAGGGGTAATTGAGATTTTCCCAGATCAAAATAGGAATTTTAAATGCGACAAAAATTTAGACCCTGTGCATTTATTACATTAATATAAGCAAAAATGTTTTAATTTGATACTTCTCTTTATATGAAGCAGTTGTGCTGGTAAAGTGTACACATTTCACCACGAGAAATTATAGTTTATAAAGTGTTTGCAATATGGGTAGAAAAAAACAATCATCCTTGATAGAAAGGGGTAAAGTTCTAGTCTGGCACCAGGACGGTGTTAGTAAGAAGGAAATTGCTCGTCGGTTACGAAGAAGCGATCATTGCGTTAGAAATTTCTTAAAAGATCCGGAAAATTACGGCAAATCAAAAGGCCAAGGGCGACCGAAAGCTGTAAGTGAGCGGGATAAACGCATGACATTGTGGTGTGCATCCAATTTTTCTGCGTCGGCGAGAGTTATTGCAGAACAGGTACAAACGCACGTGCGTAATGTTCAAAGGATTTTAAAGGCGTCACCGGTAATATCACGGAAGAAAATGTTGAGAAAACCGCCACTTTCGGCGAAACACAAAGAAGCGAGGTTGAGATTTGCTGAAGAACACGTATCCTGGAAGAAACAATGGGAAAAAGTTATACAATGGAGGATCTACGTATTACTGATCACTCATTTGTTGATTTTGGTTTTACATTTGCAACAGAGCGTCTAAATTTTTGTCGCAGAAATTGTTTAAACATTGGAGTAATAATTTATTATTTAGTTCATATATTACTGGAGGAGATATTTTTAAGTTTATTTTACTGTTACGAATAAAAACTTAATTAGATATCTTGCTAGTTTCGCAAAGAAATGTTGTAACCCTTAAAACCTTTAAAACATCTTACCGCGTCTAAGTTTTTGTCGGGGAGTGTATTAAGAGGCTTTACATAAGTTTGGGTTGTCTATATTATCTGAACTGGTTAAAAGTCATCAATGTCCTTTATATTAAGTATGTGTTGAAACAAAGGTAATTTGGACTAATCTGAGAAATTGTTTAGCACCCCTTTGCTTCTTTGTTCACGATAGCGATTGTAAAATCATGGATACCATTCAAATTAATATTTCAATAAAATTTTCTTATTCTAAAAGTAAATTATTTACCAATTTACCATGCGAGGACGCAACTTGAAGATTGGCTTTATAATTTTAGAACGTGCCCACCTAACAGCATGTACCACTCACTCTTGCAGCAATGAAATACGATGAATAGTAACAATAAAATTTAATCTGTGCGATGTTTTTCTATATTTATTTTATACATCATTAGTATTATTATATTACATTACATATTTTCATGCATTACACATGTACCTTACAGAAATAAATAAATCCGATAAAATCAAATCGGCCACATTTCTAAAAATAGAAAAAAAAAAAAAATAAAGTCATAAAACCAGGCATCTAGATATGTACACCTACATAAATATCTCTCTGTAGGACGCAATGCAAACTTCATCCGTTGTATATATCGGTATTTATGTGCATCATATACAATGTTATCATTCATTTGGTCGGACACCCGTACGTACCATGAAATGAAACGACTTATTGATAGATGCGCTGTAACATGTCGATCATTTAATACAGATTACAGATTACGGACGCCTATATAGATATACGTATTTATTTATGACTTCAGTGGTTCGCGCTGTTACTATATTTAGAGTTTAGAGTATAAACATAATATTCGCAGCAAAATGAAGCTGTCATCCGCTGGCGCTGTATTCTTGGTGGGATCAATAGTAACAGCAAATTGAGAGAAATTATATTCTGGATAACGAGTATTTGTAGAATTTTTTGAAAAATCACAAAATACAGAGGGAGATGAACTAAGTCCTCGTTTGTTTTTATTACTAATGGACGAAGTAACAAAATATAGAAAGGGAAGGCAAATATTGATATTGGTGAGCACTATATCGGTACGAATAGGAGAGTTAGTTTTCGCCAATGACATTGAAAATATAATATAAT
The DNA here is from genome assembly GCA_902655005.2 of Marronus borbonicus. Classification (NCBI taxonomy): domain Eukaryota; kingdom Metazoa; phylum Arthropoda; class Insecta; order Coleoptera; family Scarabaeidae; genus Marronus; species Marronus borbonicus. The sequence goes on from LR737386.1 coordinate 6,325,423, forward strand.
ATAATATAATAATACACACATATATAGCATTATATATGTGTGTATTATTAAAATACACTAACACACGGGCATGTTTCTGCCTACCCGGCGTCATCTATCGCTGTTGCCTCACAGTTAATGCTACAACTTTCAAAACGACAAACTCGACATTTCTTGGCGCCCTCTAGTGTAGCATTAACTGTGAGGCAACAGCGATAGAAGGTAGAGATATGAAAAATACTCTCGAAACCACGCTGATGACGCCGGGTAGGCAGAAACATGTCCGTGTGTTAGTGTATTTTTTTCTCTCCTTTTGTTGCGTTTGCCCTGAATTATTCCATCAATACCATGAGGAAGCTAAGCTATCTTAGCATTATATTTTTTGGTTATTATTTCTAGGCATTTTCTGACGTGTTCTGTTGACATTTACGTAGTATACTCTAAAAGAATGGGCGGATTTTATTCCATAATAATACCTCATTATTCGAGCCCCAATTAGTGAATTTTTGCCATGGCAACTATTGTCTTGGTAGAACATCTTTTTCTTCAATTGCGGCCGTTTTTCCACAATTTCTGCTCTTAGCTTATCAAGTAATGATGCGTAGTATACGCCGGTAATTGTTTTCCCTTTTTTAAGACAGTTGACTAGTACAACTATATGACTATATATTCCAAAAACAGTCGCCATCACCTTCCCGGCCGATGACTTCCCCTTTTTCGAAGCCGATTCACCTTCCGCAGTGCACTGTTTCGACTATGCCTTGGCTTCAGAAGTATACGTCTATATCCAAGTTTCATCTACGGTTACCAATCGACTTATTTCACCTAAACTGCTTCAACAAGTCTTTGGAAATGCTCCTTCGAATGAGTTTTTGGTCCTGAGTGAGCTTTAATTAATTTGACGATGGTCTAGCACAGTCTGGGGAACTTTTCCGATGTTATCAATAGTGCTTGCAATCCTTTGCCTTCCCGAACGTTCGTCATCAACCAAACTAGCAGAGCCACGTTCAAATTTAGCTACCCAAAATTTCACAGTGGCGAACAATAGTGCAGTCCTCGTAAACAACACCGATCTCGGTTTTAATTTGCATAAACGTATTGCTTTTCAAATACAAAGGTTTAATGAAGGGTCCGATATTCGATTTTATCCATTTTTACAGAAACGCTAACGTCAACTGACACAAACAACTGTTAAGCAACAACTGAGCGTCCAATATGACCCAAAAATGTTCTAAAATAAATAATTTATATTTGAGAGTAGGCTTTCACGACCGTAATCCAAAGACATTTCTACTACTAAATAATTTATATGAATATAGCAGTATAGCAATCGTGTATGTATTATCTAAAAAAATCGCACGAAGTTTAATCGTCATTTATTTATTCATACAATTATGTGTATATGTGTACATACGCGGGTACTGCATTATGTGTGATAAAATAAACGAAGTACACCTCTAAACATCCACAATAAGTGTTCAGTGTCAACTTCCTCATTTTCGATAAGGAGCACCGTTTCATGTTATGGAAGCTACTCCTTAAATTTTGTAGTGAAAATGCTTCGCAAATATTTGGCATAGCTTCGGTAAGTTGTTCTATGGTATGAGAGCTACTCACCCTTTCGGCGAGGGTTTATGAAATAATTTAGGAGTAGCTGGAAGTGTTCTACGCGAATGTCAAAGAATTCGTGCAATATTGCCATTGTTTTCGTTTCCTTATACGCTGTTGCTTTGTGTTATTCGAAATGAGATACGATAATGTACTTGACTTAAAACGATTCGTGATATTTTTGATTGCCGTATTCACAATGTTATTCAAAAATATTTACCTGTTAGTGCACAGGTATGTTCTTCAAAGAAACACAGTAATAAATAATAGTAGAGATAAATAGAGATTAAACTAAAAAGAAGTGGGAGTTATGCTTGAGAATACACCATAGTAGTATCCTACATTTCTTGGAAAAAGAAAATTGTGAGAAAACAGAACATAAACGATACTAAACGAATCCAACCACATAGCGCATAGTATGTCTAACACAGAAACCTTGAATCAATAATGAATTGTTTTAAGCGCATGTATTAAGAAAGTTCTAGTTCTTGCAGTTCTTCCTCAGAACCAGGAACTGATTTCACCGTTCTTGAATTTTAATGTACACTGCCGTTCAGTGAAGTTCGGTCAGACAATAAAAATCTATTATATCACACTGTATACAATTATTAATACATAAAATTAGAAAAATATTAAGCATACACACTTTTCTAAGGGATTAAAGCCATAAATTATTATGTAAAGTAGAAATATCGCGACAGCCACAATAAAGTCCCTTTTATTATCATTCCAAGAATTTCTCGGAAGTACCGATCTTTTGAAACGGGTCGTTTGGGGATTCTTAACGAACAATACATTTAGGAAATATACCGCAGTATCACTCTTGTTTATTTATCACAGGCGTAAAGATATAAATTTGCTTCATTTTACTGTTGAACGTGTGTTGGTGTGCATCTGTCGTTTTTGCGCGAAAGTTTTAAGAAAATTTACTTCAAAATGGCACGTGGCAAGCCTACCAGTGTAGAAAAACGTTCACTCATTATTACGCTGTTTGAAGAAGGATATTCGGGGCGACAAATTGCTGAAAAAATAAATATGAGAAGTTCAACAGTAAATGACATCATAAAGCGATATCGGACAACTGGAACAATGGAAAATCGTGTTCGCCCCGGAGCATCTAGGAAAACAACAAAAGCTGAAGATTTGAGGATTGTATTATTAAGCAAACGCAATAGAAAATTAACAGCGCCACAAATAGCAGCCGAAGTCAATCGCGGCCGTGAAGAACAAGTTTCGGCGAGTACGGTAAAACGTCGACTTCAACAAGCGGAGCTTCATGGACGCATTGCCATTCGAAAACCCTTATTACGTCGGGGCAACAGAGCAAAACGGCTACAGTAGGCCCGTTCTCATCTAGATTGGTCGTTAGATGATTGGAAACACGGGCTTTGGAGTGACGAGTCAAAGTTTGAGGTTTTTGGGCAAAATCGACGAGTTTATGTCCAAAGATCTAAAACCGAAAAGTGATCCCGAACTGCATTGTGCCTACAGTGAAGCAAGGGCGTAGTTCTGTGTTAGTGTGGGGATGTTTCTCCTTTGCTGGGACGGGAGATTTATGCAAAGCGCAGGGTGTAATGAGGAAGGAAAATTATTTTGCAATACTCCAGAATCATGCAATGCCATCAGGATTGCGTATAATAGGCCGTAACTTTACATTCATGCATGACAACGACCCAAAACACACTGCGTTAGTGTGTAAGAACTATCTAAATGAGCAAGAAGAACAGCGCACCCTGAAAGTAATGACATGGCCCCCACAAAGGCCAGATTTGAACCCGATAGAGTTGTTGTGGGATGAACTGGACAGGAGGATCCGAAAAATATGCCCAACTTCACAAGAACATTTACGGAATATTCCGCAACATGAATATGGATCAATATTCCACAATCCGTTTTAACAACACTTCTCGAAAGAATGCCTAGAATAGTTCGTGCGGTGATTAACAGCAAAGGAGGTTTTTTCGATGAAAAAAAAAAGTAATGTTCAGTATGTTATATTAGGCCAGAATAACTTTTTATTTATTTATTTTTGTCTTTTTTACGTGTACATACAATAAAATTGCATTTTGTTTTTAGTTTCGTTTGTTTCTGTAACCTTTTCATGTTTTTTACCAACCGACCGAAGTTCTCTGAAGGGCAGTGTACAATAACTATCTTACCTGTATTAGCAACTTAAACCTAATATAAAGTTATATTTAGTGTATTCTAATAACATAATTGATTCAGCAAATTGAACTATAAACTTGTACAAGCGCTAGTGTAGTAACACCTTTTTTTTTACAAACGAGAAGCGAATCTGTATAATCCCAAACAAACATTATTCATGAGTCACCCAGCTGCTTTAGAATCTTCCTAATTTATAGCAACCAATTTTCGTACATCGCAACTAATATTAATAATTAATATTAATGTACTACGTACGACGTCTTTAATGTGCTACATATTTTCCAAATTTCCCCGATTATCTAAAGCCTCCCGACGTTCCATCCGCATATTCGATAAAATTAAATCATAAATTTATAGCAGCACTTTTATAATTATATATACACGTATAGAGCATACTTTATAACCCAACCGGCTGCCACATTCGGGCTATTATTTACCGGGTTTTATTCACCTGCCTTTCGACTTAAAAATAGCCCTCCAGAAAAAACACGTGTATGTATGCACACATTGCCCGACGCGTCTGTGAAATTTCTTCGCTAACCGCATTTAATTTTCGTCAAGATGCCGGGCAGTTCTTGGATTTGTTTACGTTGGCTAATCGTTTGTGCTTCGCGTTTGTGAAAATTCCCGGCCAACTATTACAAGTATTGCGTTCAAAACTTTCTGTTGATTATAAGTATTATTTTCTTGCTAAAATTGAAGCTGTATAATATTGACTGAAACGCAATTACGCAGCAACCGAGTTACTTTATAGTGAATTCTAAGCCAGTAAGGGATCGAAGGAAATGGAAAGGCAGGTAAGCTGGCTAAAGTAGCGAACATCTTTCATTGGTTCTAACCCCATTTGTGGCCGCCAAAAGAGCCATATAAAACAAGCGATTAGGATATGGGATGGTAACCAAATGGGCTCACACTGGCCAATCGTTCTAAGACAAGAACAGGCGAAAGCACTCATATCAGGTTTGCCAAAAACAACAAGAAGAATGCAAAGGCGACTTTCAATTACCGGCAGGATTTTTGGCCCCTAAAATATGACTTATTCAAACTAGAAAAAGCTGAAGGTCAAATCCATGCCAAGAACATCTGAAGACGGCAGAACACATTCAAAGTAAAAGTGTTGCCATCAGTCTTACATGACACTAACATTTCAGTAGGTCATTTCTTACACTTACTGAACTATACGAGGAAGATCCTAGAGTGCTAGGATTAATTAAAAGCCTCTAACTAACACTGTTAATATCACAGTGACTAAAGACATCTGTGCTATGGCCCGACTATAATAGTAATAATAATAATAATAATAATAATGATAATAATAATAATAATAATAATAATAATAATAATAATAATAATAATAAAAATAATAATAATAGTGTTGAATGATAAGAATATAAAGAGCAAAACAGTAAAAAAAGCTTCAAACTGAATGACGATGAAATAAACTTTGTTGCAATGTGCGTTTAGCTTTATTATTGTTAAAAAACTATGAATTCTTATTGCAGAAAAATACGAATTTAAATGTAAAGTTTTCTAGCACAAACGAATCTATGAACTTCTACGTCATTTAGAATAGCCTATTGGAATGGGAAAAATTATGAATACCATTCACGATATGAAGTTATTTAAATTCAATCTTACCTTGAAGAGCTTTTTGTAAAACGCGGCTTTCTAACAGATATTTTTCACTATAACACCTAGTTTTTTCCTTTCTTTGAAACTTTGAGGATGTCAGAACGCTTATTGTCACCTACTAACGTAACGATATCGTTAAATTATATCTAATCTATTTATTTCAATCAATTACTTTGTGCCGGACTTAAATTAATCTAATCACTTTTTACAAACTTCAAATCCTTCGTAGAGCATAATCTTTAATTTTTTGTTTTACTTGTATTTTTAAATTATCGTAATATGGCTTTATACAGAGCGTGTCCAGGAATTGAGTTATAAATAGAGGAAACTTTATTATCCATTTTGAAAGGTATAAATAAATCCCATTTTTTGAAAACAAAAAGTTGACGGACATTAGCGTATAAGACCTTATTTTATTAGTATTGGTCCCCCATCGCGTGGTATTATACGTTGTAATTTTTTCAATGTCATCCTAGATATTCATAGGAGAATATTACCCAAGTTTTAGGGTATCTCCGACAGCTCCCCGGTGAATCAGTTTAACATACCGTTCATTTGTGAAATACCTTTCCGACGCCCCGAAGGCAGGTTCCATATAACGGCCTATTGAACCCGAAGTATCCGCTTTAATCGTTATTCCATGTTCTGCAAATGTATACGGACATGTAAGCGTACTTTTAAAGTCGTGAGTATAATTACATGGGCTACTGGATGATTAAATGGATCGCTAATGTTCCAGATAGTTAGACGAATATACAACTGTAGAAATAGATATTATTTGATACGTAATAACGTTTGCGCAAAGAGTAATTTATTGTTTGATATCCTTTGTTTGAGTTTAACTAGACATGTGAGATCTCCTGAAAGATGCGGTAAAGATAACCAAAAAATAATGCTAAAATTCATGATGACGCTGAGTAGGCAGAAACATGTCTGTGAATTGATTTCGGTTGATATCAAAGAAATGAATTCCGTCACTCATATGTTTTATTATATACTAATTCCATCTATTTCTACTCTCGAATTATACAATTGTATGCCAAAAAAAAGTAACAATAAAATAAAATTTACGCCAGATTAAGCTAAAAACTGCAAAATAATGGTTTCAATCTACCCACCACAAATAAACGCAATTACTGTCGTTGCTATGTCACTAGACAAAACTTTTTCCAATCGACACATATTTCTGTTGTATCAGGAACTAGCAGCATGAAGAAGCAAAACAATAATAAAAAAGCTATTAATCGCGGGTCTATATTGGGCAAATAGTAACATCAGCCTATAAATTACGGTTGCGATCACTCGCAATATACCAAAACAGAAGAGGAGATAAAGCAAACGAATGTTGATGAAAAAATATTGTCGAAACTGCCATGTTTCCCATTTATGGGGGAGGAAAAATATGTATTGTATCAAATAGAATTAGGTTGTAAAATTGATGCTACATGAGACAAAAATTATTCGAACCACATGAGTTGTAGTATAGCAAAGAATACCTATAATAATAGTTAAGGTTCGTCAGTAAAGATTCGAAGAAAGTCATTCGATCAGTTAACAAGAAAATAATGTTAAGCTAGTATCGGAAACCAACTGCACATGTAGATTCATTAATTATCACTCAGACCATCCAAGTAATCAGGAACTAAATACAGTTATACAATAAAAAATAGAGCCACACATATTTCAGATGAAAAATGTTTACAAGAAATTTGCAAAAGGTTGTTCGGTGTCTTCACCAGTGATTTAACCTTACAAGTTGTTCAATTGTTTAAACAATTTGCATTACGTTGAGTTACAGAATTTTGAACGGAAACGTGCCATCCTGGACCACTGTGAGCACACCATTAGATATTAAAAGTAGCCTTGAAAATGTACTTTTTGTTTTTTCTGCAAGGCCAAATAAAAATGTTAGAGGTAAAAGAAGAAAATGAGCTTTATTTCGAACGTCATTTGTCCCAGGGCCATTTTCTCTTCGGGTTCATAACAAACAAAATTTAGCAACTTCACCAAATTTAAACCTACTGTTATGTAAAAACATTTGAATTGATTGGTTTGTGTGTGTACTCGGAAGAAAAGCACCGAAGTTACTATTACTAACTTTATTTCTACTTACTAATGATTAAGTACATATTTTGATTGCTTCATGTTACGTCTTATTGCTAAGAGAGTTGAGAGTAGAGTCTCTTGTGAAAAATTGAGATGCAGCATCATCCCCTGCAGTACATAGATATGTATATAGATACATACATAACCAGATGTGTCCATATGGCGTATAGCTAACATAGGGGAATTGAAATAATAATACATGCGATTTCTTAAGTTCTACGAACATGGTCAAATCATAATAACTTCTTGGAAAAGGGACGAAACTCGGTCGGAAATAAAATATACAAGTCGTTACAGGGAAAATATTTCAATGAATCGTAGACAATATGTATGCATATGTTACAAGAAAAATAGTTCATTATGGACGTTTCTGTACTTAGAATCTAACAAGCAAATAAAATAAAATCAAAAAAATAAAAGAAGAAAGGGTAACACTACCATTTATCTCCTAAAGTAAACGGTGAGGTAATGGTGAGAATCGAAAATGAATCAACCTGTATATCCCATATCCCAAATAAGTCAATAACAAAATTTTCAAATTTTCATCACTGACACAAAGGCGCTAAAAGTTTAAACCATTATTTAATAATTGGTAAAAAGCGCGGATGTAATCACCTATATTGGCTGCCTCTCCTGCGAAACTGTTCACAACTTGAAGTAAAATTAAATTACAAGCCGACCAAACGATACTATTGATTAAAATCGCTGGGGTTCACGTGATTCCCATTTATCACTAAACGAGTAATTCGTTTTTATTAAAAAGTGCTACGTCCGGATGTGTACGTATGAGAAATAAGAGCATATATGTTCACGTAATTTCCTATTTCCAAAAAAGATAAAGCCATCAAAATGGGAGGCAGTAGTAAAAATATGGATTTACTACGTAAGGCTTTTATTTCCCGTATTTGTTCATCGCAAAGAATCCTATAAAAGAGAATATTTTACGTTGGAAAATGTCAAAGATAAATACCATGCGACTACCACTACATCTGTCCATATATTTATTTTAGGGTAACAAAACATAATTGATTGCATTATAAATGAACGGGCATGCAAATTCGAATCGTGCTGCGAGCTATACGGCTGTGCGTGGAGAGGCCGTAAAATTCTAAAATAAACATTCGGACGAATATTGCCTATATTACCACCATCGGATGTTTTTCTTTTTCCGGCTAATTTTTTTAGCCAGCGGTATCTGAACCATCATACAGAAAGTCTGAACGCGTTTGGAAACATTTGAATTTTTAAATTCATAAAATATACATTCTACGGCTGCTTGAATAGGAAAATGTTTACGATATAAATCCGATAAACAGCGTATTAATAATTAGAATTTTCCATCTACTTCATTCTCATAAAGATCCCCTGCGAATAGGCAGTATTTTCACAGAACGATATTCGGGTATCACTGTAAACATTTACGACAACTACCATTACAGGTTACTTTGTTCTTGAGTTCGCCCTGGAAGTTCTATTAATCGCAAACATTTTAGTCTCAACTTACTCATTTAGTAAATTTCAATAAACAGAATTTTTTAATAAGGAGCTAAGAGCAGTCTTATTACTATTCAGTAGATTAAGCCTTTATGTTTCTTTCCATTCCATCTTCTCTGCATTTGATTTGACGAATGTCTAGAATTTGCACATAACATTTTTTTCTCATCAAGAAAACAATGTTATGTGAACAGAAGCGATTCTCAAATAAAATACGATCCACAGTATGACACAATACAAATTCTTGCTTCTTCCTTTAAGCAAATGGCTGACGCCGTCACCATTTACGGGTGAAGAGCTTCACCCAAATAATATATGCATTCTGCGAACGTCGTAAGACCTCTTCTCCTCCACCGTTTTAAATTCATTTTCAAATACGACCCGACAACGTTTAACGCGACAGAAGAAGTATACGACGCGACGCTACGCGTAATTAAAATTTTAACGCGACAAATATTCTTCCTCTTACAACATGTCGCCAAGGAAGCTGTAGATTCCTAGTAGTAATTGCTGTTCGGTAATGCTCGGAGAATGAATGGGCAGAAGGAAGGGTTTTCTCGCGAAGTAAAAGAAAGACAGGCCTCTTGATGTTGGCAAAATAATTACGATAAGGAAAATAATGGGGAGACGTTTGAGGAATATTTTGCGAGATATTCGAATAAAATAAACGTTTTGTTTGAGCGATATTTCGATGCAAACTAGGAATGGCTATACTGTTATTACACTTCCTCTTAAAAGTATGCAAGAGAAATAGGTTTATTAACATTTATAGTAGACGATGATAAGAAGTAGAAACAAGAAGGGTCATAAGATAAAAGTAGAAAATGCAAAACTATAACAAGTTAAGAAATTTAAATATCTGGGCACAGATGACAAAATAGATGAAAGGATAAGAGCAGCGAGCAAATTATTCAATGCGAAAAAGAAACTATTTCTAACAAATAATCCAAAAGAAATAAAGGCCGAAATAGTGCATAGAGTGGTCATTCTGATCTTGAGGTATGGTCTTCAGAAACATGGATTTAAATACACACTTAGGAGGGAGGACCTGGAAGTAAAATCAACCAGACAAACAATGAGAGGGTGAATGAGATAGTTCGGACTCGGGAGCAGAGGGAGTAGAAAGGCAAGTTTTCGAAGCAAGAGCTTTTAAAAGAAAAAAAGAAAGGAAGATAGTGTTAAAAATTTGTAGCTTTAAAATTTGATGTAAATTAGAGAAATGGAATGTTGTACTTTTAAAAACGTTGATGTACATACAGTGTTCAGTAAATAGAGCATATACTAATTTCTTATTGTTTTCCTCCTTTTGATTTCAACAGAAAGCGTATAGAATAAAGTGTACCGCTAACTTTCACTCCCTCTAGCTGGAAATCGCTGTCGTTGCGTGCCAAGTGCAACGGCGTAGAGAAAGCTCCAGTGTTTAAAATATTTAGGCAGGTTGCAGCTGTATATGCAAAATAGAAGTGAGCTTAAAATAGATGCTTGTGGTATGTCATGACTAACGTTAAAGCAAAGCATTTTTCCATTAGTCACATGGACTGACGTGAAAGCGACTATCAATATACAATTTCAACGTATTCAAAGCAAGGTCAGAGCAACTGATGATAGACGACGATTTAGAGGAAATAGAAAGCTGGTATTTCTGTTAAGCGAAATAGAGCTCTCAATATTTAATCTCTAACAATATCAGATAGCAACATCGATTGATGAAGTATAATCAGTAAAGCACGAAACAATTGTGACTAAATAATAATAAAATGTAAAATGGATAGATTAAAGATTTAGGAAAATTTTATAAGATAATCGATACAGATGTAAAAATAAAAATTACAACAAAAACATTTATTGTTTTTCCTGGCACTGAATTAGCAAGCAAAAAAATCTATAAAAATCAGCATTAACAAAATAAAAAAGAAACAAAAACTTTTAATTATAAATGTGAGGACCTAGACGGAAAAGTGATACTTATGATATAAGATATTAGGGCATGTAAGATAAAATGTAATGAACTTAAAGCAATCACCGAAAAAACAAAGAACAGACATTTTTTTAAAGGGTACCAACAGCAAGAACAATATAAACGACTTCCAAATGAAAAATCATCAAAAATATAAAAGCTAAAATAAAATTCAAACATTGAAAGACATATTCGGTATCTGGATTTCCAAAGTTCTTGCTCGTATTCGAGCCTGCAGTAAGACTTACTTACTGTTAGATAGTCTTTATATACATATGTCTGCGAGGTTAATATTTTTTCCGACGACTTTAACATAACGCAGGCCCGCGCCAATTTATTAAACGAGCTTTTTAAGTCGAAACATTCGCACATACGTAAAGCAAACAATATTTATGTCAATCCCATGATCTTCCTCCCTCTCATGTTCCACCTTTTCCTAAAAATACACGCAAACTATTCGCGATTTCATTAACAGGATGCGAGTAATTCTGTTTAGTTTGTCCGAATAACCTGTACGTACGTATGTTATATCCTCAAAACTTAAAACTAGCGAACTTGGTAATTTTTTATTTTTTCTTTTTTTGCGCGTGTAGGTTGTTCATTAATGGCTGATTTTGTTTTCAAAACGCAAAGATGGCAAATAAGCCGAACAATAAATAAACACAAATTACAGCCACTTTCCGTCATGAGTAGGACGATAACCAGTTTTTGTAAATTCAACTTCTGTACCGTTTTATATCGACTTTGAAATATCTACACAAAATTATCACGTTGTATAACGGAGAAGCAAGAGAAGAATTTCGGAGAGAGTATTTACGGTTAATTATACACACAAGGAATCAATTTGATTTTATTTTTATGATGGTCGTTTCAGCCGTCAAACAATAAACGAAGTCGTGTTACATCAGTCTTTCAAGTGCAAGCATTCTTCACCGTATCGTTTATTTTATGATGAGGAATAATTACTATGAACAGAAATAGAAAGTTTTCCTTGAAAATGCCTGATATAAAACATGTTTAGATTGCAGAATCGCAATGACAAGAGATTTTCATTAATAATACTTGCCTTACTTGCCGGTTTCTCTACAAGCATCGCGTTTGTAGCAAAAATCAACAAGAGAATACTATCTTTTTACCCGGCAATGTTGCCGGTGATGAATTGTAGTTATTAACCCTGCGGCGATCGAGCGCTTTTTAGTAACATAACTGGTCGCGTGGATTATCACAGTACTCCAAAATGAAATCATTGGTTTCCTATGTGTATTGAAAATATGTTTCCCTAAATAATTGGATTTAATAATAAAGTTGTAAGTAAAAGAAATTTGCTACATAAATGCAATTTAAAATACTTCTACTTATCTAATAACGGGATGAAAAACATTAATATATTGTTCATGGAAGCTATAAGCTCGAGCGAAACGACACCGAAGTGTTGGTTACGATATGTCGACGATACTTTTGTAACTTGGCAACTCGGAGAAGAAAAATTACAACATTTCTTGGAACAATTCAACGGGCAGCATCCAACCGTTCAATTCACCATGGAGCAAGAAGAAAATAGAAATCTGCCCTTCCTGGATGTAATGGTGAAGAAAACGGAAGAGGGAATACTACAACATGCAGTATTTAGGAAAAAGACGCACACCGACGAATATCTGCATGCGAGATCTCATCCGACGCAGAAGACGACGGTAATTAAAACCCTATTATCCAGAGCCGAAACCATCAGCGATGAGCTGCATCTAGCCAGTGAGAAGATACATCTAAAGAAGAATGGTTACATTAACATTGACATAAGAAGAGCCACAGAACCACAAAGACGGAGATGGCATGCTCACCATACGTAGCGGGGGTCATCGAAAAGATAGGACGAATCCTGAGGAAACACGACATATTAGTACGTTTCGGGACTGCAAAGTCATAATGACGATCATCCAGAATCCAAACGATAGTGGCAACTTGCGGATTCCCTGAAGGCGAAAAGGATCGATGTCAATCTCCAAAATGTGTTCCTATATTTAAGGCGTCGAAAGATTTCTCCCAAACCAATAATACGTAAACGCTTAAATTCTTATCACTAGCACGTTAAAGGAGAACACAACTTTGAAATGACCTTTTAGTTTTTATGGAACAAAGAAAGGTCCCCCAAGTCATTCTTTTACATTCAATTATATAGACGCACAATTGGTAGCTAGCTAACTTCATAAGGCAGGAACTTTCTCCCCGTTTTCCCGGGCACCTAAAAACGACATCTGTTTTCGTTCCATCTTCATTATCGTCGTCATTCGCTTTCGAAGCCCCCACAAGCAAAAGTTTTCTTTCCCAGCTCCGTATAACCTAATTTTTAAACTTGGCTTTCCTCTACCCGCGCCAATGGCGGTACCATCGATTATGTAATTACGATTTTTCCGTTAATTATAGTTAGTACGGAACCGACGGAAAGGGTATCAGGTGTAGCGAGCATTTTGGTAATTGGATAACTAGGCGTAATATAGCCGCGAAGGTCCATTATCAACGATCGGTCGAAAGTTATATTCTAGCGTGATAAATGACGATGGGACCCAACATCGCTGGCCAATATTTGCGCAATAATTCACGCAGGATACGCGGTGGTTTTTGTTACTTTTTTCGGTTTATTTAGGTCAAAGAAGAAGCATCTTTGGAATTGATAACGGATGGAGTTTCGATCACGTGCTTGCTATACCACATAGGGATTCCCACAAAAGCACAAACCCTTTAGATGCTTTGCTTCATTTTTCCTACACCAGATAAAGGCTGCATTCCGGAATAGTAAGTTCCGTGTCGAATGTTTACCGTAATAATAGCAGAAGCTTCAAAAGTCTATATTAAATTTCTTGAGGATTCTTTCGACAAGTAGTCTCTCTTTTTAGCAGCTTTTGTGTTAGATAACGAAGGTCATCAACATATCTGAACCAACAAATCGATTTTAAATGTTAGAACGATCTTGTTCATAAAACTTACCACGGAATTGGAAATAGGTGGAGGTTAGATATGCATTTACCAGTTCGATTATGTCGGTGGGTTTGTCCTGGCCTAATAAAATGTTGGTAATAATTTGGACGACGTCAGAAATGGGAAGTTTTAAGGTGAGGTCCTGTATGCGTTTCACAAAATGAGGTAAATTTACGTTAGAAGAATCTATGCTGCCGATATAAGGTTTCAGAAGTTTGAGCCAATTTGTAAATCAAGTTGTCGATGGTGCTCACAATGGGGCAGCAGGGGACGTTCGGTTTGTGGGTTTTAGACAAACCATAGAATTTGTATGGCTTACAGTCTCTAGGAATCACGATCTTTTGGATGTTTTCGGGGGTTGGAGAAAGCGTAACGGTGGCTGCTATTTCCCTTTCATTCTAGTGCCTACAGTTCTCTGAAAACCTTAAATTGACTTTCTTTGGTAAAAGATAATTGTACCTTATTGAGCATCTAGTTTTTTCTAATAAACGCACGTTCGTGAGAAAAAGTATTTTCAAGTGCAAAAACAAAGGACTAGTTTTCATCACGCGCAATGCTTGCCCCAAAAGACATCAATCTCGATCATGTCGCCTTGTAAGTGTAAAGTACTGATTTTGGATAGTAAAGTGGCCCTTAGTAAAGCCGTTGATAATGGCAGGAAAAAAATTGAGATGAATATCTAAGGGTACATGTTCATTCTTATTTTTTTTTACGGAAATATAACAACACATCCATATACCAAATACATAGAAACATGTAGCAAAAATTTTCCCAGATATCTTTTAATTTTTCACCTACCTATAAGTATACGTATAATCTGATTGATTCTATTTTTGTTACTAAGATTTATATTTCTCGATTCGAAAATATTCATGTTGAAGAGCCACACTTTACTACATCCTTAATTCATTTTTACGACGATAGGAAGCACTTATTGCCATTACTTAACGATATAAACGCCGCTTATATTACGCTAACAAGCTTCATCTGCCTAAATCTCATCGTCTATTACATCCTTCGTATTTCATCCGCACGTTTTGAACTTTTCGAATCTACTTCATTTAAAATACCTCTCGTTAGTTTACGAGACTAATTGCGTTATTATTAACTATGCATTGAAATGGGAAGGAAGGATGTGTTTGAACAACATATGCAATTAAAACTATGCGAAAATTATAGATCGTTAAAGCAGACTATACTAATTAAGCAAACTCCGAAACAGTTACATGTTAATTTTGTACTGGGAAACAGCGCAGATTGGCCTTTGTGCAAGTTGTGCACCTATTGCAAAATTCCTGATGCACTATATATTACAAGTGAGATAGAGAACTGAACCTGAAATAACAAGAATTTATAAAACAATAAGGAATTTGTCTGGTTAAGAGATAAGACCAAATTATCGACATAAATTATGCTCTGCCACGCCGTTAAAAAGAAAGACTTTCCACGTGGCTCAATTTCTTAGTTTATTAGCATTTTGCTCTCAAAGGGAACAAATAAATTCCGTACTTTACATTCGTTGAACCTGTTATATAAGAGAACCAACGATTCTGAATCCTGGCACACGAGATCCCCAGGCGGAAGCCGGCATTTTGCTGAGATTTCCAAGATCTTACCCCGCAGAGACAGGAAGCCAAACGTTTCCCGAATGATAAGAGAAGACCTTTGCCAGGGCAGCGGTCTAAAATTACACCCACATGCCGCCGTTGTGAATAACGAGGCGACAACAGAATTCACGGCCAGAAAAGGGTGTTCCGATGCTAACGACATGAAACGGCCGGTGGTGCAAGAAAGATAATGTACGGTACACTATTGAAGTGAAGTTTGTGATCGCCTCATTAGAATAATTTGACCGATTACCTTATGGAGTTGGTGTAAATATTTATTTATTATTTCTAATACTAAAACCTAGTAAATCCATGCAGAAAATTAAACAATACTGCAATAATCTCATTTGCTGGAAAACTTAAGTAAAAGTTAATTAAACAAGAAAAATATGAAAGAATTGTTGGTGGCATTGAAATATATGGAAGCTGAATTCATTGTTGCAATAAGTGGATCGACAGTATTGGTTTTTGATTACATCGCAGACGAGGCTAGCAAATACTACATTCCACATTGTTATAAACAGTGACACTAGAAAACACTATGTGTCAGAATAGGCACGAACGTTAAAATCACCTAAAACATTAAAAAAATATGCTGAAAGTCATCTGTAAGCACAGTAGGTGGTATGTACACTAGAATTATTGTAATTTCCATGCCGCCAGAGAGGGAGAGTTTGATTCGCAGTATGTTAGTGGCAGCAACGCCCTCAGAAAGCGAGATCCATTTGTGTGACCTTTTCTCGCAATAGCATGGCAAAATCGGCTGAGAAGAATTCACTGCCTGCAGTAGTACTGTGTTGTTAGATACAAGTAGGGAGATGGGGAAATTCTGAAAGCCACTATAAATTACTTGAATTACATTGCAAAATAACCAATTGCGATGCAATATAATTTTAAACAGCTTTGTAATGTGATAAAAGCGCGCGGGCAATCAGTGGGAATCAATTTGGAAGAGAAACTTTACAGGTCAATAACGCAAGGAATCAGACCTGGCATTGGCGTTAGTAGAGTTAAGCACCACGTAAAAGTGTACATGGGGCTTCAGGAATATTCCGAACAGGGAATTTTCAGCTTAAAGCAGCTGGAACGTAATAACTACGTTGATAGGTTCTAAGCCACTAAGAGATTGGAGGAAACTACACTAAGGCATTAGATTAGAAAATCGGAGTTAACATAGAAGGTAAGACTCATAATAACTTATTTCGTTATTTATAGGTGCAGTCTGCTATTTCGTGTTGGTTGCTCCTCTGTTATGCGTCTTTCCTATTAAAATTATCATGTTTTTCCATCTCATCTGCTTCTCTAATTAATCTCAGATGTTATGGTAGAAACTAAGATATTACATTAATTTCGAGCTGCCACTCGTTTTTATCTGCCCCTCTTGCATTCTAGTTTGTACACTACTTCTAACCTCATTCTGCGTAGCTTGTCTTTGTCCGTAAGTAAGGCTTGTTGGAGATTAATTATTGTTCCCAATCAGGCTTTTACGTTGCTCTTGTTTTGAAGTTTTCCTATTTGATCCAATGTCAAAAGCAAGTCAGGCGTAAAAGCACTTACATCAGCTTGCTGAAGAACCGCAGTCTCAGATTACTAGCAAGTTCATTCATAAGACATGGAGCCCTAAAATATCACTTGTACACCTTAGAAGGTAGTATCCAGTAGTGACTCGACTATAATCCAGTACATATATGTAGTGTCACTCCAGACTATCTATCTCTCTAGCAATATTATACATTTCACAAGACACAGACAACAACGTACAGAAGATATTGCAAAAATAAAATACCTCGATATTAACCAAAAAATATAATGTTAAGATAGCTTAGCTTCCTCATGGTATTGATGGAATAATTCACGGCAAACGCAATAAAAGGAGAGAGAAAAAAAAATACACTAACACAGACATGTTTCTGCCTACCCGGCGTCATCAGCGTGGTTTCGAGAGTAATTTTGTATCTCTACCTTCTATCGCTGTTGCCTCACAGTTAATACCACAACTTTCAAAACGACAAACTCGACATTTCTTGGCGCCCTCTAGTGCCAAAGAAACGCATGCCTGCCGTTCAGATAGCAGCGACTGAGTTTTAGTAGTAGAGATATGAAAAATACTCTCGAAACCACGCTGATGACGCCGGGTAGGCAGAAACATGTCCGTGTGTTAGGGTATTTTTTTCTCTCTCCTTTTATTGCGTTTACCCTGAATTATTCCATCAATACCATGAGGAAGCTAAGCTATCTTAGCATTATATTTTTTGGTTATTGTTTCTAGGCATTTTCTGATGTGTTCTACCTCGATATTGATCGAGTATTTTAACGTGTTGTATCGTTCAACTTTACAATAAATGGTTTTGTTTTATTTTTACAATATTTACTGTTTGTTGTTTGGTCTTCTGAAACGTGTAATATTACCCTGGTTGTATTTTTCTCATGGTCTCGATGTAAAATATCTGAGCCTAAGTCGGTCATCAACTTTAAATTAAAAGATATTTGTTAGGTTTAATCGCCTGTTTACCAAATTTTCAATCACTATGAACCCACAATAAATTACCAACTTTAATGTATTAGTTTCATATATTATGAACAGGGCCGAATACCGAAAGCGGCTTAAATTGGAAAACGTATGTAAATTATAATAATATTAGTTGGTAGCCTTACTGTTCTTGATAATTGAAAAGGGCGCCAATTTTAAGCACAAAAACAAACTCAAATCTAGTATCAAAATTGGACACCACATTCTAGATAAAAAAGTATAACGTCACCGACCAAGGAAGAAAACGAATAGTAAATACTTTTTGACAAACGCACAAAACATTGATGGAGTCGCTTTTATTCGCAAACTCTATCTGGATACTGTACAAGTCCCATGCACGCATACATAAGCAGCGTGGTGTTTACCTACTCTGACAGAAGATTAAGTTGCGTCGGGGAACCCTTTTCCCGTATGTTACATGTATTCTACCCGGCAAGATAGCAAAAGGCCCTGGTTTCCCCTTCTAATTACGCGATAATACAGACACAATACCGTTGGGACCCCCTTTGTTTGGTTTTGCCATTTTTCAGGGTATAAAGATGTTTGCGATTTTTTCCTTTGTGTATAGTGTGCAGGCGAGGGTGGGTTTTCGCTTTGGTTTATCAATAGCATCCTCTATATGTATGTACATACGTCTATTTGCCGTCGGAATTTGGCGATGTGCTTCAAGATATTTTTGTAGATGAAAGGTGGAAATAGGAAATGTAATGTTTTGATTGGGATCGAATTTCGAGCTGTAATTTATGTTGTAGAAAAATGATCAATAAGTTCTATGTGCTTACCCTTACTACTTGAGCAGTCTTCTTCATCCATCTGTAACAAATTAAATAAATTACTCGGTTGGAAGATAGTATTTTAGTTTCTCTTTTTTGTAATGAAGGTGTAATTCAACCGGCGCGACAAGATGACCTACATCCTAAAAGAGAATGGTTGAACTTTGCCACGCAAATAGGAGGCAACTTTTAGGCCACCTCCTATTATGCAGATAATTATACCCCTGTGGGTAGCTTTAAAGTCTAAAGTAATATTACCAGGAAGTTTCGGATTTTTAACTGCATCTAAATTTTCTGATGAAGCATGAAATCCATTGCTGCACCCAACGTAACCAAAATAGCTAGTCTTAGACTGGCAAAAACCTATTTACTTAACTAAATTCTTAACCCATCGTTAAATGAAGAAAAAAACAATTATTTCAGTTAACAATTAGAGTACAAAATGAGACTAAAGAAAATTGAGCATGTATGAAGTAGAACAGATCCTACAAAGTGAGTAAGTGCAATAATAACAATTCTGTATTATTTAAAAATACAGAAAAATTGTAAAAGATAACAAATGTACTCAACAAAACCGAAGAACAAACCAACATTTGTAATACAATAACGAAACATAATACAAAATGTTGAACAAAGAAAATAAAGGAATTTGTCCAAGCCAGAAAGAGTAAGAAAGACGATAAGACATTATTTGGAAATTCCAAGATCAGATTGCAGACCAAGCATTTCCTGGGCAATTAGCGTAATAGAAGATGATTGTAATTGTTCGTTTCCAACATGGATGCAACGCGGCTTGCTTTTGTCATTTCAAAGAATAAAAGAAAATTCAAAAAGAGAATTAAATTAACTGATATTTCATTCCAAAGATGCTTATCGCAGTCGCTGCGGTGCGAGAGATTTCATAGTTTTCATATCGGACTTATTTCAGAAACAAATTTGACTAATTAAATACTGGACAATTTTCTTGTAGTTTGGTACAAAAAGTGTATTCGTTACGATGGTAGTATTGGTGATTTTTGCAGTGGCGAAGTTTTATAAATTTTTTTTTACGGCTAATCCAACCAATGCTCTACTGGGCATTAAATACATTTCTATTATTTTGTAAATTATTTCGTTCCAAACAAAACAAAGAGGAATACCCAATTGCTGTCTATAAATTAGTTTCCCAGATAACTGTTAATAAATTATTTTTTATTAACAGTTATCCAGTCATTTTCGCTTCTATTGCTACGTTTGCGGTAGTGAAATCAGTTGCAATTTCAACGTGCTTGTGGTTGGTCATGCAATTAGGGACAAAGCTATTTTATTAATCTGTGAGTAATCAAATACGAAAATACGAGGTAAATGGTGTACATTGTTTCTAGTTCACTTAAAAATAAATAAAAATTTTTAGATATGGGCCGCAAAAGGAGTTGCACTCCGGAATTGCGCAAAATTATAATATTCAAGTACGTCAGAGAAAAAAAAGGCAATTCGGGCCATTGCAACGGAGGTTCTGTGTTCAAAAACGATGGTCCAGAATGCTATAGTTCATTACGGCAGCAATGGAAGCACTGAGAACAAAGAAAGAAAATGTAAGCTAAAGAAAACTACCCCGACAGAAGATCACATAATTTGCAGAACGAGCAAGGCAAATTCTTTTTTTTTTAGTTCAAAGCAAATTCTCAGCGAAATATCGGCACAGTTGACCAATAGAATATCAACGCGAACCATGAGACGTCGACTACTTCAAGGTGGTCTCCGCGGATGCATTGCAAGAAGAAAGCCACATGTTTCGAAAAAGAATTTAAAACGTCGAATTCGAGTTTTGGAAACAAATAATTTGGAGCGATGAATCCAAATTTAACTTGTTTGGATCAGACGGTAAAAAATATGTACGATGTCCCGTAAACAAAGAACTCGACCCTCACCATACTTTAAAGAACGTAAAACATGGGGGAGGGAATATTATGATTTGAGCTACATTTTCATGGTTTGGTGTCGGTCCTATTCGCCGGATAACTGAAAGAATGGACCAAGACTTGTACAAAGATATTTTAGCGAATACAACGAAGCCATTTGCGGACGAACACATGCCTCTTCCATTCATTTTCGTGCATGAACGCGATACGAAGCATACTGCTTGGAGCGTTAAAGCATGGTTTTCGACTGAAAACATTAACGTTTTGAATTGGCTTGCCCAGGGTCCCGATTTAAACCCTATCGAGAACCTCTGGGCAGATGTTGAGAGGGCTCTGAAGAAAAAAAAACAATAAAAATACAGAGGAGCTATTCCGAAATGTACAGGAAATATGGCATAATATTTCGGTGAAACGGTGCCAGACTTTGGTTGCTAGTATGCCAAGGTGGTGCAATGCTGTACTGAAATCGAAGGGCTACCCGACTAAATATTAGATTTGGATTAAAAGTTATGTGCGAATTTTACGTTTAAGATATATATTTTTAAAACATTTCTAACAAATTTGAAGTGTCCTTAATTAGTTGTCCAGACCAAATTAGTTAATATTTATTTATTTTATTTACTAAGTTGCTATAAAATGCATTCTTTCGTTTCTGTTCCAATAACTATACAAATTACAAGACCATAAACATGATTACCTTAATTAAAATAAGTAATGTAACATTTTTTTTCGAAAATATAAATGTTTCAAAACGAAAACTGATGTCCTTAATTATGTGTCCACCACTGCATGTGCATGGTTACTGAAATATACCAGAAAACAAAACAATAAGATAAAATATGTATACATTAGGATAATAGTTACAGAACAATTTGCTGAAAAGAGTATGTACAAAAGAAACAATATATTCGCGCTTGTTCGGAAATTGTATTAATGTGTGTGCTGGCAGAATTTAGGTTAAGGAATTTATTATCCTGTTCACAAGTTCTAACCTACTACGTATAATGCCTACTAATTGGTCACTAGCTCATGGGTGTTGTGGTTTCTTATTTATTCGGTTACCTCTGAACTAAAATTCTTTTATTAGCTTCTAGTATGCGAACTTGGTCAATATTTTCTGATTAAAGAGACAGTTAATATTTTCGTTTCAAAACGATAATTTTATCGTTTTCTTCTTTCTTTCATGCAACTATTAAAACTGCACCATCTATTCTTTTCGTATTTGTATTATGCAAATTTTACAGACGTAAGCCGTACAGATACATATGCTAAACTATAATTTATTTATAAATGCTAACGGACTCACTACTAGGTGACATTAGCTGGTTAGCCGTCTCTTTCTACAAACCCTCCCGTCACCTACTTGTTCCAAACAGGCAGACCAGCAATACACCAAGCTAACCAGCTCATATTGAATTCTAATCGGGTTTATACGATGACAGGTCGGTAATTGTAAATTCATCTAATTGTTCCTGGATCGAGAGAATATGGTTTGGCATCCTCGTGCTTTGTTGGAAATATACAGAATATTTAGAAAGGTCCTGGAAATAACTTTTATGTGTTTTTGACGAAAAGTTTTTGATTGATGAAATTTTCAACAGTTTGAAAATACTTTAAAAAGTATAAATTAATTGCATCTGAAATTAGGAGTGACCCAATTTGAATGATTAATTACACGTATGTGGAAACAAATTTATTTCCTAATCGTAATATTTAAATATCACATCCACTAGAAGCCTTCAATTGCGATCAATGCATATTTAAGCACGTTTCAGTAATGAGCCCATTGCACGCTGACACATTTCAGTTCTCTCAGCAGTGGTTCTTCCAGATTTTCGGATCTTTTCTGGTACACTTTTGACTTAATCTGCACAGGAAATGATCAAGAGCCAACAAATTACAAGAGAGAAATTCCTACTTGTTGCGATAAGTAACGTAAGGATTCACTGGAATATTCTTTAATTATGCAAGATATTCTTTTCCGTTTTTGCTCGTTTTGTCCTATCCTATGGCTTGGTCCTCTACTGATCCCCTGCAATACTTGCAATGACCCATCTTTTAATTGTTTTGCCTGACGGGATCATGGCAACACGAAATTCATTCCTTCTCCTTTAATAAATTGTTTTTTGCAAAGTACTCTATGAGCAATCGACCAAGGCTACATATTTATCAAAATTGTAAGACAATTATAATTATTATAACTTGATATTTCAGATTTTTGTAAATAAGAAGATTAAAACTGGGTTACCCTTAATTTGACACCCTATATATTTGGAGAGGAGATTAACAGGATATTCTAGACCCAGAAATCCTAAAGCTTAACTATCGAGATCAAATAAATCAATTTGTGAAGAGCGTTTATCACCACCAAGAGTCAATAATTTTTCTTTTTGGCCGATGACAATTTGGAAAAGTGTTTCAGAAAAAAAATTGACAAATGAGCGGATCAGGAGGATGATATATAAGTAAGAAGGCTATGTTGGTTTCAAATTTTGTTTTAACAGTTTTATTTGAGCAACAAATGATACCGCGTCTCTCTCGTAGCTACTAACTGTAACCTGAACTATCCATTGTACGCTTTGCCGAAGTTCCGAAAACGCTGTTAATCCTGGAATTTTGAAAAATAATTCCTAGATCCTAGATTCCTGTCAATAGTAGCTTTCTAACGTCGGGTTTAGATCAACAAAAAACAAATGAAAATCTGATATAAGTTCTTTACATTGTTTTCATGTGTACAGTACACTTCTGAATTTTGGTCCATTCCTCCTAATTCATCCTGTATAATATAAACTTAGCTTTTTGTCTCTTTCTTACAAAATAATGCTAGAATCTGAATTAATCGGTTTTTCGCACAGTACATTCCCAGCCGTAGATACGATTATCTTCTCCCAAATACGTCCATCTCTCTCTCCCTGCCGTTTTACTGGCCGATCGGAGCCAGTTAACGGTTTCGTCAAATATTCACGAGACGATGCGTGATTGACGTAGGACGACCTCTGCCGGATAATTACCGGACGCGTTTTATTCGTTTAAATTTTATTGGGGTTTTAATGAGCCCGATGTCGATGGATGATGGTCATCATGAATACGCTTACATATGTATGCTGATGCTCAATCGGTTTAATCTTGTTTTAGACGTTATTATCCGTGTATAACTACGTCTAGTTTGCAGTTACTCTTCAATAGATTACCGAAACGTAATAACGTATTGTCAACGTATAATGAAGATACATTTAGGGAGCTATTATGTATATATATATACATTTATTGCCTATACATTACAGAGTTGCATGTGAAGTAATATCAACGTGGCTCTGGGGATATGACCATGAAACGAAGCATCAATCATCACAATGGAAGACCCCATCCTCTGCAAGGAAGAAAAATAGGGCCGAGTTCACAGCAACATCAAATTGATGCTGATGAGATTTTTCAATATTCGAAGAACTGTACATTCCTCTCGATCAGATTGTCAACGAGAAGTTTTATTGCGAAGTTCTAGGGAGACTGGGACAGAATGTTCTTTAAGATGAATAAAGACTGGATAATTAACCATGACAACGCTCGCACACACCTCATTCGATGTGAAAGAATTCTTGTCAGAAAACAACATGATTGATGATACCATCATATGATATATGATGGTATCATAGGATACCCAATAGATTAAATAAATTCGAAATTCAAGAACTTGCTTTCCAAAGAATATTCTGGCTTGCCTTAAAATTACGTGGCTATTTGATCTTTCAGCAGAATATAACTTCGAACTACGAATCTTTCGGGATCGTATTAATCAGCGCTTTTATATTCCGTCCGGCGAATCAAATTAATTAAAACAACCGCCGTTGCATATCGCTCAGACCCTTTAACTCAGCTGACGTTTCTAGTTTCATAAATTTCTTCTACTTTCCGATCCGATTGCTTCGTTTTGCAACAACTTTTCCAGCAAAGTCTCCTCTTTTCGATTAACGTAAAGTAAATACACCCAAAACCAGAGGAGAAAGAAGATGGTTCTAATTTGCCTACGTTCTTAAGTTTGCGATTTTACCGTTTTTATTTTTTCTTGCCAGCATTGCAGTTAGATTTAGTCGTTTATTACGCGAATTGAAAAATCTCTCTACTTCAGTTCTATGCTTAGTTTAAAATTTCCGTTTTTCTTGTTTCTTCAAACTTTATCGTTATTACGCGAATATTAAGGAAACGGCATCACCGGAAAATTTTTATCTTAGCTCCTTGAGACCGCTAGGTATTCGTTTCAAAGAGCTTAAGCAGTGCTGTTCAATTTTGAAAACAGCGATTCTCTAATTCTAATCGTTTGGAAATTTAGCGAGTTTTGGAGGCGTTCCAAGTTTAAACCGTTATAACTTTCAAACAGTTACGGTAATTCAAGTAAACCTCCTTTAATAGAAAATCCTTTTTAGTCCTTACAAAAACTTTGGAATTAGTTTCGGCAATATTCAATTTTCGAGTTTGATGCCAACATATTGCAGAACTATTTAAATGTAAATAAAAAATATTGTTTTAACATTACGGAATCTTACAACATGGACCATCTACGGGTAAAAACAATCGATACGGCGGGTAACTTCCTACAGAATAAAATGGAGTAGATTAGATAACAAGTGGTACCTTAACCTGTCTCACTGCGACCTTTTAGATTGATTGTGGTCCTTCAATTAACACTTTTTCCCAGATCTAACAGCCTACTGAGTAATCCTCCTGTATAGGTTTCGGGTATCCCCAGCCCATTTCTAAGACCTATACTACCTTACACAGTCGCACATCATGTTACCTGCAGGTCCTAGCGGGTCAGCTGTCAATTTAGACCTACATTCGATTAGACATTACGTCGCCTACTTCTGATCTGGAATACTTTTCCACCAGTCCTGAGAATTTCTTTCTTTCCATTGTTTAGCAGCTGCTTCAACTGCCGTGTACGTTATGCCAATAGAAGGCCTCATATAACTGTCGGCAATTGAGAAGGTTGCTTGGGCTAGTTATTGTTTTTAGATTACTTCAGAAGTTGTAACCTGGGCTACATGGAGCGTTCATTAATTGTATAGAATAAAACGGAATATTTCGCTAACCAAAGGACCGTAGATAGCAACGTTTCAAAAACGCGAACGAATTTTGACGTCAAAAGCTTCAGACACTCGTAACACAACAAGATTATCGACACTAGCTGAAAAAATGTGTTCGGTAAGTCAAAATTTATCCGAAGCAACGGCTCGATCGGTCATTTTCGAGCTTCACAGACTTTTAAATTTGCAGTTAAATACCTGGTTAATGTTAATGTATAGAAACTTGGATAATTCAAATTACGTGCGCGTCTCCCGAAGTTCCTACGTCGCGTTTATCGACGCTAAATCAATTACTAGATGGGCAAGAGAAAATCTCCCTTGGTATCGGGTTTAAATTAATAAAACTAAATTTACCAAACGCTTCTTCTTTCTACTGAGAGTGAAGACAGATGGCGGCGCTGAAACGAAAGCCGTAAAGGAAATGAAACTAGAAGAGAAGGAAGAGGAGATTTTCAATTTAATTATGAGATTTGACGCGCTTCACTGGCTTCTGTTTACGTTTAGAGTGATAAAATCTTCTTTTCGGGTCAATGGAAACCAATGAAATATGTCCTCCGATTCGATTCAGTTCGTGACACCGCGTACTCTGTAATCAAATTTTAATCCTCATTCTGCTTTTTTCTACTATTTCCCCCATGATCCCTTTTCGCGTGTAGAGGTTTATTTATGGGCTATTAAGGAAATGATTTCAGAAAAAAATTACTTACACTTAAAATCCGTTTGGCGCCATACTATAGGCTTCATACATTTTTGCAGAATATTAGAAGCTATGAGCTAAATATGGAACTGCCAAAAATAGAATATGGAAAATGGATAGTTGCTACTTCTTTGAGGAAAATTAACTATTCAGGATAAATTAAAAGAGCTCATAATACTCTTGTTTGTTTTTTATTTGTTTTCACGTTCTTATAAATGACCCAAACTTTTATTTCTTTTCGAGTTACTACGTCTTAAATAACATAAAAATATATATGCTCGACTGTTTCCTCTACTTCCAAAAATAGACGATAGTAACAGGCCATAGTAGTAATAGAGTCATCTTACAGGATAACTCAGCCATTGAGACGTCTATTCAATATTAGTAAAGTGTGGTAAGTGTGATAGTGAAGCCTTTTAGTATTCCAATGTCGCAGCGTTCGAGTACGTGATTAAAATTATCCAAGTAATCAAAGATGATGTTGATGCCTATTAATAATTTATTGCTATGAGAGGCGGAAGTAATATATTTTATTGTTTTAATTTTTTTTAATATTTGAAACCCGCTAAGTATACGATATAACTTGTTTTTATAAAACCAGTTGGTTTAACCGATAAAAAGAGATAATCAAGTTGCTACTCCACTCCATCTTATTCGGCGAGTAAAACACTTGAAAGAGTTTTCCTAAACGAAGGCCGATTATAACGTAGACTATAATGAAAGTTCGCCAATAGTTCTTTTTTATTTCTAACCATCATGTCTTTCTATTAGATCAATAAGGAAAAACATCTTCCTCAATTAGGCTTGCCTTTTCCAGAGGTTATAAAACAAGTCTTAACTCTTTTTTACATGGAATTGACTTGAATGCGAATATACTTCATGTAGACACACCAAAACGCGTTCGAATTCTGTGAAAATTATCCTGGCTTTCTTAAGAGCGTAGATTCTCGGCTTGAAATTTCGTCTGCGGACTTCATCTCGAGCCGTTTTATCATACAAAGGAAGAGATTTGATTAAATTTTTATCTTGAAGCAGATAACTAGCTACCAAGAAAAAATAGGGAAGCTTTTACTTCGTCTGGTAATAAGAATGTTAACCAATATATTTATTGCAACAATGAACTTCGTTTATCAATTTGAAATCTGGTTATCGATATAATAAATACCTGTTTATTATATTTCTTTATTAGACATTATGTATGACAAATGTATTTTCTATATCAATAAATCGTTTAATTGTATATAGAATATATATGTAAGTATGTGTTCATCAAATGCCCATTACCTGTCTTTTTACCTTTTTTTGGTAATATCCATTCTATTGCTTAAAATTGTCTTTTTAGAAAAAAAAAGCTTAGATTTTGTAATTGTCTATGCTTCTTTATATCCTTTTATGTAAAATTTATGTACACTGCCGTTCAGAGAAATTCGGTCGGTTGGTAAAAAACATGAAAAGGTTACAGAAACAAACGAAATTAAAAACAAAATGCAATTTTATTGTATGTACAGGTAAAAAAGACAAAAATAAATAAATAAAAAGTTATTCTGGCCTAATATAACATACTGAACATTATATTTTTTTTTCGTCGAAAAAACCTCCTTTGCTGTTAATCACCGCTCGAACTATTCTAGACATTCTTTCGATAAGTTTTGTTAAAATGGATTGTGGAATATTAATCCATTCATGTTGCAGAATATTCCGTAAATGTTCTTGTGAAGTTGGGCATATTTTTCGGATCCTCCTGTCCAGTTCATCCCACAACAACTCTATCGGGTTCAAATCTGGGCTTTGTGGGGGCCATGTCATTACTTTCAGGGTGCGCCGTTCTTCTTGCTCCTTTAGATAGTTCTTACACACTAACGCAGTGTGTTTTGGGTCGTTGTCATGCATGAATGTAAAGTTACGGCCTATTATACGCAATCCTGATGGCACTGCATGATTCTGGAGTATTGCAAAATAATTTTCCTTCCTCATTACACCCTGCCCTCTGCATAAACCTCCCGTCCCAGCAAAGGAGAAACATCCCCATACTAACACAGAACTACGCCATTGCTTCACTGTAGGCACAATGCAGTACGGGATCACTTTTCGGTTTTAGATCTTCGGACATAAACTCGTCGATTTTGCCCAAAAACCTCAAACTTTGACTCGTCACTCCAAGGCAAGTGTTTCCAATCATCTAACGACTAATCTACATGAGAACGAGCCCACTGTAGCCGTTTTGCTCTATTGCCCCGACGTAATAAGGGTTTTCGAATGGCAATGCGTCCATGAAGGTCCGCTTGTTGAAGTCGACGTTTTACCGTACTCGCCGAAACATGTTCTTCACGGCCGCGATTGACTTCGGCTGCTATTTGTGGCGCTGTTAATTTTCTATTGCGTTTGCTTAATAATACAATTCTCAAATCTTCAGCTTTTGTTGTTTTCCCAGATGCTCCAGGACGAACACGATTTTCTATAGTTCCAGTTGTCCGATATCGCTTTATGATGTCATTTACTGTTGAACTTCTCATATTTATTTTTTCAGCAATTTGTCGGCCTGAATATCCTTGTTCAAACAGCGTAATAATGCGTGAACGTTTTTCTACACTAGGAGGCTTGCCACGTGCCATTTCGAAGTAAATTTTCTTACAACTTTCGCGGAAAAACGACAGATGCACACCAACACACGTTTAACAGTAAAATGAAGCAAATTTATATCTTTACGCCTGTGATAAATAAACAAGAATGATACTGCGGTATATTTCCTAAATGTATTGTTTGTTAATAATCCCCAAACGACCCGTTTCAAAAGATCGGTACTTCCGAGAAATTCTTGGAATGATGATAAAAAAAGGGACTTTATTGTGGTTGTCGCAATATTTCTACTTTACATAATAATTTATGGCTTTAATCCCTCAGAAAAGAGTGTATGCTTAATATTTTTCTAATTTTATGTATTAATAATTGTATACAGTGTGAAATAATAGATTTTTATTGTATGACCGAACTTCACTGAACGGCAGTGTATATAATACAGACAAATTTCAGACAAGTAGTTTGCTGCGTAATAAATTCAAGGGACGAAGGCTTTGCGCAATAGTTAAGAGGTTCTCTTCCAGTTAAAAACTGAAATTAGCTACACCGTTTTTGTCTCTGGCTTCTAATTACCATTTTACAACAATCTATTTGCGTGTTCACTCGGTGTGTAAAAACGTTGGCTTTAATGTATAATTGTCTCTTTCAAATTGCTTAAATTACTTTCTTGAATCTTGTTGCGCCTTCTTTTCATATTTTTGGTATCTAGAAAATAGTATTTCGCATTGAAATTTATGTGTAATCAAGTTCCCTCCACAAAGAACTGTAATTATCAACAATTAATACCGGAAGGGAGAATACCAATTCCAATTGACTCGAATTAGTTTCGCTCAGATACATATACAGACCACACGAAGGTAATTCGCATTAACTGATAGCTTACTCTGCTTCGGAAGCAGGCATTTGTGTGTAGGAGAGGCAGTACAGAATGCAGGATATTCACTTGATGTGTCCATTGCATAAATGCATGAATGAATGCACTACACCGGAGAGAGCATCCTGTTAATTATCTGGTGCTAGTGGAGCGAATCCACCCCATGAGAGCTTTAATATTCACCCGATATTATCGTTGAGATTGTTTAATTAACTTTATAACATTAAAGAGGATGCTATTTTCAAGAGAGATTAAATCTATAATCTACATAAGTACTGAGGGCGGTACTTCAATCAGAAACTCTCCAATAACTCAAAGGCTGATTTGGCGCAGTCAATAGGATCCGATTTGGATAAAGAGTTAAATGGTATTAAAAACTTACTAAAAAAACCTTATTCATAGATGAATCCACTTGCACTACAAACATACCTGCGTATACACTACACAAACAAAAAATATCTCGGAATACGCCATTTTTCCCAACGATACTTTCAGGATATTCGTGTATACACATATAACTGTAGCTAAAAGAACGAAATTTGTTTGCACAGACGTGTTCCAGGTTCAATATGTGGAACGTCAAGCAAATATTAATATTTACCTTCAGGGTTTTATCTTGACGTATAACATACAACCACGGTCTATATGTTTGTAATGTAGAAGAGACGAGAAAATATAATAATGCCGCTATATAGGAAGTAGATACGGTGAGTAGGCGGAAGATACGGTTTGTTTTACACGAATAAAAACACATACATGATATATATTTTTGTACCCGCTTAAAATAGGAGACTTCCATATATTTTATTTGTTAATTATTTTAATGGGATCAGGCGTAGTAGAATCTTCTTTTAAGTAAACATGGGGTACAATGGAGCAGTACGTAGTAGTGAGAATAATGAATAAATTTCAGTCTACCAAAACAGCACTTGTTCATGCAATTCTAAGAAGAATATAGTCATAGGACCCATAGGCGGAATAAGGGGTATTTGGGAGCTTGCATCATAAAACAGAATTAGGAAACAATTTCTGCACAAATTATACGTTTGTTTCATTTTACAATTACTTTTCATTTAGATGATTGACACTTTTACAAACAGTTTAAGCGTCTAAAATCCATATGCAAAGCATTTCTGCTGTTTACTCCAGTTACTTTCAGCTAGTCCTAGCTAGCTAATCCTCGATTAAAGCTAATCCTGGAGAAGTTTTTCAGTTTATTCATACAAAAAAAAAGGAATTAGCGTATAGCAAACGTTCTAATTCGTAATGATTATGTTTAAGAAATAGTTGATGCTTTTGTTGTGAAGCTTTCTTCTGTACATATTAACAGCACAGATTTCTTTGAAACGTTTGACCATTCTAACTCAATTCCCTTCACATTACAACCTGTTTCCGAAGAGTAAATAATCCGTATTACGTCAAAATTGCAACAGCGCAGGCATTGTTGGTGATGATTTAATGCCAAGTTTTCTTGTACGCGATACTAGATTGTAGGCCATTGACTGCAATTATTCACTGCTCCTTCGTTCCATATACAATGGAAAGGTGCCAGAATAAGCACCAAACACCGTTGTAATGTTGCAGGACTAGAAGGTTGTGCGTGGCTATGTTGATTCTGTTAATTTACTTTCCACAATTAATTTCCTTATACCTAACATTTCTTCTCGTTCTCTTTCTACTTTTTTTATTGCCTTTTTCGTCGTACCACCCTACTCCAAAGTTCCTCAATAATAGATATGTGCCTTGATTTTTATTCCATTAATAATTTAGCTTGTTTTTTTTTGTTTTCTTTCATTTCATTTGTGTATGTATTTAATGTTAATTGTACTCTAATTGGGACACCATCGTATTATTGCTATTATTATTATTATTCATATTATGTCAACATTTTGATATCCATAACTCAGATACCAGATATGCTGATGCGTGTTGAAACTATTCTACGATATGTTGTTCTTAAAATAAAGTTCGTAAACTTATGGTAAATTCGTTTCTATTTCTATTCATAATTTGAAAAGGTTAATTTGAACACAATTACGCTGTTATGGCGCGGGCTTCTTCTTCATTTAGTCTCCGTAAAAAAAAATCAGGAAGTCAATGTCGATAGTACGCAGGCATTTCTATAAATAATTATGTTAGGCGGCTAGTATACGCAACGTGCTTGCCGATATTTAGAATGGAATGTCTTCTCCGTCCATTAAGTTAAAGGCCTTAACGTAAAACCTTCTAGGAATGTGTACGTGTGTGTAAGTAAGCAAGTTCGCCAGATGCTTTACATGTACATGAATAGATGTACTTGCTTATATATATATATATCTTGAGATTCATGTTTGTGTATATTAGCCAATATAGTATGCTTTACCGCATATTACACCATGCTACAAAGGTTCACGCTTGTCTAATAACCGGGAATTTCGTTGATATTTTAGGCGGAAATGAAATTATATATAAACTCGCGGTGTTGATTTATTCAAGCAAAAAAATAGATATTATGTTTTTCTGTAAATTTTGTAAAACTATCTTTGGCTATTAAAGATTGTGAGGTTTCAAAAATAACACGAATCGAATGCTGTAAGCGAGTATCGATCTTAGAAAGCAATTCGAATCATTTCGTGCGAAATATGCTTGATGCTGATCACTTAAGTTGGTGACATAATGAGGCAGCCGTGGTCCGTTTTTTTCTGAGATCTGGGAGTTACTTTATCTCAGAAAATACTAAATGTCTAAGTATGTTGCAAAGCAATTCAAGACTATGAGGAAGCTAAACATCAAACCAATTCCAGTGAGTGGTAGAAATAATTACTTCAATCTACACTGTCGCGGAAATTTGGTGGGTTGGGTCCAAACGCAATGCTGGATACAAATGTCGGTGAAACACTTGCAAGCTGCACTAAGACAATCTCTAACCATGCATTCTTCTTGGCAGACTTTAAACCAGACACAGAAGAGCAATTTGGAAAAGAAGATCCACATCTGCGACTCAAAATACTCGGACTAGAAGGCCAGAAATATCAACTTCAACGAAAGACAATTGGATTTATTGTGAATGAGTACACTCTGGTAATTCATCGTGGTTAAAAACATGCTTCAAGAAGGGTTGGTTATTATCCAAAATTTTATTAAAATAGACGTTCTTTTGTGAATACTCAACGTGCACTTCGTGAAAGTTATGGTCCATATAATTCGCCTTTGCTATTCGTCGAATCGTAAAGAAATTAATTAAGGATTTTATTTTTTACGATGCAGAAACGCCAAACAAGACGCCGATGCCGAGAGGTTACAAAGAGATTCCAAATTTATCGATTCCTTATCGTGCTAAAGAATTAGAGCTTGGAAGAACAATAGTTTGGAGTATTTTGTAGGAAGACCTAGGTTTACACCCAGGCCAGATTGTGTTGTCCTAACCAATGAAACCACTGAGCCATCGTAAGCGCCGCAACTTTGCTGTTTAAGCTTTAGGGCAACCTGAAAGGAATCATAATTTCGGTAAAAAATTATCTTCTCGGATAAAATTAATTTTTTTAAAATGGATATGTTAACAAACAAGACTGTTGTTTTTGGTGTAAAAACAAGCTGCAAGGATCATCGTCCATATCTTTTTCTAAAACGAGGTAGGGACTGGAGTTACAGCGGTTGGTGACGGATACCGACTGATGTTAATAGTCAAATGTAGATGAATTTCATTTGAAGAACATGTTATACCTAAGAGAACGTGCCACATGTTTGGTAGGAGGCTTATTTAAAGAAATGTAACTGTTAGTTAGCCTCCAAGAAGTTGTGATGTAACTTCTTTAGATCATTTTTTGTGAGGTTATTTCAAAGTTATCGAAAATTTCGTTCATCGGGGTTATTGAACGTTAACGATAAGGAAATACACTGCAAATTGGGAACATTTCATCACCTGAAGTAAGAATAAGTAATAATTGATTTCCGATGCCATTGCTTTCGATTCCCGGACAATAAATCGAAGGAATTAAATATAGGCGATTATAAAAATACTTCAAGGCACGCAATTTTGACATACACGAGACCATTTTCTTTAAGTTTCTCGTTACCTGCACGACGTTGCTCCATTATCCCCATGAACTTTCCTTGGTAGTAATCGTAGTCTTGCATGAGGCGTTACGGTTGTTTCGGTTGTTTTTTTTTCGTTGAGAATTTGTCCTCAGAATGGTGTATCGTTAGTTGGGCGTCACGCAACTTATGCAAAAATATTTTATGCTGTCTTAACGGGTTCTGTAGAAAGCCGCAAAGTCTTGGCGAAATGACAAATTTGATTTATTCGAATTTTAAAAAGGGTAGTTTTGTGGTCCGATTTACAGAATGGAATAGAAAAAGGTAAATATCTTTCCGCTTGAGTACTTCTGTTCTTTTAATATGCATCATCCTTGTGGTTCACTTAATTAAAAATAAATATTAATTAGGTATATTATATAGAATTTAATTAAAGATAAACTTAAGGGCGATACCCTTATAGAACCAACATTGTTTGAGAGTTTGGCACTTGTTCGGGTAAAAATTAAAATCTGCGAGACTAAATGTTATGAAAATAGATAAGATTCAAGCAGATTGTATATTACATGTAATATCGTTGGATTCGTCTTCTCTAAGAACAGATTAAAAAACAAAAATTTAAGAACACTATTGGATTGCAACGCCGTGGTGAAATGAAACGAAAAATAAGTTTTGTGAGAAGAATTAGGATAAACGTTCAAAACTGGCACAATTTCCCCTTTGATAGTAACCTAATTGGCGAACAAATTAATTTTGTAAGTTTCTAATGGGATAACAGTATTAAAAAGGCAGAGTTTACGCGCACCAAATTGTTTATTTTTTCTCTGTCCCTACAGAAAAAAGATGCCTGGCAAAAATCGCTACTAACAAGTATTACCGAACCTTATCTATAGGAATCGGGATACATCAAAAGGAGACGACGGTAAAATTAAAGGAAATTGTACAAATACACATAAAAGTCAACGTTCTACGCCATTCTTCGTAAAACTTACCCCTTATGATTGTTAATTAAAACTTGGTAATTACAACTTTCTACTAAATACTTGAACACTCTTCAAATTGACTAGCCTTACCTCTGGGCCGCTACCTTATAGTCTTTATTCCGTCGAAGCATCCTTAATTCACTTATATACACTACCGTTCATATATTTGGGGACGATTAAAAAATACATTTTTTTTTAACTCGGATAAAAACAAAAAGTTATTTGTAATTTAATTTACTTCTGTACATTGAGTATACTATACAAAACTAAAAATATTCCAAAAAGAAATGTTGTACTAATTATAATTAGGTCTATACGGATTTTTCGTCTATATGTCCACCCTTTCACTTAATTACTGCGGTACATATTCGTGGCATTCTTAGAATTAAACATTTCAAAAATGTTGCTGGGATCTCGGTCCATGCTTGCTGGAGCTTTCTCCGTAAATCTTGTGAACTAGTCACTCCTTTTTGGCGAATCCTTCTGTCCAGTTCATCCCATATTAATTCGATAGGCGACAGGTCAGGAGACTGAGGTGGTCAAATCATTCTTTTTAAACGATCTTCTTCTTCCAGAGATGCTAGATAGTTTCTGCATATACGAGAAGAATGGTTAGGGTCGTTATCCTCTTGAAACGTAAAGTTTCGACCTCGTAATCATTCCCCACTTGGTACAGCATTCTCTTGTAATATTTTGAGATAGCCCTCTTTACGAAGTATTCCCTGTATTCTTGCTAAATCACTTGCAGCTGTTCCCGCAAAACAGCCCCAAACCATTACGTTACCTCCACCGTGCTTCACTGTAGATAAAATGTTCACTAACTCTTTCACCAACCTGTCGCCTAACAAACGTCCTCCGTTTGGAGCCAAATGTTTCAAATTTGGACTCATCTATCCACAGCACGTTGCACCACTGTTCGAATGTCCAGTGTCTGTGTTCTTGTGCCCACTGCAATCTTTTTCTTTTATTTTGAACTTTCAAAAGCGGTTTTCTGGCAGCTACTCGTCCCTTTAAGCCAGCCGCAATTAATCTTCGATTCACGGTCGAATGCGAAATAGGATTTCTTCGTGAAACATTGATTTGCTGCGTTATTTCCGGAGCCGTTAGGAATCTGTTTCTTTTTGAAACAAGAACCATGAACTGATCTTCAGCAGCTGTTGTCATCTTTTTACGTCCAGAACGTTTCTTATCAGCGAAAGAACCCGTTTCCGCCACCCGTTTTAATGTTGTAAATACACCATTTTTCGATATTTTTAATTTTTTCGAAATAACTGCCATTGAGTATCCTTCATTACGTAAAGTAATAATAGCAGAACGCGTTTCGATGGAAATTTCTTTCCGTTTTGCCATTTCAGCACCACCCGTTTATTACGATAGTTAAATTTAAACTAAACTACTATCAAGATCGATTTTATTTTAAATACAAGACGATATCTGCTTTATTTGTTGTACTAAGTGTTCTATGAATCTCACATTATTCTTTTGTGGAAATATTCGACAATATTTTCAAGTTTACGTTTATAACCCCATAAAAGGGATTAAGGGGAATTTTGCCTGAGGCTGCGGTAGAATACAAATGCGTTATAAATTTGATGGGATAGAAGAGAATACTGTTGTAAATTACGTTCATGCTTATAGAAATGTATACTCTTTCATATAAAACACAATCAATTGTCATTATTTCAATTTTGCTTATTTTTCGGAGTTTTACTTAGTCGTCCCCAAATATATGAACGGTAGTGTATATCTCTCCTACAGCTTCTTATTCAAGCGAAGTTTTAATTAACCCACCTTTTCCTTCACCTGTGCCACTTCTCCTACCGCTTTTTTAAAGATACTCTTACACATTCATTCCCTCCATTTCGCAAGAATGCCATGATTGAAAGTAAATATTGTCGTTATTGCCGGGACGAACCTCGTTGCGCAAAGAAAATAAAACACCAAAAAAGCAATTTCACGTCGAACTGGCAGATATATAAGAGAAAAACAAGAGAAAAACAGTCTGGATAGCAAGGGGATACCAGGATATGGGAGAGGGGAGAAATGATCGTGTTGAAAGTAAGCTCCGTTCCCAGCCTTTAGCCGTAAGGGCTGTTTTTGACTGGAAAGAAAGGATGCGGGCGATGAATTTCACATTCATTTTCCAGTTTTCGTCGTTTGTTTTTGTCCATCATAGACTAGCAGAAAATATTTGATTTATATTTGACGAATTTCTTTTTGTATTCATTTTTTTTTGTAATTCTCGGGAGCAAGGGAGGCATTCAAATTTGCAATATGGATAAGGAAACCTATCGGAATATTTGCCCACTATCCATGCGAGAAGTGTAAAGCGAATAGGTGACTCGAATAAGAAATTCTTTTTAAGAAAACAGGGTTTAAGACTTTATCAAGCTAAACGCGAGAGAAAATATAATTTTGTTAAATTTCTTAGATCGATAGTTTTATTAGGAGAAATAGGGTCCCTACTCGTTTTCTACTTCTTATTAATAATCATTAACGATGCGAATGGCACGTAATGTCCAATTTTACGGTTCATACCAGCTCTGTATACGACAGATTTGGTTTCATTGTGCAATATTTTTTAAATTATATTAAGTTTAACGTAATATACACCAAACCTATACAGGATGACAACTAAAACCGATTTAATCTAAATAAATTACGCATTTCAAACTGAAAAAATATGGCGGTGACTTCAAATCGTTCGGGCTCCTATGTTACGTGACATGCATCGGCCCACCCCGCACCATACAAATTAATTAAGTTCAGAACAATTCTTTAATAATTCGGGGATTCCCGTTGTCAACCGACTGATGTGAGAAAAAAAATCTTTAATTCTAACATGCCTTGCTCTATTCCTACTCATCAAGATATTCGCAAATACCTACTTTTACCGCCAATCTACCAGTGCCAAAAGCGCTGGCCTGAGGTACAAATCAACACAGGGTGACTAAGAGTTGTTTCTTCTCGGTTTAACAAATTTACATTGTTTGTCTCGTGAGGAAGCTACATTTAATTAATTTTAAGTTTTCTAATTTATTATTATACCCGTTTTCTTTTGCGTTGTGCTACACTTGATGAATCTACCCACCGTAACACGGTCCAAATCCGGAAAACGTTCAGTTTTATTTGACGATCTTGGAAGCTACGTTGCACTGGCTTAAGTTTCAGTTTTGTTCTAATCCAAAAAGTTTACTTATCGCTGTCGTATAAGAATACCGTAAAAGTTGTGAACGACTATGTTCATTTAAATACGAATTCTCAGATCATGTCACTTTATTGCATAAAATTTTAATAAACTTCAACTTCTCTTTAGAAACTTTTGCGGTTTTCACGTTACATCACGGTTCCATTCTCGCCCTCATCTCGAGCTATATTTCACTCTCTCGGTCGCATAGCTTTATTAATACATATCCCGCAAAATTTTAATCTTTTCTAACCGTTGAATGCCAAGCGTTCTGAGCTAAAATTCTGAATATTACAAACTAAGCGCCTGTCGTGTTGTACGAAGTAAGTAATAAATTTAGACAAAGTCCAATTACGACGATTGGGACATCGAAAACGATTGTTAAGGACTATTATTTATGCATTATTCCAGCGCATGTAGATGTTTATCAATCGGCATCGTCATCGCGTGTAGTGTGTGTTGTAATCGGCGTAATTTAACGCTTTGAGTAATTGAACAAATTTATATGGGCGCTAATAGCTCAAGAGCTGGTGTTTTTCTTTTATGTAATTACAATAGGCGACAGGGCAAGGTGGAATATCGAAATTAAAAAGTAATTTCATGTGTTTGTATGGACGTCTAAGCGGATGTCACAGTGTTATTCGCTTTAAATAACACTGTGACACGAAATCGAAATGAAGTTCCATCGATTTATAAGAGCTAAAAGTAAAGGATTTACGTCGAATCTAGCAGATGCTCTAAGAAAGGAGCAGCGTCCATCATCTTGAACCTGAGTCAGAACAAGAATCAATGCTGTGGTATATTAACGTGTTCAGCATTCCCAAGAAGTTTAAAGTCAGCCCTTTAGCAGCAAAAATAGTGGAAATACACTTTTATTGCTGCTTAATATTTCTTTATTCATACCTAGTCCGGAAATATAAAAACGATCCCTTCGTTATTACCTTTCCTATAAGTAGTATTGTTTAGTTCACTACGGGATAAGGAGCAAAATTCAACCACAAGTGTAAACGTACCCCAATTATTGGAGGTACCTTTTTATTAAATTCTACATTAAAGTTTAGAATAAAATAATATAAAAATTAAGTGATAGCTAGAGCTCAGTGTTCTAGTGAAACTATGACTTATCGACTTTTCTTCCATTCCACCTGCAAACCGTGTAAAGCGACGAAACTTATAATACAAGACAGATAAGAAGCATCTTTGCAATTAGAGGTGTTGCAGAAACATAAGTAAACACACTGCAAAGTCCCGCAGAAGGGCGAGGACGACTCAACGTCCATCGTTTTGGCAAACAATTTCAAGTTATAGATTTAACACGATGAAACTAAAACTGGCCAGTCTATGTCCATATTTGTTGTAGTATTTAGCAATGTTGCATGAGAAGGATCTCAGCAAGCAACCGTGATGTGTTTCGTGGAAGTAAATTGATTATGCAAATTATGGATATCTATTCTATATGTAATTTTATCGTACAAGCAACTAGGAGTTTTAGTGACCATCATATTATGATGAAGAAGATGTACATTAATGTAAACGAGGTGGGAATCGTCTACATTGAAGTGATAATCAGCTCTTATACCAGTAGCTTGGAAACTAGTAGTTAAAAATTCGCCACATTACTACTATTTTAACCGGTTTCACCATTTGCGAATTTTCAAATGATTTTGTCCCATATGGTGGTATTTCATCACCAATAACAACACTGGACCGATGTTGCAACTATAGTCATTCTAAATCCCAATTGTTTGCGACGTAAAATGTAGATTTCAAATATTATTGTGGTTGCTCATTTAGAGCTTTCTCCAAGAACTTTAATAATACCGGCAAGAGACTAATTAATTGGACTTAGATCTTCAATCTCGGTGGAAGCGCTTATTTTGGCAAGTGGTATATGAGCTAACTTCTAGCTGCTGGGAAAATCAAAATTTATAAGGCAAAAATCATGTGACTGAGTTCCACTCTTAAACGAGGAAGTGCATGTGCATCTAAAGCTAGTAAATTTACGTCTTCGAGTCATATGACGAAATAGTTGAGTGTAGGTTTTCACGACGGTAATCCATAGTGGAAATGTCTTTCGGGTGATGTTGCGTAGTTAAAATTTTTTTACTTGACGTTTCGCTGACCATGCTGTCAGCTTCTTCAGAGGATTTCTAAAGACTGGTGTTGTTGTCTCTTGCTCCTCGTTATATATCCCATTTCTGTTCCGCTTTTACAAGTAAGTCAACTAAAATTTTAACTACGCGACATCACCCGAAAGACATTTCTACCATATGACGAAATGTAGTTCAATAAGAAATAAAAGAGGGAAGGAGCAAAAAACATATTTGGACGTTTTGATTTTTAATTTGATTTGTGCTCCCAATCCTTATTTTCCCATGTCTGATCTTAAGAATCTCCGGCATGAAATAGAAGCTGCGCAGGAGGCAATATATCTATGTCGCGTTTTACCGAAATCGAACAAAATATGTTGATAACCTTACAGAAATAAACGACAGGAATGAAGGATTATCAAAATAAACTGCATGCAGTTTTAATTTTGATACGTCCTTCTTTTGTTTAATATTCATATTATGCATTCACTTATTTTCCTCAGGAAACAGATTAAGTTAATAATACCATAACTTAACCCTCATTCTGACGGTGAAAACTGTTAACCACCGTCCCAAATTTCATTACATTTTACGAGCGAACCTCTCGCCGTTTTTCAACGTCATTAAAATTAATGGGCTGTTGCATGCATCGCGAAATTATGGTGATGTTGCTGTTGCACCGTCCTGAAAATTTTCAACTCACGTTTCAAAACTTCCCACGCCGCCACCACTACCACTACGGCTATATTCGTTTTATAATTAAAACGAAGTTACAGGTCATACGTATGTACACGATAATAATGGCGGTAACATAGTAGTCTACGTTGCTTTCATGAAAAATTACTTTCATCTGTAGATATTTTTTAAGCTAAACGATGATTGGTTTGGCTTATTTTATTTATATTTTTATTTTGAGAGATTTGAGACTAGTGATAGGAGTAATGAGATCATTCACTGATTTATCAGGAATATTGATTGAAAACTTCATTTTCTGTTGCGAAGATACGTTGTGGAAGAATTTGAATTAAAAATATTTGTTTCGAATTAAAACTAAGAAGAAAAAGTTATGAAAGGAGATGGTATAAACCGGAAATGTGGAACAACTACAAAATGGTTTCCCAAACATGTCATAGGAAAATAAAAAATAGAAATCATAGAGATATTGAAGAACGAAACAAGGAATATCCACAAAGATGTAAAAAAAAACATTCGATAAAAGAAGCACGGACAAGATATACATAAAGGAAACGTGTAGAAAGTGAGGAGAAAATGTTGAGAACCGGTGTAAATGTATTTTGACCGGAATGGTATCAGGTATATAGTATCACAAAACCAATACGAATAGAAAGTGAAAAACATAAAAAACACAGAGAGATGATAAACCTGAATATAGAGGAGAAAAAGAAGGCATCAGAAATTTACGAACTGATCGTATGAAATACTTCCGACATTTAGAAAGGCCGAAGTTAGAGGTATACGTAAACAAATAATACTGGTAGCAAACAACACAAAAACATCGGCACACTTCGCACCACACAAGTTTAATTAATTAATCCGGGACAGCCGTTTCGGGGATTCGTAGTATCCTGATTCTCATCCCCATTCGGTCAGTGGTTGAGAATAAGGATCTCATAAATCGTCGAAACGGTTACCTCGGATTAATGGATTAAACCTATATAGACGCAAAAGCTAAAAATTGTGTCGTCCGGAGCGTTGTGAATTTAAAAAAGCTTTTTCCCAAGGTTGTAAGACGTGTGACCAGCGTCACACGTCACAAGTATAGATGGCTACAAAGCACCTCAACTGGCCAAAGAGACGAGTAAGGGCAATCAATCTCCTTTATCTCGTGAAGATGTTAGACTCGACATATTATGGTATTTCCCATTTAAACCAAATTGGCCTGAAGATTGAAAAATCTTCCTGGAAATGATGATAGGTATAGATTTATAATATTAAAAATTGAGTGAGAAAAAAACGTTCTCTATATTAAAATATTACATTTCATTGATTTTCAAGCGTTAACATTTCCATTTAAACGTATTTACGACCGTGTTGAATTGAGTGTAAATTTTGGGGAACTTCGGAGAAGATAAGCTTAAATTTCTACACCTATTACGCTCAGTTGATATCGCTGCGAAAAGGAAATGTTCCGGTACTTCCAGCCAGTGATTTTCGTCCTCACGGGCACATACAGTAAAGGTAAAAGTTCAAAGATCTTTGACCATGACAGAACGTAAACGCTCAGTAAATGATTAATGGTCGAAATAGTACCGCCTTTGCGTCCCCTTCCAAGATAAACGTTAAGTGCCGCTCACATACGACATAAAAAGGAAAGAAAAATAATTTTGACGATTATAAAATTGCCGTTAGGAAAAAAATCGTTTTGATGTGAAAAGAGAAAAAGTCCTCTGGCAGTAGTCCGGTAAGCTCTCGGTTTTGTCGCCGAAGCTTCGATAAATCATTTTCGTAGATATGAAAGCGAACTTTATCTGTTGAGAGAGGGAAGAGGTACACGTATAATGGGTGAATTCACGCTCTAGTTGCTTTATAAAGCGAAAAATGAGGATGTGTATTTGTAGTGCGGTGTGAGGATTAAATGAACCATGGAGAAGAATTTTCTTCCCTTTGGAAATTCTCGGGGACTTTGCGCAGATATACGGAGAATGAGAAGCTTTTCTTGGATTAACCGTAGGAAAATGTCTGCTTGTTATACTACTTCATTTATCATGAAATGGAAGTAAAGGAAAACAACAAAGATTTAGCGGACTATAAAGTTTAATTTTTTTTTTGTTTTTATTTGTAAATTGTAAATTTATAAATAATAAATTATATTCAATCAAGTGCAGCTCTAGAATCTGTGCAACGTAAAGTATTAATCCCTTAGATCCATCATCAGGCGTAAATTGGGTGTTAACAAAGGATAAGATATTCTTTTAATTTGTGTAGATATTAAAGGAGCATAAAAGTCAAATAACGCCAACAAATGACTTAAAGAGATCGTCAGTTTCATCTATTGTACCAAGATAAATAAATAAAGTTCCAATTCATGAACAGTAAATCAACGTAAAAATGATCCACATTAACAGAATTAGAGCAGCGGTATGTTAATGAAACAACCGTCGGCATTGCTGCAGGATTAACATTATAATCTGCATGAACCTGAAAATGATCGAATTTACAACCAGATCTACAACATCCCATCATGTAACACCACTCCTGGTTACAATAACATCCAGACGAGAGAGAGAATTTATTCCAATTCTAGTGGGCGAACCAATAATCTAAGTGAGGCCAAACGAATTCAAATTCAAAATTCACGATGCATGAGTTTTAGAGATTTAGTAGTTCCCTGTTGTGATATCCTCATACATAATATTTTAACATTTTCAGATTGTTGGAGATATGTTAGAGATAACATTATCTTTATTGTTTTCAGCTAAGTTCATTTGAATGTCTTCGCCTTACTTTGTCGTTATCGTGTTTTTGCAACGTAATGCTATTGATTTTCTTGAATTCCCTCCTGTCCTTTGATCTTCTTCTAGACGGGCCCTTTTGTAGAGCATAACAGGGCTTCGGCGCAGTGATAGGCATACTTCTCATCATCGTATTCAGCTATGTAGTAGCTCGTTGTGTTAACAAAAAACTGTTGCATAACAAAAATTATATGAATTATAAAAAAAAATCAATTAGTTGTTAATGTTATTCTTTCTATAATGCGATTAAAATCCTTAATTGCGTAACAATCACCTTGTCTCTTACCACCAAAACAAACGTCTTTCAAGGTCTTGCCCGGGGTATATTTATGGTACATGAAATACCATCAGTACTTGATTAGAGTTTCACTGATGAAAATAACTTCCATGTCAGTTCAAATTTACAATCGGATGTAGACGAGGTTTTTTTTATTCTTTTTTCTGCAAAATCTTCACGTTACGAAATATTTATTTTCCGCAATCAAAATAAATGGAATTCAGCTCTCGATATTATATGGTTTAACGTGAAAGAGAGGTTTCATACAGGCATAATTTTTGCAGGACTGCTCCTACAATCGCGCGTTTGTGAGAATTTCTGTTTATGAATTTCTAATATAAGCATAGCAAAACATTAAACAAGTCAACCGCAAACTTTATAAGCGGTATAAAATAATTTATTGGCGCAAATATCTCAGCGGATCTAATATACAGCGTGTGATTCATCGACATTAAATCTTTTTTATTAGGTTGAGAGAAATATGTCTCAAATCGTTATTGATTATTGTTCCAATTCTATCGTTTGAAATGTGTATCTTTCCTAAACGTCTAGTAGTTAACCGATCATCTTCTTTAATCGAGTCAGAAATACGATCAATATTTTCTTAAGTGCACACGATTGACCTTCTGCACCCTTGGCATATTCGCAAGAGACCAATTCCTCATTACTTAATATAAAAGAACATCCTCATCCTCAAGCACACTAATCACATCTACATGAATTTGATGTAACTCCAAACCTCTTCTCTGCAGATATTTAATAACAGCCTCGCCTGAAGCTCATTTTTTGTAATCCTTCAGTAGCTTCTATTTTAACTTAACACATCTTGTTAAGACATGCAACTACAAAAACCAACGTTGTCCCTTCGCTGAACAAATAAATAACTGTTGTGCTGTTATGGAAACTTTTTTTAAATTATTTTAAAGCTTACTGTGTTCAAGTCAATAAAAACTGCACAGCCTCTACATCTTTCCAACATCTGCCTAACGCATTTTC
Source organism: Marronus borbonicus (assembly GCA_902655005.2). Classification (NCBI taxonomy): domain Eukaryota; kingdom Metazoa; phylum Arthropoda; class Insecta; order Coleoptera; family Scarabaeidae; genus Marronus; species Marronus borbonicus. The sequence continues at coordinate 6,370,398 of LR737386.1, forward strand.
CTGATATTAATGAAGCCAACTATTAGCAGTTAACTTATCTTAAGGAACAACAATAGAGATAATCCTATTACTGTCGACAAATTCAATATTTATTTATAGCATTACAAAGAAGCATATTGCCGCTAGTGTACATTTAATATGTTTGTTCGTCTGCCAATTTCAGCAGATGCAATATTTCATTGTTGTCAGGGCGGAATATTGAAGTCTGTGACCTCTGGCGATGTCTTTCGATAGTTCAACAACGTGCGTATTACGTCCGTGCTACGGGCTATTCTTTCGGGAACAGAACGAATTTCGATTTCAGGCGCATAGATGAAAACAAAGACACAAAGGCGGTCCGAACATAGGAAAGAACATTTGTCTAGACGACATCGTGTTGGACGTCTTCCAAATGCCGTTACGACGAGACTAAGAAAAAGCACTTGTTAGGATTGGATCCGCTCTCTACGACAAGATATGCATAGGTTACTTGACAAGCGTGACCCTCGTTTATCAAAATCTTAAACGGCGAAAATCTGCCTTGTAGACAGTGGATACGTTGAGAGTATCACTTCTGTTTAAAAGCTAGACTGTCTCGCATTGGGGGAGGCAATGGAGTATAGTGAGAAAAAAGCCTGCATCTTTTGAAAACGAAGATAGGGGTTGTTTAGGTCAAGAGTAATCTAGAGATATTGCATATTGTATTATAAAGTTAAATACGCAGGCAGAGTAGAGAAGGGCTTTTGATTTATCTCCAAGATAAATATGGATCGAAATACAGAAAATATGGACCTTAAGTTATCTTTAAATGATAAATACCTATCCTTTAATCATGTTCAACATTTTTGAAACGGTGGTTATATATAGGAGGAGAAAACAATATTAAAAGACAATTTTATGCAAAAACAAAAACTGATCTATTTCCACTTTTCTCCATGATATCATTATTTCAAGTGTTATCCCCGGTGTTTTCCTTTAAATGAGTCAATAGGGCTTGTTTTGTGGGAGCCCAAGACTGCGACAATCAAATTTTGTTTTGTGCAGTGTTAACTAACGTACGAAAAAACTGTTAATGTTTAATTGCAAAGTGTAGGCGTATGTTGATTGATGCTGAAAGTTTTCACAGTGTTATTCGTGACTTGGTCAAAGGAGAAAATCTTACAGTTAAGTCGAGCAGAATTTTAATCGTTCAATTCACAAGGAGAAGAATGTTGGAAGGACTCGTTGCATAACCGCCATAATATTCATTTTTGATGTTTCATTTTGTCTTAGCAAGGTGCTTTACCTCAATGCAACAAGCTACACAGAATTTTAACGAAACATTGCCAAAAAAATGTAAATCTTACTTGGAGTGTTTTTAAGTGTCAAGGGAAGGATAATCTTCCTTGAAAAAAGTATTCTTGGCGTAATTTTGGCGCATCATTACAACAAACAGATAATTACAACTTGGCGAAATTACTTCAGCGCGGATGAGTTTTCAAACTGTATCTAGTCGAAATAGTTTCGAACTGTGTACTGAGGCGTATGTAGATATAAAGTTTAATTACTTAGCGCTCAAATTCTGGAGGGATTACGGAAGTACACTTAGCGCATATTGCGAAAATAAATTTCCATGCATGCACGTTACATGCATACAAAACTATCTGACTGGTTTGTGAGCGTTGCATTCGAAGGAATTCAATTTATTCTTAATTGCATATCTTATTACACTGTCAGCGACTTAGATTATTCCTTTGTGAATGGAGATTTTTCAAAATGGTTTTCTCTTGCTACGAGGTGTGTTTGTGGACTTGATTTAAAATTATCTTGAATCCCACAGTCTGTCTCACTACATAAAGGGAGCCTTTACTAATAAATACGTTAAATAAATTAAATAGGCTCCTGAAGTTATGACAAGCTTGAAAAAGCTTATACACCCCGTTGGGCCGTCACCACACTTAAAATTATTTGTACACCTATAAACAACGTAAGCAAGCTATAAAAACTCACTTTTACTTGTTAGAATAGTTTGCCTACGTTGGCCGTAGGTAGGAAGTAATTTATTATTTAATTTATTTATTTGTATTTACTAAGTTCTGAATTGTTATGCCAATAGTTATCTCTTGAATCTCCCCCCGGCATCTGTTGGGATAACGGGAACAAAGTAGGTCCACCCGGACAGCGTTTGGTAGGTTGACATGCAGTGCCGCATGCTTATGAGAACCAAAGAAACTCGAAACCCCGCTGTCTGTGCGTCAGCACCAATCGCTGCCTTTTGCATTTCATACGTGTAAACTTATTTTACTGTTGACGAATTCGGTTGAAAATGAGGTTAGATGAATCCTCGAAACGGTTGTCCCGGATTGGTTAATTAAACTTGTGTGGTGCGGAGTGTGCCGATACTTTTGTGTTGTTTGCCATACTGCCATAAATATCTAATCTTTTCTTGTATCGATCAAGTCTGAAATTATTTTCGTTGTGCTTACTTCCACCTGAAAAAGCTTTTGTCCGTTCAGAAACTATATCAAAGTATTGTGTGAGACATTTGCTTAAATACACTTTCCTACGTTCTCAACTATTTACCACAGATGTTTGTTAAATATTTTTCACGTAAGATAAATGCGGTGGCTTTCCTTGTTTCATAAATTGTAATTCGCAAATGATGCGTAAAAAATTCCTGTTTTTATTAAGACATCCTATATTTCATGAATATTTACGTGAGACTTTAGATTTACGCTAGCTCACTTAATTTTAATCTGCGAAATACCTGTGCGAGTTGAAGAAAAAATGGGGAGGTTCTACTTTGCTACTGGTTAGACACTTTCTGGGCGCCTAAAATTTAATTTTGTAGATTACGGCGATTTAGTAATGTAATGAATATAAAAAGTTTTCGAGACGAGATTCTTGGCTGGTAAAATTCAGATTCTTTTTAATAATGTCGCGCACACTGGCGCCGCCTGTTTCTGGGGTCCCAAAGAGTTCTCAAGGGAAATTTTCTTACAGTTGAATGGACGGCGAGATATACAGAGTATATTAATCTTCGGCAATCGTAGAATTGTGCCTACTATCTAATAGATGGTCAAAGATTTTTACATTAGAATATACAGAGTGATCAATAAGCAGCGAAACAAGGACCTACTTTGTTATTTTATTACATTTCTAATTTCCTCATCCAGAAATAAAACAAACGCAATATACCAGTTCTATTCGAGATATTTAAACTCTGGAGTTGGCTTACGTAAATATAACGCCTTCTGCTTCGACAGAAAATAACACTTTAAACGTGAAATAGGGATTTTCTTGTAATTTATTATTGGACCTGTTAAGGTTTCTTAGTTTTGTTTTTATGTCAACAAATTCATCTATTGTATCTTGTAAAACCATAATTCCATTGTTTTATTTCGTGTATTTAATATTTCACTCGCCTTACATGTAAATTAACCATTTCGTTTATGTTATTTCTTGTAAACGCATGTACACTGCCGTTCAGTGAAGTTCGGTCATACAATAAAAATCTATTATATTACACTGTATACAATTATTAATACATAAAATTAGAAAAATATTAAGCATGCACTCTTTTCTAAGGGATTAAAGCCATAAATTATTATGTAAAGTAGAAATATTGCGACAACCACAATAAAGTCCCTTTTATTATCATTCCAAGAATTTCTTGGAAGTACCGATCTTTTGAAACGGGTCGTTTGCGGATTATTAACGAACAATACATTTAGGAAATATACCGCAGTATCACTCTTGTTTATTTATCACAGGCGTAAAGATATAAATTTGTGTGTTGGTGTGCATCTGTCGTTTTTGCGAGAAAGTTTTAAGAAAATTTACTTCAAAATGGCACGTCGCAAGCCTACCAGTGTAGAAACACGTTCACGCATTATTACGCTGTTTGAAGAAGGATATTCGGGGCGACGAATTGCTGAAAAAATAAATATGAGAAGTTCAACAGTAAACGACATCATAAAGCGATATCGGACGACTGGAACTATAGAAAAAGTCGTGTTCGTCCTGGAGCATCTAGGAAAACAACAAAAGCTGAAGATTTGAGAATTGTATTATTAGGCAAACGCAATAGAAAATTAACAGCGCCACAAATAGCAGCCGAAGTCAATCGCGGCCGTGAAGAACAAGTTTCGGCGAGTACGGTAAAACGTTGACTTCAACAAGCGGACCTTCATGGACGCATTGCCGTTCGAAAACCCTTATTACGTCGGGGCAACAGATCAAAACGGCTACAGTGGGCCCGTTCTCATCTAGATTGGTCGTTAGATGATTGGAAACACGTGCTTTGGAGTGACGAGTTAAAGTTTGAGGTTTTTGGGCAAAATCGACGAGTTTATGTCCGAAGATCTAAAACCGAAAAAATTATCCCGGACTGCATTGTGCCAACAGTGAAGCAAGGGCGTAGTTCTGTGTTAGTGTGGGGATGTTTCTCCTTTGCTGGGACGGGAGATTTATGCAGAGTGGAGGGTGTAATGAGGAAGGAAAATTATTTTGCAATACTCCAGAATCACGCAGTGCCATCAGGATTGCGTATAATAGGCCGTAACTTTACATTCATGCATAACAACGGCCCAAAACATACTGCGTTAGTGTGTAAGAACTATCTAGAGGAGCAAGAAGAACAGCACACCCTGAAAGTAATGGCATGGTCCCCACAAAGCCCAGATTTGAACCCTATAGAGTTGTTGTGGGATGAACTGGACAGGAGGATCCGAAAAATATGCCCAACTTCACAAGAGCATTTACGGAATATTCTGCAACATGAATGGATTAATATTCCAGAATCCATTTTAACAAAACTTATTGAAAGAATGCCTAGAATAGTTCGAGCGGTGATTAACAGCAAAGGAGAAAATTAATTTTTTTTTTTTGAATAAAAAAAAAAAATAATGTTCAGTATGTTATAGTAGGCCAGAATAAGTTTTTATTTATTTATTTTTGTCTTTTTTACCTGTACATACAATAAAATTGCATTTTGTTTAGTTTCGTTTGTTTCTGTAACCTTTTCATGTTTTTTAATAACCGACCGAACTTCTCTGAACGGCAGTGTACATACATTGTATTTATATCCATTTAAAACACTGTATGCGTACGTATTTGATACAAAATTGTATTTAAATTCATTTAATATTCACATCATCTGCGTACAAATTAAAGATCGGGACAATCATGTATCTCGAAAGAAGAACAAGGTAATGGACACGGGAAATATTTTTTAACATCAAGAAAAATCAATACGTAATTAAGCTGTATAAATGATTTTTTTTCGAAATTTTGGAGCATGCGAGCTAAAAGAAATTATTCATATAAAGTTTTCTCTCAACATCGCGCCCGATTTATTTTACTTTTACGGAACGTGCATGAAAGAATACGTTTTTGATGTTAACGCAGTTTATAAATTTTTAAGCGCGCTGGTAATTTGTAAATTGCAGCGTATAGCTCATGTTTGTTTTATATTATAATAAAGCTCCGAACGGATAGTTATTTTTCTTTATGCTAGCGATGAAAGAAGCTAAATGTAAACATTTATAGCCTGACGGTTCATTTAAGTAACTACTACTTCTTTTTAGAAAACATTTTCCGAAAACACTTCTATATACATAGTGATATTTAGTAAAGAATGTCACGCTCATACACTATTAGCTTTTTTGTGTGCTGACGGCCCAACGAGGTATATAGGCTTTAAAGCATATTATGCATTTTAGTGTGACATGACATCGTTATCATCGCCTCTTCGCCGGAAAACGTGAAACGCAGTTAATTATTCCCCACCATGCCAATGGTGACTTCGAAATTAGAAAAATCTGCCACTTAACTTAGGCGGGACATCTAACCAAGTCCATGTTTCAAAACTTACGACTACAATTTTTACTAAAAAATTGCATTTCGTCCAAATCTATAACCTACATCCCTAAGCTACTCTCTTATAACATTGGCCAAATTTCGCATCACCTCCATAGATCTTTGATCTTCTGCCCCACGTTTCAGTCAAGGAAAAAAGAAACCTGTATTATTGTTACATTGAAATGTATAGCGCATTAGGTTGTTCTCTTGTTAGGTTCTCCAGCATCTGCTAAGTTAACACGCACGTACAAAAGCCCTTTTGTAACTCAGCTATTCGGTCTTACCAGACGCGGTAAGTGTTTTCATTCCTAACAGTGCTCTGAACGCTTTTAACTGGCGGTAGGTGTTTCGTGCATTAGCGGAACCATTAGCTTTGTTTGGGTTGAAGCTAACGTAGATTATCTTCCAGCAAACGTATGTATCTACTGTATGTACACGCTATGATCACATGGATGGTGTGTTATATGCGCGCACGAAACTTCCTTTGTCTTGTTTAATTTACTGAGATATAATTTAAGTGAAATATACAGGGTGTTCGAATATTTTTCCTGCTTATAGTTCTTATCCTGGGGACTAAGATCAGTTGTTTTGAAGCATATTTGTTCATGGTTAGAGGTTAAATGCGGAGGTATAAAGGGCAGAAACAAAAAGGAGGAAATTTGATAACTCCGTTTCGGATGAAATTCTGTCCGAAACAAAGGAGACGTTCTCCCTTTTCTGTACAAAATCCATCCTGAATAGAAACTCCGTATTTCCCTCCGTCAAATTTTTTTCTGTGTAGTTGCACACACGCAGATGCCGACAATAAAGTAACCGTTGATACAACAGTCCGGGATATAGTTATTAGCTCGTTTTATACAGAAATTCAGCAAAATTAAATGTTAATGTTACACTCAACAGGTATATTTGGTATAAATATCGACGTTGTTTCTGAGTAATAGCAGCACATCAATAACCAATGGATTACGGTCTCACGGAGACAATTTACTCATAATTTAATGAAGTGCCAAGAAGAATCGGATGGTTATAGGCGTTATTAAATTAATTTAATGGATATTAAATTAAATTAAGTTAAATGTCTTTCGTTTATGTGCACCTTTTCCTTAGTGCTACAATTCTAATAAATAGTATTAATATTCTTGAAACTTTATAACTGTTTTACCGTGTACGTTGAGGAATTAGCTTATAATTTACTCCGTATCCCAGTTTTAAATATTGACACAGCTCAGCGTTTCTTCAAATAAGCTATTTTACAATTAACATAAACATAAATATTAAAGCTTATGCTGTTGCAGCTTGTTGAGTCCGACGAAGCTTATTACCAGGTAAAGCGTCCCACGGAAATTCATCGTATCGTTTGCCCGCAGCAAATTCGCAATTTCATCCGAATAATTGGGCGTGAGCTATGTGCTTCGCTAATGAAGAAGTTTACAGCTTTCTTCGAGCGATGCTTTACGCGACACATTGAAAAAGTGGAGACTCAATTCCATTCAGAGACGTGTCTTGAATAGAATAAAATAGAATAGAATACTCCTATGGAGAAGATAAGCTTATTTGTAAAATTTCTACGTTGCATATATAAGAGAAATTAATCTGCGTGTATATTGATTGTAAAAGCATTAGGAATACGATGATCAAATATATTTGCCGTTTACTTCTTTCTAAGTGTTTTTAATTTTTTTAATAATTAGATTGGAAAATTGCAATTACGGTATAAAGTCCATCTGAAGACAATCTAGGTGCTGCGGTAGCGGTTGCATTGTGCAATAAATTAGAAGTTAGAATGAGAAGAATCCTGCTTAAAAGCCAATTGATTCGACGTCAAAGTCCCTCTGGCTTCTTTCTCCGTCTCGAGTTCCTTTTATATCTTCGTGTTTCTCTCTCCCTGCCGCGGAAGGATAAGGAGATAATTCTCCCTAGAGCAGCGAACATGGCGAAACGGATAAATAACATGCCTTTTGTCCATGTCCAATTTTAATGAAATATTTTCCTTCAACAATTTACAATATAAATTCAATGGAATCTTTGTCATAATATCGTCATGCGTAAAGAAGTTTTCATGGCTGTTGGTAAAATTGAATTTTTAAAGGTTGTTCGTAACGTCAGAAGCCATAGAATATCATAGTCACCCTTTTAGTTGGGTCCTCGCATGACATCCATTATGCTATTTTTAGAATAACGAAAGTTAATTGAAATTAATATCAGGTTCAGTACTTTTACATTACTCAAACTCTGTAATCTCGCTTTTATAACTTCGAATAACTAGCGACATCTACTTCACGCGGATTATAGTAAACTCACTCGAATATTTCCTTTAGGATTACCTCAAAGTGCTTGAGCTTGTTCCAAAACTTTTATACTGTTCTCGTCGCTCGCAAAAGAAATTAATATCGTACTCGGTGATATGCTTCCAAAATATAATTAAGTTTTTTATCCGCATCTTTTCATAATAACAGATCCCTCTCCCTTCCTTAATGTCTGGCTTTCTTTTTTCGTAAAGTGATAATTATAAAACTTTCGACCTAACTTTGGTAATTAGACGAACCGAATGATGCATAAAGAGTAAATATTTTATGTTCCGCGGATTGTTAACAAGCTTAGTTGTTGCTGCAAAGACCTTAAGAAGTAGATTTTTAATAAGAGATATTCCCGTACCATTCAGCCTCGAACAAGAAATGGCGCAGTCTGCAGGATTTTTCAATGGTGAAAGTATATTACGGATATTCTTTTAGCAAATTTCAATTTTCGTTGTAATGAATTGCGTGATTTTCTGATTCTCATTATATTGTCTCGAGCTTGGAATTATTCAAAGAAGATGCTTCTAAATCCTCTTGTTATTATTCTGTATTATTTACCGCGTAATTTCGCATTTAAATTGATATCAAAGTCTCTAAAAATCCCTTCCAGTCGTCTACAAATAAATCCGCTATTTCTGAAATAATATACCCCAGATACTAGCGACCCCATTGCTTGTACACAATTGTCAGTCTGGATTATTTCTGATTGTTGTTCTCTTGTATCCTCACGATTTTCGCCTCATTCTTTGATGCAATTTGTATTAGTCAGTATAGAGACAACAACTTCTTTAATTAACAAAAAAAAAACAGTTGCTGAAATTAGAAAGAAACTATGTAGAAAATCAATTTATTTATTTATACGGTTATTATTAAAAGTCATCATAAATACGAAGGACAATTACAAACATTCGTTTTGCTATACGAGCAATGCAACCTTCATATAATGACATACAAGCTATAAGCTGTTTAATGTTTGATGCTAGTCGTCCCTAACGATCGAATCAATATTAATACAAAATTTATTTTAAATCGGCCGGTTATATTTCGGACATTCTTCATTTTTTGAAACGGTTATAGGCATTCATTGAAATGATTGTTCATGTATATAGACATAAACACTAACATCGAATAGATTCTAAATATTATGACAGATGAGTTCAAACTGGGCTAAATTATCGCCGATTTTTGAGAGAATAATGTTTCATTTGTTAATGGAGTAAACCGTGATACGAATAAAAAATGAAAGAATTCCATTCTACACTCATGGCCAAAATTAACACACCAATATGTACCTTAAATCACAAAAAATGTTTTTATTAAATAAATCAATGGATACTGAATGAAAAGTAACAAATTGTGTTATATAAGAGCAGGAATATGTAAAATTATAAAAAAATTGAAAAATAATTAAATGGTAATACAACTAAACGGATACCAGCATTGGGATATTAGCAGCGTATATTGCTTCCTCTACTTCTTATTACTGCGTTTACTTTCTTCGTTTTCGTTTCATATTGGAATATCTTACTTTTTCCGGGGATAACAATATAGGTGACACCTCTTTAATCTTCATTTACTATGTTTGTATTTGTTGAAGGTTGAGAACCTCCTCTCAAAGGTAGTAACGACAAGTAGCCACTGGTATTCTCTGATTTTTTCGCAATTGAAGATCAATTGGCTGAACCCGAGTTTAAACGATTAGTTCACTATAAAGATATGCATCTGCAAATATAAACAGCTTCTCATAAAATATCCTGTATATAGAAATAGTATAAACAATAAAAATAATGATCGAAACAATGGGAAACCTTACCCTTTTCTATCTTGCATGCCACATCCCATACAAGTTCGAGCGTATTATATTAGTAAATGTAATATTTATTCACCCTTTTTCTTATTTCCTTTTGTCTATCTCCGTTTCTCTTTGTTGTCAGTACGTGGAGTTCCCTTGGGGTGAATCTAAAGCAATATCGATTGTACATATTCGGCCCTGAGACGTTCGGGCGATTCATATCGATGGAGACTGCTTGAAATTCCGTACGAGGCAAAAAATGCGTACCTGAGCACAGACCTTTTCCATGACCGTCTAGAATAAATTTCACAGTTTCTATCTTTCCCTTTTCATCCTCAACGACCAGGATGAACTGAGCGCGGAACATATTTGAAGTGAGGGAGTACACAGACACCTAGACCCGTGGGAAAGGCTAAATTGAATGTTGTGGATTCCCGAATAAACAAATAGGGAATAAGAAGCACAGAATGAAGAATCTTTGAATTCCAGATCTAAAGGAAATATAGAGCTTAAAAGTTTTTCGATTGTATTAATTTAGCTTTGGAGAGAGCCCTGGAATAAAATTTCGGTTTATAGCTTTATATAGCTTTGAACGTTTCCGCTGCTTGCTCCATTATTTCTTCCGCGATTGAAGGCGAGAAATTTTAATGACGTACTTGTCGTAACCAACTTTCCAGGTCGAAGTCGTTTCTGCAAAGATTTAAAAAGAGGAAAAAGAAAAATAAAATGTTTCCTTTTATACTTGTTTGCCAATGCTGAAACGAATTTGGAGCTTAACAATTGTTAAAAAAGTTTGAATCGTAGATTGATTAAGTTATTGAGTATATCCTAATAGCATAAAAATTTGATAGCTAATTAGCCAACAGCTATTTTAAGTTACTATTTCTGTTTTAGGTACAGGCTGGACAAGTGTTAGTTATACAAAAAAATTCATTGGTGAAAAGAAAAACTAAATCGATTTTATAGATTTTCATTGCATATCAGTAACTTAACGCAATATTACGCGGGTCGCGTTAGCAATTCAGAATCACATAAATGCGCCTGTATTAGCTGTTAAAAATCACTTCTGTCTAAAGCGCACCTACAGAGAAATAACAATTTCTGTAAATGTCGAGTTTTTCAAAGAAACCCTATTAATAAAACACCTTTTAAACCGTGCCCACAATGAAACTTCATAACGAGAAAAACTTCCATTCATAAAAGCGATTCCTCGGAGATAACTCACCCCGTATAGTCTACGTTTCCATTTCAATTCATTGCTGCTACCTATTTACGCAAAATACCCATGTTATCCCCTTTTCCCGACTAAAGGCAACATTTCCATTAACACTGCCACGATTTGCTACGTCGGTTAAAGTTTTCCAATTAATAGCTCGAGAACTCCTGCACTATTGCGTTCGTCTTCGTGTGAAATTCGTTCCCTTCGAACTGATCTGTAATGCTGATAGATAGTTGTTCGTCAGACCTAACGATTACATCTGCGATCGAGGCCGCAACCAACGTACGACCTCCTGTACTCATTTAATGTACCTTTCTTTCATTTAATAGCTTGCAAAATCTTTTGGTTTGACGAAGGTATACTAGTAATGGCATTAAAGGATGATTCTACCTACCTTAGTTAATTACTTTCGGAGAAACATAATGTTGATTCGATGTCAAATCATTGTTTTTCTGGTTATTGAAGTAGAAATCAACATCTCAACCGAACGTGTGCAAATCAGCCTTCATGAAAAATTGTGTTTAACAAAGTTATCGGCGAGATGACATTATGATAATCAACTGAGGGTGTAATGTCTAACATTTTTTTTCTTATTATTCGTTGATCTGTTAACTAATTCCAACGATGTTACTTTTGTCATGGTTTGTATGGCATTGTCCAAATACTAACACTTTCTTTGAAATTCTATTCAACACACTTTCACAGAGTTGATGTTTTTGATGACTTTTATTAAGAATAAAGAAGAGACCAGAAGTATGGTGCTTCACGAGAATTAACATATGATGATACTTTGGTAGGAATACGGCCAATGTGGTTGTCTAATAACTCCTTCCTTCCTTGCATCAAACCAATACTTCGCCCAAAAGTTTACCATTTTCTGCCATGATGCCAAATAATTTGAAATAGAGGAGAGTTAAGTTTGGAGCTTACTAGACTTTCTTATTTTTCTTTCAGAACATATATTATGGTAAATACAAACAATCCTTGAAGTGAAAACAAGCAAAACATTTGTTAGGATTGTTTTCTTGCAATACCCACATGCTGGAGACGCTTTCGTATCTTGAGTATTGCTGTGTTGTAAAACACCGTAATTTACCTTATCTCGATATCCGTTTTTTGAGGTACGACTGGAAAGTGGCTTTCTTGCGCAAATAATTTGATAATCCGTTATCGTTAATTCTAACAATCTACTTTTTACATGTTGATTCAAACATTTTCTTCTATGCGTACACCCGGTATCAGAGACAATAAAGAGATACTCGTAAAGAAATGCGCGATGTTCTAATCATTCGGGCATACGGCTATTGTTTTCCGGTCAATATTCGAGATATATAAAATACGAAGTTTACGATTTTTCGCGGGGCGATAATATTTTTAGGCCAGCGAGCTATATAATAACCGGCGACGAACCATTTTATGCCCGCATAATAAAAAAGAACATACAGACGTTATATTTTCACAATTTTCGCTACACGACGGCCATTTTCTCACGCGGACAGATACAAACAATGTCATTTCTATCTTTTATACTTTTATATGTGTCGGTCGTTTATAACCCGCCACAGCGATGATAATATTGTCTCCTATTACCATTTTATAATGTAGCCGATAAATAGACCTTACAGCGGGGCAACCGGAACAGAATGTACCCTCTTTGCCGATCGCGAAGGAAATGTCGAGGTCTTACATACGGAAAAAGGCGAAGATCGATAAACTCGATAAATTATTTAATTCCGAGAATAAAGCTTCCGCTAAATGAAGTTGATAGGTCGCCCAACTGCGGTTATGGCTGTTACTTTCTTAGTCAGCTATTCATTCTTATCGCTGGCGAACTGCAGATGGATTGCCTAGACTTTAATTATGAATTAAAGCGCTCGCGGAACACGAGACATTTTGTGGGAGTAGTTTGTTTAAGGTTATTTTTAATCACAATTGAATCGAATCATTTTGAATATCACACACTTTGATTTGAACAAAGCAATAGATCCGAATATAATTTTCGTCGAAAAAAACAACACGTAGATTTTAGTATTCAGTAGTGTTCAAGTTTTTAAAAAATTAAGCGAATGATGTCCATCTTTCAGCGAGATTATGCAAACTTTAGGTTACGTTGTTCCATACTTTGTAGTCTTCTGAACTTGAAGCAAATGGGCAACATTTCTTGCATCTGTTAATAAATGAACAGCCGTTTGATCATTAATCATCAGAGAACGTAATAATTATTACAATTTATTGTTAAATAATAATTGTTACGACTTACACTGCGTACTTCTAAATGTTTTTGGCGATTGCGAGGTGATTTCCTAGGCCTGTACTTTATTTTTCTTTGTCTCAAACGATTACCTGTTATATTGTGACAACGTCTTACTAGTTATCAAATTTTTTTGCATGTCTCTTACTTGTTCCGCAGTTTTCTTAACTATCTTCCTTGTTTCCTGTACAGTGCCCCTCCCGGCCCATTTTATCTCAAATATTTATGTTAATATGACGTTTGTATACATATAAAATAATAGTGATGCTTATCTTTTATATTTTACATTGCAAAGCATTAATTAAATCTGTTTTTCCGTAGTTTAAATTTACACAGCTATGTATATGGCCACGGCGATTAGATCAAAACAAAGTTTAAGGGCAGAACTTCCTGTAACTAAACGGAATATACGTTTCAACATAAAACCTTATCACAACAACATCGATGCCATAAAAAAAAACAATAAATCCTTCAAGTAAAAAGGTTCGTAAAGCGTATAACGTTCATTAAATTCTAGTACAGAGGCAACTCCATAAAGATATCCAAAAAATACGTTTTAGCCCGATAACTACCCTTTAAAGTCCTCATCATCAAGCGTTGGAATGCATGATATTTTTCAACGGTATCTAGTTGTTATCATCCAGCAGCCATATGAGCTCTTATTTCATCGGAAAATAGGGTTTCTAAGTTACAAATCGGAAAGATAAATCTAGACTGATATGGTACTACTCTATTAGATCCATTTAAAGAGTTTCCCTTGGTTTACACTGAGGACTATTTAACATCATTTCTAAAACGTGAGCTTTGAAGAACAAATGCAAATTCTAAATTAATTAAAACGTTGAAAGGTACCCAAAATCCAACCAGGATATTGTTAAAATAAACACGAAAGGACGGTGATCGCGTAAGCCTCTCCTCGCCATTTAATTTAAATTGTTTTGTCCATAGGCTGCTAGGATTGTGCCTCCATTTTGCTACCCTAAAGCACTGCTCTGCACAGATGTGACCGCAAGTGCTGAAATTTAAATTACCAATTAAATAAAGTTGCCGGCGAGACCATTTATTCAAAACCTAATATTCCATCCGGGAGAAATAAAGTCGGCTTAAAATAATATATTGTTGGGGTTATTTTATGAATAATTTACTTACTAAGAAAGTGTTTAAGTATATAATTAGCTAATATGGATTATTTTTGAAATAAGAAAAGTATTTAAAATGTATGTCCTAGAAGTTGAATAAATGACGAATTGTTTGGAATAGAAGGGATTAAAAAATATCCTATCGACTGCGCCACATCTTATGCTGGATGAAACATATTAGAATTTAGTATGGTTTCAAAAATATGTTGCTAGACACAGTTGAATTCCCTAAGAATTTTAGTCTCGTAGTTGTCCAAAATTGATTGAACAACTGGATGTATTAAATCAAAGAAAAGCAAGTATCAAATAAACAAAGATAATATCAAAATGATGCAACAACGATATCATTTCATTGGAACTCAAGCTCTCGAAATCTAGCACAATCGGAAGGGTAATGAAAAATGCCTTCGTTCATAAGCGTCGTATGCCGATAACTACTAATAAAAGCAACCGTTGCTTGGAGAAAAGAGTAATGAGCTTCCTTTGAATATCGACATCCGGGCATGCACACACACAAATACCTATCAATAGACGAAAGCCTTTCAAGTCATCTGTCGGAATCGCGTTCGGCGGAATGTTTCCTTATACCGAGCCTCCTGCTTGTACGCGTCGTTTTCTAGGGATTAAAGGATGTAGGATTGAGTGCGTCTTCTTCCTTTCACCATCAACGTCTTCCACGCCTCTATTCTAGTATCCTAGTAGTCCTTGCGATTATCGACATGAGCGCACGGTCGAAAAAAAATGAGAAATCTGATAAATGACTATAGCTAGCGCTGCTGTTGCTATTGCTATTGCTGCTTTTTCTTTTGGTTTCTCGCAAGACGACGTACCGTTGCAATATTAAAACTCAATCGCGTGGAAGTGCTTCGTAGATTGACTAGAGATCTCTCTTATATCTTGGACATTAATATTTAATAGCGGTCGGTATAAATATAGCTTTGCTTCTTCTGTATAGAGGTAGTAGACGCGGGAGATGTACTCATATGTATCTCCATCTTTGAAAAGGAGGGACAAGTTGTTTATTTATTAATAAAAGCATATAGGGGATAAAATTCGATACGAAGAAATTCATGGATTTTCCGAGTAAGCGAAAATACATTTGATACTACTTACAATACAATAATAAATAACCAAACAAATCCCGCTGAGTTTTCTGATTAAAATGAGTTGGCGAGGTAGGTAGGACATTATCCTCATTCCTAGTAACTTCTGAAACTTGAAAAATTGGGAAATTATCATATAGTGTGTCCACGACAATACGTATGATGGGCAAAATATGTTTGAGTTGGAATTTAGTATTTCGAAAATACTGCTGCATTTCAAATTTATTTTTAGCTTGCTTTCGATTTTTTTAAATCAATGCTTTTAGCTTTTAACGTTGATGGAAATAACGAAATCGTGAAAATGATCTTTTCCTTATTAATCCTGTTGAAGCAGATCAATTCTACGCAAAACAAATTCTCGCCGGTCACGAATGAACCTTCCACCATCGCGGCCTCTCTTTCCGTACATTCGCCCATTTCGCGGCGTTCTTTTTTCATTAAATGCCGCACATTCCATTAAATAATTTAACACCCACTTCGCTTCACTATACCTGTCGCAAACTATTTTCGAACTTTAAATGGTTCGAAGCGGGCTGTTTCGCGAGCGCCGTTGAACATCAATTTCCACGTCCTCCCGGTTACACCGCGCGCCACCGTGGCTCCCTTCAATCGCGCTAACATTCATTAAATTTAAAAGTTTTGTCTGTCGGGAATAGGCACGTGACTATAAATGCACGAGGAGCAGGCTTTTGCGGGTAGCGAATGCGAGGGGGGAGGGGGGCAAATAGGGGGTAGACCTGCGACAATTTTATTTTTCTGGCTGTCCCGGTGGCGTGGTAAAAATTGTTTTATAGCCATCGGTAGGCTTTGCGTCCGGTAATAGGAGATCGCAATCTAAAGGATTTATAGCGTTGTTTTCCTCGACAGGAATGGATCCTTTTTGAAGATAATGAAATCAGAAGCGGAAGCCCGAAAAATGAGAAGAGGGAAGTGTTGGAGTGTGAATTGGCAAAATATTTTGTCGAAGTGGAAATACATTACGTAAATTTAAAATAAGCAATGTTTCATAAATTCCACTTTGTTCTTTTGAATACAATACAAAGTTTAGGGTTACCAAATAGTGTGTTTCTCCATTTCCTGCTCTTTTGACTGCTCCCCATTCTTCTTGGACCCTTAGACTTGGATTCCTAATAGCACAGTTGAATGGCTGATGATCCGTCTTCAGTTGGTACAACGGCAGCCACGGTCGGTAAAATGTACAAAACCAATAGTACTTTTCTAACGTTGGGAATCGATTGGCTCTAAGTCAGCAAAGTCAGTTAAGCGTTGATCGATAATCGGGAAATGCTAAACAAACTACGTTTGGCAATAAACACTTAAGTGACATATGAAGTCGATGTTGAGCCAATTCAGTCAGTGCAGCGTCGGTTGAAGATCAGTTGTCAAGCGTTGTAAACATGTAGCGTCACGGCTGGCAAACAAGAGTGAACTAATTTTCAGGGAATGTTCGTTAAAGGTAGGTGCAGATAGCTCGCCCAAAGTTCGTCTACCTACCTATATGTGAGAATGTTGCGAACCAATGTTCGGCCAGAAATGTAAAACCTTCACACTTTCACATCGCTACCAACGTCGAGCCAAGCGATCGGGAATCGGGAGACAACATTGCGCCAACCGTCTCTACTAGGGACCAACCAATAATCAAAGTTGTTCCACACGTGTAACTGGTTTCATCTCACTTGCACATAAGTTATTTTATACCAGATAGTTTATAATCGGAAATCGTCTTTAGGTGTTTTGATTGCTCAACTTCACCAAGCAAAACCGAATTAACCCGATTTCGGAGTTCGAAAATGGCTCTTTCGAACTTGCGAACGCGTTTTCACGAAGTTTGTAATCTGTTGTGCACGGAGCCGAGTATGGTGTCGTTTCGACAAACGTGCCAAATATTGTTGCTGGAATTTAATTTCGCACGAAGCGACCGACCATGCAAACTTCGCCGCGGTCGCAGCCAACAGCGATGTGAGGTGGACAATGTTTGCTGGATTATAGAAACTGTGCACATACACACTTCGTGTAATAGTCATACAGAACCGCCAGGGTTTGTGTGCTATAACAACACACGCTACTCTGGTGAATGCTCGCTCCATATTGAAGATTAATTCGTAATTAAATTGATAAATTTTGCACAGCGGGGCTTGTGTGCATATTGAACAGGAAAACAGAGTGGATTATTGGAATTACTGTGCATGATAATAGGCTTAAATTCTAGTGGAAATTGTTTTGCTAAAAACGAATCTAATTGCTTGTATTCAAAAAGATTTAATCTGCATTATTGTGTGATTATATGAATTTTACATGCCCTTGTTCTTTACTGCCCTACATATTAAAAATCTATGTATTACACGCCTTACTTGACGCTATTTATATTAAGACGTTCATTTTATATACGGTATACAATGCATTTAACCATAAATTGTATTGTAGTACATAGCTATAAGCTGTAAACAAAAGAGAAACTCCGTAAAAACTTAATCGAGGGAATCGGTATTAGAAGAAAATGTAAATAAAACATAATTTCTGAGAATATTAAAAAGCCGTTAATACACAACTAAAAATAACATTCTCGAATACAAAGAACCGAGACTAAACTCTGCCCAACAACGCAAAAGATTAAATAAGATGTTCAAACCGACCTCCATCTGCAAACGGACAGTAACCTAAACTATTACTTGAAACTGTGCCTAACATTGAATAAATATTCTGCTGGCAAATTTGTTCTTGATTATTAACCAATTCTGGCTTTTTCTTACGGTTACGTGACGATACACGACCCTGCGTTTCTAAACCCAACTTCAAAAGTATTAAGTGATTATGACCATAATAACAAATAATTATTAAATTTAAAGGAAAAATATTTCAATTAATGTGTTATAAATATATGTATTTGAATAAAAGTAAGTGCAGTAAAGAACTAAATTCATAAAAGAAATGTAGCCACTTATATCAATCGGATTCTTAACAAAATCCAACATCGTCATGAGAAATTCCACGACTTTAACTCCGCGATAAAAAATTTGTGCAACTTTCCTTTCACAGAATATCGAAAAGTATCAGTAGAGCTATTAGGGAACTAGATATGACCCGCGAAATACACTTTCTCAGCAATTCGAAAGATAAATCGAATGTTAAAGAAACGTCCAGAATTAAATGAAATGGCCATGATATATTGGATGAACGGGATCAAAGAACACATGGGGCACTATCGCTATGGAAGAATTAAATCGTTAGGTATGGGACGTTACATAGATGAAACCTGACGTTATATTAAGTTAGAAAACTTCAAATTAATTAAGGCATGTTGGAATTAAGACGTTTGCTCACATCGTTCGGTCGTACGGTTAACAATAGGAATCCACGAATTCCCGAAACAATTGTTCCGAATTA
This sequence comes from Marronus borbonicus, assembly GCA_902655005.2. NCBI lineage: Eukaryota > Metazoa > Arthropoda > Insecta > Coleoptera > Scarabaeidae > Marronus > Marronus borbonicus. The sequence continues at coordinate 6,389,403 of LR737386.1, forward strand.
ATAGAATAATTTGTGCGGTAGATACTATAGTGTTTGCCAGGAGCGGATATGCAAAGCTTTATTAATAGCTCCACCTTCACATTTTATTAGAAAAATAAGATCACCAGACCGTGTAGCATTGATCGTTAATTTTGTAACCTATAATTTAATTTTACCGGCGCGGCGAGCAAGTAATTCAATATGTTCGTCATAATGGTAACTGTAAATTATCTCAACCTACTCTCTACACACAAAGCTCCCGTCATAAAGTTCATAGTATCACAAATTAAGTTTACTTTCTCGCTAACTACATAAAACAAATTACTTTTATTCGGTAAACTCGCCAGAGAGAGACGGAGAAAACGTAAACCGAATTAGTAATTCGGTTTGTCGTAAACTCTGAATTCGCCTGAAACAATCAGATGAATTTCTGAAGTATTCTTTCGCAACTATACCCGTCTGTGACAATTTTCTCTAAATAAACGGTAATTGCTTTAGAATTATTTATTGCCTTAATAGTGGAAGAAATTGATGAATGAATCGTATGTTAGAATTCTTTTTTCTGCCTGCATCGGTTGCTACAAACCAAACAGAAAAGAAATATTATTGTAAGAGGTTATTTTTAAAGTCAAAAATCTGTTTTTCTATTTAAAATCTATATCTGTATTTTGCGTGTGTATGTATATACCTCGGAAGAGATATTTTATTAATAACTGCGTCGTAAACAAGTCTAATTTGATTGAGACCGTTCAGTTTTATATCGATTGTTATTAGATTAACGTTTGGGCTATTATCGTTTAGTATAAAGCGCGCGTCCTCTAAAATAGATGTAAGATATTAATTTAATCATCTGCTGTAAAATTTAAGGCATGCGATTGGTCAATTTCGTTTTAGGATACCGAATCAATTTCTCTGTTTAAGTTATTCAGCCTTTCGGCATATTAAATATGTCATTTCTACAAAGTTTAATTAAACTCACCTAAAGTTAAATCGAACGTCACGCTGCTATTATTGCATTCGTCACCTTTTTGGGTGGAAAAAGTTTTCTTCAAAACTTCTCGAAATTGCGAAGGTATTCGCGACTACTGAAACTCCTTTTACATATGGAATACTTAAAAACGCACTTCGAAAGTTATTTAAAGAAGTAAAACTTTAACTTACGCCCGACTTAGTTGCTAATGCAAAAAATGTAGGTACATTAGCGTTCAATTATTGCAAATGGTTTCAGCGAACAACGTAAAAGCTAGTCTAAATGTAACTCGATAATCCCGGTATCGATAGGATAGAGTGGAACACAGAGCACCTACTAAACTATACAGAATTTTCCACGAAGCCATATTAGGTTAATTCTGAAAATTTGTATCTGAAAATTGTTACTGTAATGGACTGATTTTTCTTGAGTTTTCATTCTTTTCAGGACAACTTGACAACGTCGCCATTTTAATGAAGACAAAGCGATAGTGAATGTAATAATAATTCTGAATTCAATGGTAAACTAATACACACAGTGAGCCATTAAAAAAAAACATTATTCATGTTGCCATACATTAATTAAACACCTTGTATACTTCGTAATATTTTAGAAATATGCACAAGCGCAAATATTAGACTTCCTCGCATTAACGGGCCATCCTGTGTAAACGCGTATATAACAACAAACGATATAAAACAGAATGAAAAATACATAATATGACATGAAAAATGGATATGGAAATGGATAAAATCAAAAGTTACAGATGTTCGAAATGTCCTCCATTGTGTTCGAGACACTGCAAAAATCTTTCCTGTGATCCTTCGAACTTAATCTGTTACATGACCCCATAAATAAAAATGAAGAGGACTAAGATCGGGAGGTCTAGGTTCATTGGGGCCGACTCACCCCGTCCACTTGAAACATGAAACTAACAGCAAGACCGAATTCGGTCTTCGTTTGAAGCTAAGAATCGACGCACCCTCGAAACAGCTGCCTCGGATTAATCAATTAAACTTGTTGTGATGCGGATTGCAGCGACACTTTTGTGTTGTTTTCGCCATGAATACAAAATGAACTTAAAGTATTCATATTCGAACAAAAATTCCATTCGCCAACTCTTTATTTTGCTTCCCTCCAGTCTATCCGAAGTTTGGAATTATGCACCGGGGACGCACGGGATTTATGCAGATCGTCTTTGTAATGCAAAAACGGGCAGTTCGGGTACGGGATGGATTATCACGACTGACCGACGTTTAAAGAATTGCCGTTGTACGTGTAGATGACAATTTTAAATCATTAAATTTATGAAAAAAATTGAACTTCCGTCAGCTCTTCTTTTATTTTTCACGTGGCAGCTTACCGAATGAAAAAGTTTCTTTTAAAACTTGAACTAATTCACCTTACAATACACGCAAAAAATGAAGGTGTGGAGCCATTTCAATAGGTTCCTATATATAGCTCCCTTTACTTGAAAGAACTGCTGAAAATTCCCTATTCAAAGAGTTTGCACCAAGAAGATTAGAGTTTATTTCACATCTGTTTTAGTTGATTAAAAATGCAGGAGAAAAAGAAACCCAAGTGCCAGGGAGAACCGCTGAGAAATATCTTCAGAATTTATCAATTAAGTCGTTACTCTATCCTATTCAAACAATTACAATGTTGAACCTTTCCCGAGGGAAATTAGCGTACTTTTACCGCACGGCTAATATTTTCGTTAAAGCTTCGGTCGACACTAAGAACGCCCTTCCGCTCGCTATATGTCCAATCGCTGCTGCGCAACAGGGACAGTTGTATATTTTAATTTGGATACATTGGAGTGAGTAACGGGTGTGTATGTAGTAGCTACACTGATGGTAGATGAAAGCATACGAAATTAATTTGAAATTAAATCGAAAACTTGAGGTGAAAAAAATCCGAAAACAGGGTTTTCGGGATTAAATTCATAATTGAAACGGTCTTAAGATACGATATTTTCACTTAAAACAATTTTTTTTCCGAATATTAAAGCTATACAGCAGCAGAAGAAAATGCTGAAATTTATTCAGCGACATCTGTACAGCGATTAAATGACAATATTACAAAACATTTGCACGCAAAAATTTAGAAGTGCACAATAGCGTGTTACGACTTTCTCAACTTTTCTTGACATTGTGCCAAGGTATGGAATCGATTAATTATTAACACGTTCCTCGACCGTCATAGATATCGTTGTCCAATGAAATTCTGTTCTGGGTAAAAGATGAAACAGTTGAGCGGGTCTTCGGAAAATTTCTAACATTGTCCTGTTAAAACACTCTTTGAACAAAGTGAGATATTACTACAAAGTAATTCTCGGGATTCACTTTCGATAACTACTTTGAGAAGTTTTTAGGAACATGTCTATTTAAGAATAACTTTTACGAGCGTACACTCCCAGCTAATCTTTAAGGGTTAACAAAAAAAGGAAAATTTTTAATGCATTTGCTACCAGATCAGCCTCCATAATATGATGCTTTTAGTGTGAGTTCTGATAGGATAGACGTCCAAACTCTTGCTGCTGTAATTGTAATATAAGATAAAAGAAGAGAAAGAGGAAATGTCGAATTAAATCATGAACGCAGTATTGGATCAGTATGTATTAGAGTTGGTTGGATCAAAAATTGCCAAGAAAAGATACAAAAATGCTATCTTTAGAAACCTCCTGAAGAAGTAAAGCAAGTAAATTCAACGACATGATAGCACCCTACATTCTTTAATAGTTTCCATTTATTCTCCCTATCATGGTATTCCTTCGAAAGCTGCTTTAAAAAATTTTATTCTCTAGTCGGCAGATACCTTTATACGAAATTACACCAAACTTTTAAAGTGATTGTCGGAGAATACACTTAGTACAAATATTATCGCGTCCACTCTGCAAACAAGTTTTCAAAAATTTTACTGTCAAGGTGGGTACAGTGTCTCGATATACCTACAGTAAAAGAGCCTGCCTTGAACAGTGTCGGATTAGAAGCTGCGTATTCAAGCCGTACCAGGAACGGTAACAGTTCTTCTGGTGACTTTGGTACAATCTCGAGTCACTATTGATGGTATGCTAGAAAACCACTGAAGATGGTGGTAGATCTGCGCTTTATGCGTGCGTTTCGCGACGATGCCACCAAATCACATTTGCTAATAAAATTATTGTTCTATTTAACAGCGCCTTTTCAAACAAGTCTGCAATCACCGAGATCAAAACAATAGGCCCTGTAACGATGTTTGATTTTCATCTTCCATTTCTTGGGCAAACATTATAATAGTTCTCATATTTTAATCCTTTTATTAAAGCTTTCAATGTAATACAATTTGTTTTTAATGGTATTCAAATTTTAATTAACAATAGTGAAGGATATTTTTGGAACCATGTGTACGATATTACCTGCGCGACTTAAATATAAAATCGACGTACTAAACTTTACAAGAGCAAGAGTACCACCTCTTCATTGAATTGTTTGTTCTATCGATTAGAGCAATTCTACATTATGCATGAATACCCATCACTAACCGCGCGTTGTATATATGTATAAAAGCTTTTCCATTGAATACGTAATAATTCAGCTTTCACATACACCAAGACGGACTAATACGTGCATGAAATTCCCTCATCCAATATATGTAGAACGAAACATCACTTGTATATTCATTTATACAGCCGTTGTCTTGTTATAGATTTCTAGACAATGAAACACATGTATGTACGTCGGTGGAAATGGACGATGTAACGCAGTAAATCGTTTTCCATTACATTTATTATCAGAATTATGTATAATATTTGCTCCTAGATGTAGCACTCCATAATCGAACAATTGAATAAAGTAATTTTCTAAGCTACTGCTAACCGGGTATATGTATGTATGAATACATACGTTATATAAGTTGTTAGCGAAGAAGAGTTGTTTCAATAATTTTGGTAAATATGTGAGGCGAAAATATTTGCTTCTGACTAACTTCTGGAAACGAGCGAGTACCTTCTGCATATTTAAATGGCTTGCCAATTAAGTATTCGTTTATACAATGGAATTGAAATTAGGGGGGATCAAGTCCTTGCCGCGGTAGATGAAGCTCAGGTAAAGGCACAAAAACCCCATTTGCCGATACCACATGAATATACTACTGAAATTGTGTATTTAATGACGAGAAGCGCTTTACCAAATGGTTTCCAATGAAAACAAGCTATTGTTCTAACTTCATTGTTAGGCGTTCTGAATATTTGAAATAGCGGCGGATAATCACAATTATTCATTTCTGTTCGTTGCAATATTAAGAGTCTCTTTTTCTTGATTAGCTTATATCAGGAACCATTTAATACTTTAATAGGAAATAATTTAATCTTAACCCGGATTCTATCTTTATCCGCATATAAGGCAATCAAAAATTTCTTGTACACGCATGAGTGAGTAAAATATGAAATATTTCATCTGATTTTAAACTAAATCCAATTTATAATCGACGCTATAATCAAAAATATCAATTTTAAATTCCCAAAAGCAGGTCGATTGATTGATTTCATATTTACGTTAACGGCATAAATCCGCGAACTGGTTTATTTAGACTACAACGTGTTAACAGCTATTGTCTAGGTAGTTCAAAAGATCCCCACGTAAAATATACGAATCACATTTAGAAGAAAAAACGCTGATGAGGAAAGAAAATTGAGATTCATTATTTCAAGGAAAGTTATGTTATAGAAAAGTAGAAGCAGGTTTCTATTAACGTGTTTTGGTTTCTTTAAACTTTAGGCAACTAATTTAAACGGTGTTACGTACCTATTACCTGTATTAGTACTTCATGTAGTTGCTTATGTCGGTGACATACACTGCCGTTCAGTGAAGTTCGGTCATACAATAAAAGTCTATTATATCACACTGTATACAATTATTAATACATAAAATTAGAAAAATATTAAGCATACACTCTTTTCTAAGGGATTAAAACCATAAATTATTATGTAAAGTAGAGATATTGCGACAACCACAATAAAGTCCCTTTTATTATCATTCCAAGAATTTCTCGGAAGTGCCGATCTTTTGAAACGGGTCGTTTTGGGGATTATTAACGAACAATACATTTAGGAAATATACCGCAGTATCATTCTTGTTTATTTCTCACGGGCGTAAAGATATAAATTTGCTTCATTTTACTGTTAAACGTGTGTTGGTGTGCATCTGTCGTTTTTGCGCGAAAGTTTCAAGAAAATTTACTTCAAAATGGCACGTGGCAAGCCTACCAGTGTAGAAAAACGTTCACGCATTATTACGCTGTTTGAAGAAGGATATTCGGGGCGACAAATTGCTGACAAAATAAATATGAGAACTTCAACAGTAAATGACATCATAAAGCGATATCAGACAACTGGAACTATAGAAAATAGTGTTCGTTCTGGAGCATCTAGGAAGACAACAAAAGCTGAAGATTTCAGAATTGTGTTATTAAGCAAACGCAATAGAAAATTAACAGCGCCACAAATAGCAGCCAATCGGTCACATATAGAAGTCAATCGCGGCCGTGAAGAACAAGTTTCGGCGAGTACGGTAAAACGTCGACTTCAACAAGCGGACCTTCATGGACGCATTGCCATTCGAAAACCCTCATTACGTCGGGGCAACAGAACAAAACGGCTACAGTGGGCCCGTTCTCACCTAGATTGGTCGTTAGATGATTGGAAACACGTGCTTTGGAGTGACGAGTCAAAGTTTGAGGTTTTTGGGCAAAATCGACGAGTTTATGTCCGAAGATCTAAAACCGAAAAGTGATCCCGAACTGCATTGTGCCTACAGTGAAGCAAGGGGGTAGTTCTAAATTAGTGTGGGGATGTTTCTCCTTTGCTGGAACGGGAGATTTATGCAGAGTGCAGGGTGTAATGAGGAAGGAAAATTATTTTGCAATACTGCAGAATCATGCAGTGCCATCAGGATTGCGTATAATAGGCCGTAACTTTACATTCATGCATGACAACGATCCAAAACACACTGCGTTAGTGTGTAAGAACTATCTAAAGGAGCAAGAAGAATAGCACACCCTGAAAGTAATGACATGGCCCCCACAAAGCCCAGATTTGAACCCTACAGAGTTGTTGTGGGATGAGCTGGACAGGAGGATCCGAAAAATATGCCCAACTTCACAAGAACATTTACGGAATATTCTGCAACATGAATGGATTAATATTCCACAATCCATTCTAACAAAACTTATCGAAAGAATGCCTAGAATAGTTCGAGCGGTGATTAACAGCAAAGGAGGTTTTTTCGATGAAAAAAAAAAATGATGTTCAGTATGTTATATTAGGCCAGAATAACTTTTTATTTATTTATTTTTGTCTTTTTTTACCTGTACATAGAATAAAATTTTGTTTTTAGTTTCGTTTATTCCTTAAAAAACATTTTCATGTTTTTTACCCACCGACCGAACTTCTCTGAACGGCAGTGTACATTGCTTTACTTCTATCAGTCCAGTGAACTGGTACGGTGCAACGCTGAATTAAAACGTATTAAATAAACAAGGGGTTTATCTAATAGTTGGAAACTTCTTATATTACTTATAATTTCCGCACGTTAGATTTACTTAAATTTTTTTTTGACTCGCATAATTTACGTATAACTTCGTGACTACTTCTTTGTATGTTTAAGGCATTGCGCTACTGATGAAAACTTAATTTAAGCGTGCTTTTTCTTTTTACTGGTTTCGCATGTTGATCTTACATCATGATTTTGATTATGGTTACCAAGATGTGGATTGTCTCTTATCTGAAGTGACTAGATGAGTTGGCATTTTGTATAAGTTTTATAGCCTTGGCGTCATCAAAATGAAACAATTTATTGTATCGAAACTAAAAGTTGCAATCTACAATCTATATTATAAAAATGAAACAAAATGGTTTCGGCACATCCAAAATGTAATTCTTCATTAAACAAAGATCATGTACTCTTCTATTTTAGTACTGACCAGTGTTTCCTTTATTTAGAATTACTACTTTACAGCGTCCAATGGGACTAGCACCATGAAAGGAGAGACAAAACCTTAGTTTCGATACGTTGAATTACTTGATTTTGATCATGCTAAAGCTATATCCTTCAGCACCTACTTTTTGATCCACCACTATACCTATTAATTTCTCACTCGCAAAAACGCCTAGCAATCCAGCTTTACCTTCTTTGTCCGGATCGTTATCTCCCCCTGAACAGCAAGATTTTATCTACTTATTTTAACAAATGGCTTTTAATTTCTTTTCGGACAAGAACGGAAGAACGCTGTAGATGGCAGTCCGTGCAGTATTAGCATCTTTTGAATACACTCCTGCTTTTCTCTCAAGTTAATTCATCCGTGTAATTTTCCAAAAAGAATTAAACATGAACGAAACAGCGTCGAGTCGTTTATATTCCCTTGCAAACAACGTTTGCTTTTCGCAAAAGATAGCTGCAGCAATAAAGCTGAATCTCGTTGCTTGCTTGCTTTTATTTATTTGTTATGAATTTATGAATAGAAAACGGCGACAGCCCGGCATCTAGTCAGATACGCAAAGACATACACGTAACGCATCTGAACACATATGCAAGCAGACGTACAGTAGACTGAGGAGAATGAGATGTTATTCATCAAACGGCGACGCTGGTTGATGTGTTGCTGCTGCCTATTTGCTGGGGTATTTTATTAAAACGCACACATACAGGGATGTACAATAATACGTGTAGCTGTGCTGTCCCGCTTTCTGACATACTACAAATAAGCATACCTACGTGTTATCTATACTATAGCGTCTACTTGTTGTTTCCAGACACGTAGAGTGACAATTTAATATAACACAATAACATATGTGTATATGTATACACATATAGGGAGGTATAAATAGCGACAACGAATGAATGATGTAATACCCAAGCATGCACGTATGTAATAATATAGGTTCACAAAGATCCTACTGACTGCTCCAATTTGTGATTGCTCCCAAAGAGATGTTTTTGAAGAGATGTTATAGCTGATAACAATTTCTCTGTTAACAATTTTAACGACATCACTAAAAGATTACGAAAAAAAAACTGGGCTAATTGAAGACCTCTTAAAGCGCATTAATTAACCACTACAGTTGTACGCAACGATTACCGTGTTCGGAAATAAAGCTACGAGAAATTATTGCGATTGAGGGAAGATAACATTATATTGCTTTTTCTACACTGTACCAGCCAGCGTCGAGTCAAATCCACATATTTGATTAAAAATTTTCCAATTTTCCCTTAATCGATGTACCTTTTAATAAATTGCCCATATTTTGGTCGGTAAACTGTGTTATCTACCACAGGTCGCAGGACTAATCAACAGCTTAAAGAAATCCTTGCAGAATAAAAGAAGTAAAGACCAGATACAACACAGTAACAGATTGTGTGGAACATTAAAGATACGCATAGCAAAAACACATAGACACGACACCAGTCGCCGAACATCTTTACCAACCCGAAAATAAACAACTTCACTAGGGAAGACGGTTATACATTAAGCAACACGCAGAAGTTCGCAATATACAATGGCAAACTTCGACAAGGATAGCCCACTTTTCACCGCACCGGAAACAATTCAACAGAGCGAAGATATTGAATAAGCTAACGGTATGTTCAGCAAATGTCAAGCATATTAGTTCGATAAACGTGATAAAGCTTGACCCCCATTCTTTCAATGGAGAGCAACCGCAGAAATCTCCACACACCCAAATCAAAAATTGTTGCAATGATTGATGCTCTCAGGAAGAAAGGACTTCGTCTTTCATTGTTGTTTGTCTTGAACTGTAGAAATAGAATAACGCTGCAGACTATTCCATAATTACAATTGTACATATTGCCTAATTAAATTATGTAACAATACGTGTTCGTTAACTTTCAACATAATTGCATCCTGCTGACTGCGTCTAAGAGTTACCAGATTAAACAGCATTTACGTGGTACACAAGTGTGAGCAAAGCTCCTAAGTAAATTAGCGTTTGGAGGTCTCATTTCTGAAAAACTAGCTACATCAATCTCACGTTAACCATACATTCAACCTTTAGGTGAGTCCTCGAGGATCTCTCACACTCCACATTTGCGACATTTCCCCCAACGAAGGTTTAATATAACACTTAAAAAGTAACTCTGTACCCGTGTAACATGCGACCGAGCCGCCGGTGTTGTTGTTACTGCTGGCGCTTTATTATAACTTTAAAGTTCTTTCTCGTTAACGACGGAACGGGCATTTTTCAACTTCACCGGGCTGATGTACTCCCTGAGCACGAGCGTAAAATTTAATAAAAGCGGAAAGTTACACCGAAGTTGAAATTAAGTGGCGTTGGGATGGTACGTAGTCATATAATACCGCCTAACCCAATGTAATTTGAAATGATTTATTGAGGATTGAAAGCATCTTGATATGCGTACATACTTGCCTTTATGTTGCGGAATATGATATTATTGTTGCAGTGACATAGTACTCTGTGGTATAGGGAATATTTCTGTGTTTCGTAAATCAAAATAAATGATACATCAAATGCTGTAGCGTGTGAATAAATGGAAATTTACAACTGCGTGACTATGAATACCATTACAGGTAGTAATTTGTATATTTAGCAAAACTTTTACGATTTTTTATTTTTTTAATACATGTGCAGCTCAATCAAGATCTACCTTCACGATAAATGCTATTACCTCTATTACCTTGGTATACCCAAATAGACCAGAGATTCCCAACGGGGTTGTTGACATTTTAAAGGATGAATATACAAACTTTGGTTGGATAACTAACTCCAAACGATCGCTGGCTGCCGGACGACCCCTCTAAAATAATAAACGCATATTCAAGTAAACTCTCCAACTGCTAATTTATCAAAAGCAACCAACCGCTATCCGGTAATACCCATGTAGAAACGGGATAATTAATACTAATTTTGTATCCATCATCAATACAAATATTTATACGAAACAAGTGAATACCTGATCAATCGAGCTATTATCGATAATAATCACCAGTATACGTAATTACACGACCAACAACCGAATCAACATAACAAGCGATGGCAAATTATGCCTACGTTTTTTCTATTTCCAATTACAATCAACACAAACAGTAACTGCATCATCTAGACGCGGCAGCTATTTGCTTGAACATACCTTTTAGTATTCGCAAAACAGCTTCGCTCATAAATTTCGATTTGGAAATGTTAGATTTTTATCAGCGGCTAATTTCGTTCCACAATTGAATAGAATATGTGATTAATTATAGTTTATTTTCGGGTGTTTGTATAGCATTAAAGTATAAGGCTGCGACTCATTCATAAACAAAATAATTTATTGCTAACGACAATGTAAACATAATCATGCGTCATGCACGATTATCTTAATTATTTTTTTATGGACGGTAGGTCCGTTAAGCTTAAAAACGGCTACAAAATCTAGAGACTTGCATCAAAATATCGACATGAGCATTATTATTTCTTTCGTGAATCTATGGACAGATCAAAAAATAATGTACACTACCGTCCATATTAGTTCGGACACGCAAATAAATGTTAAAAGAACGAGAAAATATTCACTCATTTTTCCAAAACTTAAAATTTTTATTGCATTTTATTAATAGCGATTAAAATTAAAGTATAAAATTAAAAAAGTAATTCTAACGAAAAATAAACAAAAACTTCTTAAACATTCCGTTCATCAAAGAAACTCCCTTTTGCGCGAAGAACAGCTTTCACAATCCGAGGCATCCACTCCACTAGTTTTTCAGAGACTCTATTTGGCATACTAGTCCATTCCTCTTGTAAAATGTTACGCAGGTGGCCTACGGAGGTAGGGCATACTTTTCGGATCCTCCTATCCAGTTCATCCCATAACAGCTCGATGGGGTTTAGATCGGGGCTTTGCGGCGGCCATGTTATTATTTGCAAAGTGCCATTATCTTTTTCTTCATTTAAGAAATTTTTACATATCACTGCTGAGTGTTTAGGGTCGTTGTCCTGCACGAATACAACAACAACCCCAAACAAGCACAGAATTTCTTCCTTGCTTGACAGTTGGCACTACACAATCCTGCAACATTCTTTCGCCTTTCGCTCTTCTTACAAAAACGCGCCTTGATTGTCCGAACACCTCAAACTTTGATTCATCAGTCCATAGCACCCTTTTCCAATCATCCGCTATCCAATTTCTATGTGTTTCTGTCCACTGTAGCCGTTTTTGCCTGTTTCCCCGTCGAAATAGGTTTTTTTTTGTTGCAATGCGGCCGTGAAGATTTGCAGCTTTTAATCTTGTTTTCACTGTAGTAACAGTGTAGTAACAGTAGTAATTTTTCTTGCACGGTCGCGATTCATTTCGGCGGCGATTTCTGATGCTGTCAGTCTCCTATTTCGCTTGCTCAGCAATTTTATACGCTCTTAAACTGCCCGTGCGTTGATGTCTCCGAATGATATCATTAACAGTCGATTTATTAACATGTATTTTTTCGGAAATTTGACGCACTGAATAACCTTCTTGATGAAAAACAACAATTACAGAGCGCTTTTCTAAACTTGTCGGGTTTCCTCTCGGCATTTTAATAACTTTAATCAGGTTCACACAAAAAGATACGCTATTAACACTAACGCACGCACAAGCAGGTTTTTTTAGAAACTAAAGCATTTATCAATACACAATAAACTTTCGGGTGGCCTGCTCCTACCCCTACAAATCTGTGTATATTCTATCGTGAAAGGGTCTCTGTAGTACTCCTTTGATGTTTCTAATGGTTAAATTGTAGTAAAAATTAAGTGAAAGTTAATTGCATAACATTATATTAACATCCTTCGAAGCCATACCATTCCTTTTGAGCCGTGTTTAATGCTCTACAGCTTCGTATGCCAACGCCACAAAAAGTCAAAAGCGATGAACTCGTTTGAAATTACGAATACATGAGCGAAAAGAGTAGGAAAGGCAGCCAAGGAGCGAAGGTAAAATTCAGTTTAGTTAAATGTGCTTCTAAGAAACCAAATTCTAAGAACCAAATCGGTTGCACAAACGTTTTAGTTCAATGTTTAGTAGTACTCGCATTTCAGGTGCGTACAAGAACTAGCAAATAGTGATTTTCCATAATTGTTTATAATTATCATAACAAAAAAGCAATAATTAAGTGAGAGAGCAATAATTGCAATTTTGAGTTCTACAGGAACCTGACAAGCGAAAATTGCTTAAAATGTTCACGTCGTGCTGTTTAGTTAGCCATGAATGGTATGGCTAACTAGATCTTATAAGAACAAACTAGGAAACGGCCTTGCTATAATATCAACAGTCAGAAAGGATCGTCTATTACAGAGATTTCGATATCCGCATCATTCCAGAGAGGGTACATTTTCTAGAGGTGTTTGTTGTGTGGGTGCCTTATTACCTACCTGGCAAATTTCGGCTAGAACGGTTAGATTTTTATAGTAAAACCAAAAAATGGTATCGTAGCGCATGAATAACCAAACGTATGTACACTGCCGTTCAGAGAAGTTCGGTCGGCTATTAAAAAACATGAAAAGGTTACAGAAACAAACGAAACTAAAACAAAATGCAATTTTATTGTATGTACAGGTAAAAAAGACAAAAATAAATAAATAAAAAGTTATTCTGGCCTAATATAACATACTGAACATTATTTTTTTTTTCATCGAAAAAAACTCTTTGCTGTTATCACCGCTCGAACTATTCTAGGCATTTTTTCGATAAGTTTTGTTAAAACGGATTGTGGAATATTAACCATTCATGTTGCAGAATATTCCGTAAATGTTCTTGTGAAGTTGGGCATATTTTTCGGATGCTCTTGTCCAGTTCATCCCACAACAACCCTATAGGGTTCAAATCTGGGCTTTGTGGGGGCCATGTTATTACTGTCAGGGTGTGCTGTTCTTCTTGCTCCTTTAGATAGTTCTTACACACTAACGCAGTGTGTTTTGGGTCGTTGTCATGCATGAATGTAAGTTACGGCCTATTCCACACAATCCTGATGGCACTGCATGATTCTCGAGTATTGCAAAATAATTTTCCTTCCTCATTACACCCTGCACTCTGCATAAATCTCCCGTCCCAGCAAAGGAGAAACATCCCCACACTAACGCAGAACTACGCCATTGCTTCACTGTAGGCACAATGCAGTTCTGGATCACTTTTCGGTTTTGGATCTTCGGACATAAACTCGTCGATTTTGCCCAAAAACCTCAAACTTTGACTCGTCACTCCAAAGCACGTGTTTCCAATCATCTAACGACCAATCTAGATGAGAACGGGCCCACTGTAGGCGCTTTGCTCTGTTGCCCCGACGTCATAAGGGTTTTCGAATGGCAATGCGTCCATGAAGATCCGCTTGTTGAAGTCGACGTTTTACCGTACTCGCCGAAACTTGTTCTTCACGGCCGCGATTGACTTCGGCTGCTATTTGTGGCGCCGTTAATTTTCTATTGCGTTTGCTTCATAATACAATTCTCAAATCTTCAGCTTTTGTTGTTTTCCTAAATGCTCCAGGACAAACACGATTTTCTATAGTTCCAATTGTCCGATATCGCTTTATGATGTCATTTATTGTTGAACTTCTCATATTTATTTTGTCAGCAATTTGCAGTAGCGAAATCCTTCTTCAAACAGCGTAATAATGCGTGAACGTTTTTCTACACTGGTAGGCTTGCCGCGTGCCATTTTGAAGTAAATTTTCCTAAAACTTATATCTTTACGCCCGTGATAAATAAACAAGAGTGATACTGCGGTATATTTCCTAAATGTATTGTTCGTTAATAATCCCCAAACGACCCGTTTCAAAAGATCTGTACTTCCAAGAAATTCTTGGAATGATAATAAAAGGGACTTTATTGTGGTTGTCGCAATATTTCTACTTTACATAATAATTTCTGGCTTTAATCCCTTAGAAAATAGTGTATGCTTAATATTTTTCTAATTTTATGTATTAATAATTGTATACAGTGTGATATAATAGATTGTTATTATACGATCGAACTTCACTGAACGGCAGTGTACATAGAAGTTCTAAATGCGACATTAAGGCATGACAAATATTTTTTAAGAGAGCTTTTATAAAACACCTTTTTTCCAACAAAATAACGTTCCCTGCTACGCAGCTCGAAAAATTAAAAACTAGATACACGAACACGGATTCCATCTTCTGGATTGACTTGCCCAATACCTACATCCAGTCGAGCATTTGTGGCACTTTGCAGAAACTCAACGAAAGTGTCACAAACGCTCTTCAAAAACACTACCTGAAGCCAAAATAAGGAAATAATTCACTGGCGCATTGCGAAAAATTACCGAGTGCTATGCCTACACAGGCAATTAGTAAAGCTCGAGGAGGTCATACGCAATATTTACATTTAGAATTGCATAAAGTTTTAAGTTTTGACAAGTTTAAGGTCCTCCGTGTTATTGGCCAAAATTGTAGGTTTGAATAATTTAGTGCACCGTTATTGTTTTATTTTATTATTATATTTTCATATATTTTGAAACTCTCAAAATAATTTTTCGTCTATTTGTTTGCTTACTCTGTCGACAGGATTTCCATATTTCAATCTTTTGACTCTTACGATGAGTATTCCAATGTTGGTGTGAATTTAGATATTTTGATTCGAATATTCGTATTTAACGTTTACTGTTTTATCACTACCACTAATAGAATTTAATTGAACCTTTTTTTTTAATATAAATTTGAATAATGCAAATTGTTAAAATGCCAAATATTAAATAACGCGATTAAATTATTTAAATTCTTATAAAT
The DNA here is from genome assembly GCA_902655005.2 of Marronus borbonicus. Taxonomy (NCBI): domain Eukaryota; kingdom Metazoa; phylum Arthropoda; class Insecta; order Coleoptera; family Scarabaeidae; genus Marronus; species Marronus borbonicus. The sequence goes on from LR737386.1 coordinate 6,405,115, forward strand.
TGAATATAAAAAATAGTTTATAACTCTGTAAAATAGAGAAGTGGAAAATAACAGTACAATACAAATTTCATCGCATACATTGGTATCTGCCCAATCTGAACAGTTCATTCTAACTTAACAACACTCTAAATTAATCCAGTTACGATTGGCACCTACCAGATAATAATTTAATGATCGGAACCTTCCGATATCGCTGAAAGCGAACCACAGATTTTCCAGAATTAATTAATAATAGAAACTGGAGTGTTCCGATATTGCTGATGATAGCGTTCCTCTATCCTTGCTCTGTAACGAGTAGCAAACGTAGCAAATTTGAACGCAAGTAAGGATGGCAGATATTAGATAATTCAAAAACGATTGGTTGATTAGGTCATGATGACACGAAGTGGTCAGCTAGGTCTTAGTAATTAAATACCACCGGTTGTCGGGGATTTATATCACTCACACATAACATAAAATTGTCAAGGAATAAGATAGAATGGAGTTACTAGGTCACTTGAAAAGTGATTACAGCGTTATATAATTAATAGCAAGAGATGAAAACCTAATTTTAGGAGTTAGAACTTTAGTACACATTAGAAAAGGAGAATAGCTAATCGGATCCGGTTATAGAATACAACAGAGTAGAATATCCAACAGAAACTCCAATTACAGGAGAATGATCATGTCATAATACAGTAAAGGAGGTTACAATACATAAATATAATTATAGAAAAATATAAAAATAAACAAATTAACGATATTGGTTTGAAAGTCAGTCCATCTTAAGTCGACCAGCATTACGACACATTTAAAACAGTGTTAGATCTATTTCCGTATTTTTGGGTGTACCTCTACTGCTAATTAAGTAGCAAATTACTAACCGGAAGCTAAAATCGCGAGATCGATTTAATCGTTAAACAATCGCCTTGAAATTATAAACCAACGTTGCTGGACGAACTAAAAACAGCAAAAATAGATTTGATTGACGCTTTGTTAATGCATAAGCGCTAAGGATGCCTGTATCTAACGAATTTGCTCTAGTTAAGTTCTCTAGTAGCAGTTCACACACGTTGTGTAAATGCAATGCATGTAAAATTGATGTATTGGCGGTAATACAGCGACTGCGTTGTCTATCTCCATCTCTTTCTTCTTCCATTATTTATAGATTAGCCTCCGTTAAAATCACTCACGCCCCCGGTAATGATTTAAATTTATATTTAAATGCTTCAAGGAGATGATCTATGCACTGCTAGTGAATGCGGAATATCTTTATGGTCCTCGGTATTTAACCGCTGCTGGAAGAGCAGCAGTGTATTTAATCTTTACTTAAAAATATGTTTCGTTGGATAATTATTCCACCAGAACTGCATATTTAGTGTACTTATACGTTTAGCTTGAATGTTTAATGTATTTCAGTCCCTGCATCTGTTCACGAGTGGAACTGATGTTATTAACTTCGAAGTAGTCTTTTATTAGATTGTTTAGTTTTAAAGGTATTTTCGTTCTCGTGAAATTTTATATATGAAATATGTTCTAGGATGGGGGCCCCTGTTCGGGAATGTTTCCCTCTTTTACAAGGTGTTCGATATAACAAATACAACAAATTTAAATTAGCGCTGAAATGCAATGTGCAACTGTTTTTTTTTTCAACACCGTTGCGATCGCCGGAAAAATCAGCAGATCTTTAGCAATTTAACCAACATCGTAGCTACAATAAAAAGGTTAGCAACGGTGATCCGATAACCTTTTCTTCAATGCTCGACGACGTGCTATGCACAAAAAATCTTTATGTTATTAAGCAAAAATTACTTGCGTCGGTGATAGAAGAACTAAAGCTCTGCTCCACCCCGAATTTTTAAATTTTTTTTCGGTTTAAAACTTCCTGTCGTGTTTGAACTTTACATACAGAGAAAATAACTACTGGCAAAATAAAGTGAATTAAAGGCAAAAAGGGAAATGCCAGAAACAAGAAAAAGGCCAAGGGAAACATCAGAATCTGCAGAAGAAAACGATGTCTTTATGGTAAAGAGGCCTATTCAAATTTTGTAGAAGGTTAGGTACTGCTATAAATAGGCATATTTGATGAAATACATTAGCATTGCGAGTGTTGTATTAAAAACACTTCTTTGAATTGTTTATGTGATTTATTGGTCAGATTTAGTAGTTAGACGGGCGTTAAAAATAAAAACATTCTTCCTTGAAATAGAAAATGAGCCTCCAATTATGGTCAAATCAATCGATCACAAACCGCTAATTCGATTCCGTCAAACGAATCAATAAACACCGGTTAGTTTCCAATCGGCGATAATAATCCGATTAGTATGTGTGTACACGATCACCGGATTCATTAGTTAGTTAAATTCTCGTCCGGTTGCCGAGAATTTATACAAATCACTACGCGCCGCATCAAACCAGAAGAGAGACGTTAATGTTTCTACCGATAATTTAACGTTTTTCTTACGTTCTGGATGACGTATCAGGTCCGGTGAGAATCGCATAGAAATATTACTTTATAGGCGGTCGTATTTTTATAATTTTAAGCGCGGAACGTTTATAGCTCTCGGGAAATTTACGAGCGAACTTTGTCTGGCATTCGCTAAACGTGTACCTATAACAGGGGTAACGATAAAACGTCTCGCTAGACATCCTGACTGGAATTATATAAACGATTAATGAGTATTTTAGACAGTTTCAACAAGAATTATACGCGTACAGGTTCAATATGTACACTGCCGTTCACTGAAGTTCGGTCATACAATAAAAATCTATTATATCACACTGTATACAGTTACTAATACATAAAATTATAAAAATATTGAGCATACACTCTTTTCTAAGGGGTTAAAGCCATAAATTATTATGTAAAGTAGAAATATTACGACAACCACAATAAAGTCCCTTTTATTATCATTCCAAGAATTTCTCGGAAGCACCGATCTTTTGAAACGGGTCGTTTGGGGATTATTAACGAACAATACATTTAGGAAATATACCGCAGTATCATTCTTGTTTATTTATCACAGACGATAAAAATTTGCTTCATTTTACTGTTAAATGTGTGTTGGTGTGCATCTGTCGTTTTTGCGCGAAAGTTTTAAGAAAATTTACTTCAAAATGGCACGTGGCAAGCCTACCAGTGTAGAAAAACGTTCACGCATTATTACGCTGTTTGAAGAAGGATATTCGGGGCCACAAATCGCTGAAAAAATAAATATAAGAAGTTCAATAGTAAATGACATCATAAAGCGATATCGGACAACTGGAACTATAGAAAATCGTGTTCGTCCTGGAGCATCTAGGAAAACAACCAAAGCTGAAGATTTGGGAATTGTATTATTAAGCAAACGCAATAGAAAATTAACAGCGCCACAAATAGCAGCCGAAGTCAATCGCGGCCGTGAAGAACAAGTTTCGGCGAGTACGGTAAAACGTCGACTTCAACAAGCGGACCTTCATGAACGCATTGCCATTCGAAAACCCACGTTCTCATCTAGATTGGTCGTTAGATGATTGGAAACACGTGCTTTGGACTCACGAGTCAAAGTTTGAGGTTTTTGCGCAAAATCGTCGAGTTTATGTCCGAAGATCTAAAACCGAAAAGCGATCCCGAACTGCATTGTGCCTACAGTGAAGCAAGGGCGTAGTTCAGTGTTAGTGTGGGGATGTTTCTCCTTTGCTGGGACGGGAGATTTATGCACAGTGCAGGGTGTAATGAGGAAGGAAAATTATTTTGGAATACTCCAGAATCATGCAGTGCCATCAGGATTGCGTATAATAGGCCGTAACTTTACATTCATGCATGACAACGACCCAAAACACACTGCGTTAGTGTGTAAGAACTATCTAAAGGAGCAAGAAGAACAGCGCACCCTGAAAGTAATGACATGGCCCCCACAAAGACCAGATTTGAACCCTATAGAGTTGTTGTGGGATGAACTGGACAGAAGGATCCGAAAAATATGCCCAACTTCACAAGAACATTTACGGAATATTCTGCAACATGAACGGATTAATATTCCACAATCCGTTTTAACAAAACTTATCGAAAGAATGCCTAGAATAGTTCGAGCGGTGATTAACAGCAAAGTTTTTTTTTTCGATGAAAAAAAAATATAATGTTCAGTATGTTATATTAGGCGAGAATAACTTTCTATTTATTTATTTTTGTCTTTTTTACCTGTACATACAATACAAATTGCATTTTGTTTTTAGTGTCGTTTGTTTCTGTAACCTTTTCATGTTTTTTAATAGCCGACCGAACTTCTCTGAACGGCAGTGTACGGATTATCAAATGATACGCCGCCGAATAGTATATATCACACAAGTTACACGTACTTCCATTTACTACTTATGTAAATAACGTAAAAATTTATACGTACTCAATAGCAGGTTGCTCCACCTCTGACTATTATGACTGTGAGCCAAAGTAGATGAACGAATGATGTCATGAAAGTATTCGGTACCTGCACCTAACGAAGTTACGAATCGAATATTTTATTATCTTTGGTCAACTCGAATTGCAGCTCGAATCCAATTTGATCCGTCCATCATCAACAAATTTCTGGAAATCTCGAACTTGATCTGTTTTGATTCGAATTACATTTGCGAGTTCATCAATGCACTTGAAGCATTTTTCGGGTAGAAACATGCAGGCCGTTCTAAAAGAAGGTGCATTTCAGGGCATTAGTTTCTATTCAAAAGGTACTCTAATTACAATTAGCCTTACATGTAAGTCCTATAAGTTTATAATGGCATCTCTAAAACATGCTATACATACGATAGCCTTTTTATTTAATTATTATGAATGACTACTTTTCCAACAATGCGTCTTTAGTGAAAATATGCAAATAACAATTAAAAATCTAAGAAAAGAACACGTATAATGGTAAAATATAATAAGCTAACTTACGTACCTTTTAAAAAACACCATCCATATAATGTTTTAGTAGTTAAGTAGTTAAATCTATACAGCATCGGCCTTGTATTTGGATACCTAACGCAGGCTCTTTCGGGATTAATTTCTTTAATTTCTTCTCTTTTTCTATTGAAACCTTGAAATAATAGTATTGCTTGACGGTTGACAATCTAGTATGACGCTTTCTTAGTGGTTTAACATTATTTGATTTAACACATCTAGCGAATAGATGCAAACAGTACCGCATATTGCATATTGCACTGATAACAGTTGATACAGTTGATGAATATCGACGTCGCTTTCCAGCTCGAAGACTTCCGAATAAAAACGTTTTAAAATTGTATTTGCAACTCGAAAAAACAGAAATATTTCCAAGTTCAAGGATTGTTTCTGAAAAAGAGAGTCGAACTCTCTAGACACGGTAGAAGAGAATCCCGACATAACTGCGAGACGTCTTGCAACCCAATCTCAGATTAGACTATGTGTGCAACTTGGAGCAACTCAAATAAATTTATTTGCGGTATTATGTGTGGTATAGCGGTTAATTACTTGATCTACATATTTATACTAGACGGTCGCCTTATTGGAGAACGATATTTGGAATTTTTGAAAGCTCATTTGATAGAACTTATGATGACTTAGTATTGAACATTAGACAAGGTGTGTACTTTCAACACCATGGAGTACTTCCATGTTATAGTATTTTTTTGGAATCGTTGGATTAGTAGAGGTGCTCAGCGAAATGGGCTAACCAGGGTTACCAGATCTTAACTCCCTAGATCATTGCTTGCAGGGGTGGGTAAAATCTGCAATTTATGCGACAAAGTACTTCCATTCTTTCTAAAATATCCTGTATAACTATATTATCAACATCTAACATCCTGACCGAAAATTGTAGTATTGCCAAAATAAGCACAATTTCGCAGTTTAGTTGCTTATTATCGCTTTTAGGATATAAGTTCTAAAACATATTTTGACGCAGCATTCATATCAACCCCGCATACGACGCGGTTAAATCCACAGAAGACTCGCGAATTTGAATATTGGGCGCTCTATCCTTCTAAAGGTGGATTTTGACTTCTCCGAATGATATGGCAAATTCTCCACATGGCTGTCACCATAAAAGAATAAATAAGAAATAATAACAAGGGGTAATACGTAGAAAAATAAACAAAGAAATCAAAGAGGCGAAGGTTAAAAAGAAATGATAAACTTAAGAACTAAAAGAAATATGAAACATTAAATACAATACATTGATAAAATGTAAATAAGTTGAGAAATGATAATGATAATAAAAAAAAAAGACGTGAAACGTTACATCTAACGTAACATGCGTTCCGGGTATCAATCGCAGATATCCTTTCTCTACGCACAGCTTAAAAGAAAGGGCAAGAAATACGCAGAACTAAAAAGGGCAAATGATAGAGAATGTGTTAATATTAAACACGTGAATTCCGACTTACAATGTTTTTCCAAAAGCAGCAATACAAAAAAATCATTACAACACAAACAAACAACAATGAAAAGCTTTCCACCAACAAAGAACCTTCCTCAATTTTCGCGGTTAGTAATTATGCACTGTGTTCTAAAACTTGCTCTTCGCGAGTGTGTGTGTTTTTCCACCTATTAGACCCACATTCACATTGCAATACAAGTATAACGACTAATCTGAATGGAAAATTTGCATTACCTTATAGTTGGCTCAATACGTCCCGTTTTAAAGTCACTTGCTGACAATGTGTCATTTGTCGACGAGGCGGTGTGGCATTCTTATACAAATCTACCACAGGGTAAAGAACAATCACAGATTTATTTGAGGGACAATGTTAGATATCGGATCTCATTTGTAGAAAACGGTATTATTAGTTCTTCTTTCTTTCATTTTCTTCCTTTTTGTGTAGATATTTTGTATCATTATAATGTGTATCTGGTATCTGGAGTAAAATTTCCTTATTCAGTTGATGTAAAACATGTAAATATAAAGAAACAAACATGGATATATTATTTGACAGACACGATACAAATATTGTCTTTTGTCGGATTGTCTTTTGTCTGAAATTGAAATTAAATCGACTCCAGATTCATGTCGTGATGATACAAAATATCTATAGAAAAAGGAAGGAAATGAAAGAAAGATTTCATCAAATCAAAGGTAACCAACCATAATATGTAATATGTAACAATTTATAATAAATCGGAAATTCGAAAAAAAAATGAAATGAAATTAAATTAAATTTAGCCGGTTAAAAAAAAAAAGAAGATATTCTGGCGTATATGTGAGTCCAGCTTCACATGCAATAGGCACCAATAAGCTTCTGCAATTATCTCCACCCACTTCACTTATGTACTCCGAGCTTGGTGCATAACTAAAAGAACTCCCACGTCCGTTAGTTAAATTTAAACATCAACAGCTCTAAAAGAGCACTAAAGCAATATACATAAAATGGTATCTGGTATTAAGAGATAAACACAAAAACCTTAAACTTGGCCTCGATTAGCTTTTCATGAACACATTGTAATTGAATGTCAAGCATTTCTAAATATATGTAAGTGGCTTGAAGGAATATCTGCTAAGCCTAAATTGTATAAAAAATAAACTCATAATGTGGGCAGATGTTAGCGCTTAAAACCAATAGACTTGGACACCCAAGCTGTCTCTTTTTTCTCCTAAAAAAGGTCGTTGTGCTGAAAGCTGTATTTACAGATTCAATTAACCCATTCATCGTACTTAATTTCTTTGAGCCAACACAAGGTTACGGCATCGTGGAGCATGTCGATGTTGCAAAACATTTTAATTACTTTTCATTTTCCTTCACACACAAAAAAAAAAAATATTTACCTTCTGCATAGTAATATCGAAATAAGTTAAGTATACATATGTATATCTATGTAAGAAAAAGATATCTCGTTTAGTAGATTATAATTACTCACTTTAAATTGTCAATATTTACGCTATTTCATTTACTTATGGATAATACCGCATGTACACTGATGGATCTCTTGTGTAAATATTCGCTGTTATTTCTGTATTTTTTGAAAAATAGTTGTTAGAACGCACGATTTGTTTGCTTTTTATAAACATTTAAAGGTTATAGCGTTTTATGGATGCACTCCCAATTACATTAGTTAAGATTACAATGGTACTCAACTGCAGCCACATTTACGCCAAACTGTTTAAATACGTATGAAGAGGTACATTGCAAAAACGCAGTTTCTAATTATTTAAAATGCAGTATTTATTTCTTTATATGCCCCCGTTAAATTAAAGATACGAGCACTAGTTTCTCCCATGTTACACAGCAATTCCCAAAATATATTTTATGTACGACACGTGCAGTTAATTTATGTTATTTGTAGAAAAACACACTGCAATGTATCCCCGCATTTGTTTAAATATTGCAAACATGAACTAAAGTACCTTTCAAAAGTCAGAATATTTGCATAGCCAGTTAAAAGCAGCTTGTACAACGATGGATATCGCAGTTCAATGTATGGTCAACAGTAACGCTCAGTTATTTGACTGCACTATGTTTTTTAATTGATATTCCGTGTATTTTAACTAGTAAGCTACTCCCATTGATCTGTGATGCAATGGGAGAGAAGAGTAGAAATATGCATTTGACACCATACTTAACTTACTTGGAGCTTCCCGCCGTTCCCACCTCAAAATGAGTGTTGATCAGGGTTACACTGTCTGTATATACAATACAATTACTAAAGACCATATCAAAGATGTCGTTGCTGTAATGAAGTGGATCTACAAAGGATCCTTGG
>LR737386.1:6413795-6460714 GCA_902655005.2 Marronus borbonicus
AGTGTAGTTAATTTGTGTTAAATGCACTCACATATGAGTGGAGGCAATCATTAACTTATATTGAGTTCAGCTGATCGAGTGTAGTTAATTTGTGTTAATTACACCCACGTATGAGTCCTTACCAAAACCAAACCTATAACTTCCAATTTTGTGCGAAATATCTCATGATCTATGTCCTCGATTGATTTAGGAAGATCTAGAAAAGTTCCCAAGAGGGTATCACCTTTACCTATCTTATCGTAAATTTCTATTAAAATATCTACTGCTGCTAAGACTGTAGAATGATCAGATCCAACACCATGCTGGAATGCGTTGAAGATATGTTTACCTAAAAAATGCACAATCCGCACATGCATTAGTCATTCAAAGGTTTTTGTGGAATTTAAACCAGTTCCAATACGAAATTCGATATTGACCGGAGCATCAGCACAGCGATTGCAGGAATCTGCAACCTATCTCAATCTTCTGAAACTGCAAAATTGCTACCGTGTTAACGGTGGTTAAAGGTTAATATTTACAGATGATCTTTGAAAAATATTCCAGGAGAAACAAGTTGATCGGTAAGTAATGGACCGAGGACCTACTTTGTTGTTTTAAGTACTTTTAGTTTCTTTATCTAAGAATAAACCAACGTAATACGGGTTTCTTCCAGATATTTATAATTTTGTCTCCAATCACCTAAATGTGGATATATCAATTTCCTTAAAAGAAATCCGCAAAGAACCATAAAATCTCAGGCGGTACTTTATAGTACTCATACTAACGGCATAGATATATTTGCACGCCCGAAGTACACAGTCCACTATACAGAAAGTGATATTGATATTCGCACGTTTAAGGGGGAAAACGTTAATTATTTTGCCCATAGTACATGATGTTATAGTCTTTGAACCTCGTTATAAACAACGTTTAAATTTTCGCGTAGCTTTTCGCTAGACATAAATAGCAATTTTAGTGGCAATTACCGGCCATGAATAACGTCCAATTAGCTGGATTGATACCGGAAAGAGCTATTTTAAAGGCGATCTGTTAATGCCGTTACACCTGTAAACAAGACTTCGTCATTCGAACGCAACATCGATTTGCGGACCCATATTTCACCCAATGTGGACGCTATTCGTCACTGTTTAAACCTGTTTGCTTACGAGTAGTTTTTTATAGATAATGTAGACAAATTAGCTCATACATTTAAGAATAATTTAAAAGCAAAAGATTAAAGCACCATACAAATTATAAACAAGCTAGAAATAAATGCAATATGATTTTGTATTTGTTTTTAGCTTTTCCAATAATATCTAGGTGAAATGCAGCTTTTGCAAGCAATGAGGCTCTTGTTTTTTGGAAGAAATGCTAAATGTCTCGATCTCTGCTTTTTTTGTTATCTTGTTCGCTGCTATTGTTGTTGACTTAAAAAAAAAGTGGAAAAGAGAAAGTTGCAGGTAATAGGGTGTTTAGTAAAACAATCCAACCCAACTTTTTATTTGAGTTAACATCGACACCCTAATATTTGTCGCTTCCATAAAACGTATTTATATTTTCACGATTCAAATATACGTGTAGACTAAACAAAATTCCTCATAACGGTTTGAAGAAACCTGGGATCTATTTGTACGATTCCGCGATTATTTAACATATTAACACGTTTCGCGTTTATCTATCACGTGATAGACTATGGATAGCCGTATGTCATACCCTCTCTTTTTTCGACGTATTTGATTTTTGTAGAAAATAGTGTGAAATATACACAATTACGTTGCGTAAAAAGTTGATATCGATACGATAAGCTAGAGGAAGAAAACCAAGTTTACCTGCCTTTGTGCAATTTCAAAATTTGAGAAACGTGTTTGTTTAACATTGAGATATTCACGGCTAAGAATAGAAATAATTTATGAATACAAGGCAAGGAAATGGAACTGGAAAAAATAAATAGCGTTATCTAGACAGGAATACGTACACATTCTATACAAATGCTATCTACGCCTGGTGAATTTTGTTTATTTCAAATATTTAGCGAGAATTGCCGTGTTTTTTTTATGCCAGAAGTAAAATCGTTTTCGCCGATTTATACAGATACCCAACAATTTCGATTTGCGTGATTCCATTTGTTTTGTCTTTGTTGATTGATTTCAAAATTGCATCTTGATCAAAAAGTTACACGCAATAACGTACAATCAATACAAAATAAATTGTAGATCATTAATAATACGTATCACATAGTCATAAGTTGTTTAGAAGAATGTGTTGAACAACTTTATTAAATGCCCTTTTAAACCATTTTATTCTAAGGATAAATAAAGACAAGCAAAACAACATAACGAAGGTAATATTTTCACAGCAAGTTTTCAAAGTGTCCTGAGGGAATGAGGGAAATACATATTTACTCGGTTAGCAAACAGACAAGTTGATACATTTTTACGTATTTTCAACATTTCTAATGTTTTCCGTTCAATTCCGGCACTTATCAACATCGCACTGCGATATGTATTACACATAGCACACAGCATAGAAGGCCGGGACTGACATGTAACGAAGCAGCTCTGTATTCCCTCAACATCTCGCGGTTAAACGCCACTGAATTAATGGGAAGAAAATGTTGTATTTTTCAAAGAATAAATGTAGCATAAGAAACCGAAAGTTGACCTCAAATGCAGTTTCATCAGTAAAAAGTATTTTATTCGTTTTGGTTTAACGTATTGAATATTGTTAAACATGTTGAATATTGAAAAGCTCTTCATGGTTTGATATTTTGTATTGAACAGGATACCCAGTTCGGTTTCGCGTGTTTTGCTAAGATGTGATTGTTGTGGGAATTTACAATACAAAAATCTGCTTTGAATTTCTTAAAAATATAACTTTCGCGCAAGGCATAGGTCTCCAGAATAATTTACAAAAAACAGGTCCTTAACCCTTCTTAAATGTTTATGCATCTGATACAACATTATGATTACTTTTTCTGCAGCTGCTAATGATTTCAATAAATTTTCTGCTACTTGTTTACTTTAATTTTTTAAATGGGTCACCTTCTATATTTCTGGGTTTTCGGAATCTCCGAGATATTCTGCATCTGAATGCATTACTTTAGAAACCAAATACTTTCATTTGCTTTTATTGTATTGAGAAGCATAAATGATAACACAACAATGGAAAATACAAGGGATAGGTAAAAATAGACACAGATTAGCTTTTGCTAAAATGTTGTTTCCTACCTTTCGTAAAATTTGCCCATCAATATTTAACAATAAATTTTGCAAACAAAGGCATCGCTGTCATAGACTGAGACTTTTACCCGGCTCCTTTAAAAGAAGAAGTGGAAATTTGTTTTCTAAGATGATGCATTCAGATGCAGAATGACTCGTAAATTCCAAAAATGTAAAAATATACAAGGTGTTCAATTTAAGAAACCAAAGTTGGAGTCATTTGTTCTTCATATACGAGATCTGAACCTGTTTTGTAATTTAACCGCCCTTGAATCTTTAGAAACAAAAAAGTAACCAATAGAACGGGATTCAAACTGAACATCCTGTATATCGATACACAACAACGTATCCAATCCTGTCGCATCGCCGAAAGTTACAATTCTAGTCATTAAAGTTCGCCACTTTCCGCGCGCTTCACAGGCGTCGGTGTGGAAGTGGTCGTTCGGGTGTGTAATTCGTAATATATGAGCAAATTTATGCTTCGCATATTAGACTATGCGATGGAGTGGGGACGCGAGATACCTTGTTACCGATGTAAGTACAGAAGTACAAAGACTTATTCTATCTAGAAGAATGAAACGTGCATTTGGCTTTCTGCTATTAAAGCAATATGCATAAACATACGAAAAATAAGAATAGCACATTATTATAGCACCGTTGTATGTATAAATAGTATCGATAATGTATGAAATTAGTGATTTCAGAGTTGTGTGCATGACAAAGAAAAAAACATTCACCGTTTTTAGCGTCTTCCGTATAATGTACATCCAGCACTACGCTCACGTCCATTACAACCAGCCACCAAACACATACTGAATCCGTTACTGTTGCAATAAGATCGCTTGCGCATGTATTACGAATAACGCACCCGAACGACCACTTCCATACCGACGGAGCGGAGCACTTCCAAAGCGCACGGAAAGTGGCGAACATTACTAATCATTACAAAAATTACAAATTTATTTTATTTTTTATCAATGAATCTGCAGAAATAATACAAAGGCTATCTCATTTAAAACAGCAAAGTCAAACAACATTCCAGAGAAACTAAATAGCGTGTATAGTTTACGTATATTCAGTTGTTGAGCGAAGGTGAAGGGAAATTAAGGTGTTTACATGACCAACGCATTAAGTCAATTTATTTTATTTCTCCATAATACGCGGCTTTAATATTTATGAAATATTATATTTAGCAAATTGTAGAACCTTTTTTGGAATGTGCGTGTGCGAGCAGATTACAAGCATAGTAATATTTCAGTTATCTGGTGTGTGCATATTTGCAGAATTTTTAAACTGGTAATCATTTAACCAATTATGAGTCTGCATACAGCGATATTAAAATGCCAACTATAATTATGTTGTGATTTAGAACAACTGCATATTTCGGATTAATAACCAATAAATTGCGAATTAATTTAATCCATCCCATTTTCCAACAGCACCACTCGGCTGCCTTCGCCATCGGGATCAATATCAATATTCGTAATTATAAATTCGATCAATTTTCAACTTAAATTACTAACTAGCTTAGCATTGCAATCGAATGTATTCGATCTCGACTGAATTGTTCGAAGCCGAAAACAGTTTCTAGAATGTTTGCACAAAGCTCTGGCGCATAATTTCATCCGTCGGATTACTGCGCTGAATGTGGTATCTGATTTGATTTATTACTCAACTTTGCAACCAAGGGTATTTACAGCGTTAGGGTTAAATGTCATGTAAATTAATTTGACTTAATGAAGTTCGACGTGGTGATTCGCTCGTTATAAGCCGCACGGATTTTTGAAAAAGGGAATAATTTTGTGTGTTTGTTTTAAATTTAATTTTATTTAATATTACGTAATTGATTTTGATATCCAAGCAATCTTTTGCGGTAAACTTAATAAGAACAACTGAGATAAGTTAGCTGCACTCCAAAATTGGCTTCTTGAGTACACATACACTACCGTTCAGAGAAGTTCGGTCGGTTGGTAAAAAACATGGAAAGGTTACAGAAACAAACGAAACTAAAAACAAAATGCAATTTTATTGTATGTACAGGTAAAAAAGACAAAAATAAATACATAAAAGTTATTCTGGCCTAATGTAACATACTGAACATTATATTTTTTTTTTATCGAAAAAACCTCCTTTGCTGTTAATCACCGCTCGAACTATTCTAGGCATTCTTTCGATAAGTTTTGTTGAAACGGATTGTGGAATATTAATCCATTCATGTTGCAGAATATTCCGTAAATGTTCTTGTGAAGTTGGGCATATTTTTCGGATCCTTCTGTCCAGTTCATCCCACAACAACTCTATCGGGTTCAAATCTGGGCTTTGTGGGGGCCATGTCATTACTTTCAGGGTGTGCTGTTCTTCTTGCTCCTTTAGATAGTTCTTGCACACTAACGCAGTGTGTTTTGAGTCGTTATCATGCATGATAGTAAAGTTACGGCCTATTATACGCAATCCTGATGGCACTGCATGATTCTGGAGTATTGCAAAATAATTTTCCTTCCTCATTACACCCTCCACTCTGCATAAATCTCCCGTCCCAGCAAAGGAGAAACATCCCCACACTAAAACAGAACTACGCCCTTACTTCACTGTAGGCACAATGCAGTTCGGGTTCACTTTTCGGTTTTAGATCTTCGGACATAAACTCGTCGATTTTACCCAAAAACCTCAAACTTTGACTCGTCACTCCAAAGCACGTGTTTCCAATCATCTAACGACCAATCTAGATGAGAATGGGCCCACTGTAGCCGTTTTGCTCTGTTGCCCCGACGTCATAAGGGTTTTCGAATGGCAATGCGTCCATGAAGGTCCGCTTGTTGAAGTCGACGTTTTACCGTACTCGCCCAAACTTGCTCTTCACGGCCGCGATTGACTTCGGCTGCTATTTGTGGTGCTGTTAATTTTCTATTGCGTTTGCTTAATAATACAATTCTCAAATCTTGAGCTTTTGTTGTTTCCTAGATGCTCCAGGACGAACACGATTTTCTATAGGTCCAGTTGTTCGATATCGCTTTACGATGTCATTTACTGTTGAACTTCTCATATTTATTTTTTCAGCATTTTGTCGCCCCGAATATTCTTCTTCAAACAGCATAAAAATGCGTGAACGTTTTTCTACACTGGTAGGCTTGCCGCGTGCCATTTTGAAGTAAATTTTCTTAAAACTTTATACGTTTAGCACACCAACATACGTTTAACAGTAAAATGAAGCAAATTTATATCTTTACGTATGTGATAAATAAACAAGAGTGATACTGCGGTATATTTCCTAAATGTATTGTTCGTTAATAATCCGCAAACGACCCGTTTCAAAAGATCGGTACTTCCGAGAAATCCTTGGAATGATAATAAAAGGGACTTTATTGTGGTTGTGGCAATATTTCTACTTTACATAATAATTTATGGCTTTAATCCCTTAAAAAAGAGTGTATGCTTAATATTTTTCTAATTTTATGTATTAATAATTGTATACAGTGTGATATAATAGATTTTTATTGTATGACAGAACTTCACTGAATGGCAGTGTACATTGCTAACCTACCGCCAATAAGACACCATTGATATCGTACATCTAGAAAAATAAAAATCGAGAAGAAAATATTACATGGAATGGGATATCACTTGCTCAACGGCTACAGTTTATCTGACAACGGAGTTCAAAAAAACGACACACGAGCAAGAATATATACGGTAAAAAATTTACAACAAAGTGGCGAACTACCTAAAGACCGCAGATCTTTACATCATCACAAACTTTTTTTGCTTCTAATTACTCGCAAATCCAAAATAAAAAATCAAAAAGAAATATAATCCCACCCTCTTTTTTTTAAACAAAAGCAAAAGAGCTTCAACACATATATAAATAATTATGAAAGTAAAAACAGAAACATCATTCCATTAAGTAAACATATTCATGCTTTACTATCATTATCACCTATCAGTGCATATTCCACAATTTTTAATGATGAGTATGAGTTTTGAGAAGGAAGGAACTAAAGCCAATCAATTTAGGCTTTGAAGAGGTCGTCTGTATAAACTACACTTCACACCGCCGCTTCGACTGTCTCTCCTACAAGTCCGACTCTCTTATCCTAAACATAATATTAAGAGAGTAAAACACAACTTTCAGTCCAAATGAGGATTGCTCTTTATTGATGTACTTGGTAGTTTAATGCTGAATTCGTACTATTTAGCTCGATTCATCCCCTCTGAGGATTTGTTTTGCATTCCCCGAAAGCACGCCAACCCAAATCGAGAAAATCGATGTCTAATTTCCTGACGGCGGGCGGTTTCAAATTACCCTGAAATTCTTACGCCGTTACGAAATTACGTTTAAATAGCGTATTAAAAATCGTTTTTTTTTCCTCCTTTCGCGATGTTTAAAGATAAAGCGGGCTTCTAGGAGAGCGAAAAAAATTATTGTATATATTTAGAGAAAGTAATTTATTCCGTGACTTATGTAAAAGTTTCAACGCGTTGCTAAATCTGTCCACGCGATATTTATTTTAAATAGGCGGCCATGACAAATAAATAATTGAATATCGGCGAAATCTGCGCTACCGAATGTTTATAGCGTTTTGGCGAGGAATTTAAAGGAAATGGCGGCCGGATCCTCAAAGGCCCATACATTAATCTAAGCTATATCGTGCAGTTGATGAAAGATGAAATCTTAGGTATTGGAAGAATAATATTATTCTAGTTATATGCATTGTATGATACTCTAGCGATTGAAATTATATCCAATTCGCGTTGAAATTCGTTAGAAATTGCATTACAAATTTAATATATGGAAGTGCAGAGTTAATGCGTCTAAATGTATGTTGAATCCTACTGTCTGCGCCATGATAAACGCTCTCTATACCTATTGTTTTTTTAGCAAATGAAGGAAGTTCTTTCATAAACATTTCTTTTTGAAATTTTTAACTTTTATTATGTTCTTATTATATTTCCGCTATTTACTACTGAAGAAATTTAGCGTGCCAGGTTAAATAAATCTACTTTTTTATGACCTCTAATCAACAGTTGTCTAGTTATTTTTGCTATTCATTATTTATCGGGACTAGATAACGTATGTAGGAAAATGATGGCTGCTTCAAGTAGATGATCAAATTGTACCAGAAAATATAACATTTGCACATTTGCTTTAATGAATATCTTCATTGAAGCAAAAATTTATAGCATTTCGTCATAGCACCTTACCTTTTTAAACAAAAAACTTATTTGCATAGCTTCACACTTAATTTACTAAAGAACGACGCATTTTAGGTATGTGCAAAGAAGATTTTAGAAGAGCTACTCTTATATTTTGTAAAAATATGCAGGGCATACCATTAAAAAAAAATTAAATAACATGAATCAAACATGGCAACAATTTCAATGGCCTTCTTGTAGACTCCAGTTAATATAAAAAAAAAAGAACTTTTTTGTGTATTTCCTGAAACTCCAAGAAATAATTAATCGAATAAAATTCGAATCACTACCTTAGCGTATAAGGCATTTTAAATATCGATCTTTAAAGAAACAACAACTTTTCGCAAAAATCTCAAAGTATGTCAATTATCTCAAAAACTAAGAGAGATATATGTACAGAGAAATTGATGAAACTTGCTATGAATTGAAGAGAGGCATCTAAAATCGCAATAACATACAGGATGTTCCGCTGAATATAATTTTAAGTTGTCGAGCATTTATCTCCGACTACTTTTTATTTGAAAACTTTTTCTCTGAATTGCTCCGGAAAGAGCATTATAGAGAAAAAGTACTCTTTCATCCATGCACTATACATGATTTTTTGATTTAAATTCCGTTCTATAGACAACGTTTTTGTTTCCTAAGATACAGGGACGATTAGATTACAGAACAGTTGAATATTTTGCCGTAGATTCAGATTCTCGTATCAGGAAAACAATTGACTGTTCCAGTTGACCAGAAATGACTGTAATCCTATCTGAAAGCATCAATTTAGAAAACAAAAAATGTTATTATATCATTTTTAAAAGAGCTTATCAAAAGTCCCAATCTAGTTGCCACAGAAACTATGTTTTTGTATGAATTGTGTGCCATAACTAAACACAGTTTAATAAGTAACTTGTTAATTTGTGAAAACTTTGAATACTTTTGTTTTATTGTATTTTATATTGTTATGCAGTTATAATTTATGCTTCTTAATAAGTAAAAACAAGTGAAAGTATTTGGTTACTAAAACGTTGCATTTTTCATTCAATTTTTTTTTTCACTTTTTATTCTTTTTATATGGTAGCCATCATCACACAAAAAAAATTGGGAGGTGACGACCCAACGGGGTAAATAAGCTAACTGTTTCATAAATTAACCGTTCTTGTATCTTTCGAAACAAAGAAGATGCCTACAGGCCATAGACACATAAACATATTCAAATACGCATACCTGTGTACATGCTTAAGTATTATGTAATCTAATGTATTATCCTGTTATTGAACCGTTTTCGGACTGTTGGGTAATAAAGAGTGATTCTTTATTATTTTGGATTTATCGAGTTTTGTGTTGTTTCTTTATTCATTTCTAACACCATTGACTCTATTTTTTTAGACACACCATATATTTTCCTATTTAAAGAAATAGAAAGACAAAGAATTCAAATTTTCTTGCTGTTGGTAACAAAAAGCTATTTTTATTACGCTAAGGTAAGTTCAAAGAAAAACTTACAAAACCACCAAACTTACATACTCTACACGCCTAAATATTTTAGTAAACCAAAAAAAAAAGAATCTAATTGATTTATTTTTGAGCTTACGTATGTTGATGCGTATACGCGAATACTTTTTTCCATGGTAAGCTCTCGCCAATAAGGATGTTGGCCGTATTACATATACGCTCTGAATCAATATTCTCTGAAGCATCTTTTTTTGCTTTTGAAAATTGCATAAGAGCAGATTTCCTTGTTTCCAGCAAACAACAAATTAGTACAGACATATGGTTATAGCATGTGTTATATTTTGCTGCTATTTTTATGCGTGTTTATGAGATTCTGATTTATTTTTTCTTTGTGAGGGGCCTTTTCGATGTATACAGGAAGTGTATAAGAAACCTATACATTTATTTTATTTACTTAAGCGCGAAACTTTCCAAGTAAATTTTATCCAAATTATAGTAAAGCAAAAAGCAGCTCAAATTTGAATTTGTTTCGGTGATTTTTGTATCACTTAAGTCTGAATTATTAAAGGAAAGAAAAACACCGCTGTGTGATTGTAAATTTACTCATTCAAGAAAGTAAAATAAAAAATAATGAAAAAAAACAAAAGATGAAGTTGAGATTTATATTTGCTCGGAGAGGAAATATAAATAAATTTCTTTCAACTTCAATACTTGACGTCTACTACTGACGAATAAGCTACGACTTATTTCTACAATTTTTGTAGCAATTAGTCAGGCAATATTGTTGAAAACGAGGGCGACGCAAAACTTGCAACATTGCTGCAATAAACATGCATGAAAGTGAAAAAGTTACCGGGCAGCAGCCGATCATAGAAATAAAAGACTCTAAGCTATCACATATTTATTGATGCGTCTTCAGAGAATAACGAATGAGAGATAAAATCTCAAAACGTCCCTTAATTAAAATGTATATTAGAATTGCCCTAACCTTTTTCCACCTCGAGTACAATATCTCCCATTATTTTCATTTAACTTGTTTGGCTCCCCTACAATTGTTTAAATGTGTATATTTCGCTTTTATCGGATAAACTCATGGAATATTTATTATATTAAGACATCATATTAAAACATCATATTCTCATGTATTGGCAATTAATTTGTCTTTTGAGAATTGTTGATATTTGAATGAAAATTACCCTTTAACAATGAAGCAGCTTTCTACAATCACGGGAATTTTCAATATAAAACACGTAGAACGTTGTTGCAATTATCTTCATATAATTTTTTTTCTGTGTGCAATGGAAGAATTGCATAACTTACAACTAATTTCTTGAAGCTTTTTTATTTCAGATTATTTGTGGTTATAGAGAAGCCTGAAACTCAACGGTTCGATTCTGAAATAAATTTGGTTTCAGGCTATTGGTTAACATTCCTACACTACAAATTGTGTTAGCCGTTCCAGTAGTTACTATATGTTTCACATAGCAAATATTTCGAGAAATCATTCCAAATTTTATTGTCATAACATTCAAATAAAAATGAAGAAAAAGTGTCCGGTTTTGTGATCGATCGAATTAAAAAAATAACAAAACAACAAACCAGTCAAGCGTACACCCAGAAAATAAAATCCTTCCATTAGAGTTAATTACCTACGCGTTCCATTCCATCAACGTTGACGGTATGTATTTTTGTTTTATAGCATTGTTTGTATTGCCCGTCTTTTTAACCCCCCACACCCTCCCCCCGCGCGCTTTTTAGCTACCCTCCCCTTCCACGTACGAAGCAAAATCGTTAATTGTAATACCTCCTATATATACATATGTATATGCCCAGAACCCAAACATGGCCGTCGTTGTATTACTGTAATACATTGTGATGTGCCTTTATTACTATCATTGTTTCGCCTCAATATAAAGAAATTAGATTTAAAAAAAAGTTGAGAAGGCCCTTATACTTACAAAATACTCCGCGATACCCAAGAAACAGCGAAAAATGTTTCGGATAATTCAGCTGCGATCGCTCTTCGTTTCGAGATCGAAATTCATAGTCGTAATCACGGGCTCGTCCTGAAGATGTCCGGCTGTATATGGGGGAAATCGGTACGCCATAATTGCGAAGACACAGAACGCACATAATAGCTTGCGGTTTAAACTTTAGAATCTCTTTTGCGTCAGCGGTTTTTAATTGGGAAAGATCTTTAAACGCGATGTAGATCCACCGCACATTTTTGTTGGGATCTTCCGTGCCAGGTTTATCGAAATAATTTGCACGATTTCGGTGCTGACGATGCTTGTTTTTTTGGAAACTACTATTTGAGAATGTTGACGATGACGAGTCTTTGTTGTTTGTTGATAATGTAACGGGTCCGTATTTGTATGTGTATACTGAAATGTTAAACAATTATAATTATGGTGCGATAGGTCCTAGGTCTCTTTCTATTTGTCCAAGTCATGATATACCTTGTGTATAAATGGAAATAAATACACATCAAAGTAGTTTGTTGAAGTGATTAGAGTTTATTTGCACGTTTCAAATATATTTACGAACATCGAGCTATAAATCACGAAATTTTTTTAAGTAAATGAATGTTTAATCAACTATATACAAATTTTATTTTAAACAACAGCACTCCATTTTACTTTTTCTTAAAACAGCTTTATTGCCGTATTCTTTCAACCTAGATCGTTCTGTCGCATTTTCTCGATTTCCAATTTCAAAAATTCAAACTCGCGCGTTTGCCTAAAGTTGCCGGTTTTCAACTGTTTCTCTCGCGTCGTTATTCTATGTGGATCGTACGCGCTCGTAGCACAAACTGCTCGCTGGTAGTCGACTTACCGTCATTCAGCGCCGTTAGGTCGGCAAGGTTTGCTCTCACCGCGCATTTTCATTGTGGCTCGCTTCAATTTTGCGTTATTATCGCGTATGGGAAGATATGGATGTTACGGCGGGCCTTTTTATGTTGGGCTATGTTTAAGTGGCCCTGCAATGTCGTTATTGTCGCTTTGCTTGAATGTATTGTGCGTGGTGATCCATCTGCATCTATGAGAGGCTGCAGTAATGAGCATTATTATGCTGCCATTACATCCTATATTGTTCTCATTCGTATTGCACGTGTATAATACACAATAGTGCTTTTATACTGACTCCATGTTTTATAACATGTGATATGTAATATGTGCACTTTGAATGTTGTCAGAGAGAGATTATTAATGGTTAATCGAGTTTGCAAGCAGAGCTTTAATTCTGTGCCTACACATCTAAGATACTTGTAGCAAAAGTTCCTGAAATGTAGCGATAAATAAAATTGAAGAATACCCGGTATGGAACTGAACAATCCCAAAAGAATAATTTTTTTTTTTTAGTAGCATTTATACTTTGCCCAGTAACGAGAACGATAACGAAATCAAAATTATTAATACAAATTCCTCAATTAAAAATATCTCCTACATCACAAGGACCAAACTCCAGCAGCGTATTGTAGACGTGAAAAAAAATTAAAAAACTCGTCGCAAGAGAAAGAAACACGGAGCTGTTCCCTTCTGTGCAAGATACAAACGAAGGAAGCATTTCCTTATTAATCAAACATGTAACGAAGATAGAAGAAAATTTAGAAAAATATCTTCCATTTTTAAACACTGAAAAATCGATCAGCCTCGCAAATTTTTCATGGTGACAGATCATTGGTGGAATCCATCAATCAAACGGGCTGGATACGAAACGGACGTTAATGTAATCATCACAGCACCAAAAGGGTCTCTTTCAATTAGATACAAATTGTAATTTCCTAACATTACAGAAGACTTCATTTCAAACTGTTCATCAGCGCGTATAGTTTATTCTCGACATTGTAAAAAGTTTCACGTACGAAAGTTCAAAACCCTACCGATAACCTATCTCGCTATTTTTACATTCAGCCTCCTCATCATAGTTGTAATCATCTTCGTAATGACGATATTGTCGCGTTATTAGCCTCTGCGTGTGAATGACGATCCTCCTCTTCGTATGCATAGTTTAATAAGATACTAGATGCGGTAGAATGAAGAACGTGTCAGAAACATATGAAGCCGAAGCTTGCTCCTTGGGAACTAGTTACTTACTTAGTTAAGCGCTGCCTTGGAAGTTCCGTCTGGAAGGATATAGAGAAGGGAGAGAGGAGTAGCGGAGTAAGGGATTGTGTTGTTTTCCGGAAGCAAATGTAATTAGTAAAACGTTAAGCAGGCAGATGGGAACGATTAATAATGGCGCTTTGGTAGGATGAATAAACGTCATATTTAATCCAGAGAATCTTATTGATACGTGCTTTTCATCCATGGTAGTACTTTTGTTCGCTATGTGTATCTTCAAACTGTCTATCACGCATTAAAGTTCTTATTTAGTACATATAATCTTTCTTCCAGGTAACAAATCTCAAACTTCATTCGATCTAATTATATGTGACATGCATAATCTTTGAGCTTTAAATATGTGATCATATTTTTTATGATTCTGACGAATGCTCATATACAGGGTAACAGACAATTTAGAAATAATCATAAGAATGTAGAACTGTTGGATACTTTGGTCGGAGAACAGGATCTTTGAAGCAACCGACAAAGCACTTAGAAGGTCCGAAACAACATCGGGAAACTGGTATAGCTACTCTCGCATACTAACATACCCGGCAAAGAAAAGACAGACCGATTAGCAAGGAGGGACAGTACACTCCTCGAGCCCCCTTTTGGAATGACTTTGGAAATAACTAAGGCTAAGATTAAAAGTTATCAGTGGAATGAAAAACAGTGGAGAGAAAAAACCAAGAAACATGTATTCAAAAGCTTCCCTGCTAGGACCCTCAAAAGAAGAGTCGGAGGAATCGCTGGCCATGATTAATCCGATTGTGGACAGGCGCTGTAACAGGTCACTGTCCATTAACCAAGCATCTGCACAAAATGGGACTCGTACTTAAACATATATGTGTAGGATGCGGTGAGGAAGAAGAAACTCCTCTACACCTTATAGGCCATTATACAGCATGTAAAAGCGTAAGACACAGGATTAAGGGCACCTCTGAAATATATAGCCGAAGAAGATTCTGGACATTGGAAATACCACTGAACTCCTACGAGATTAAGAAATTATTCAGAGGGTACAATAAGTCACTTGACCGCACTGCATGGAGCCAATAGTGCCCGTGTATTGTGGACATCTTTCGTTAAAGTCGATTTTTCTAGTATCCCATTCTCAGCCTGATGTACCTAATTCTTTTCACCCAGACCAGATATTTATCCCCTCCTATTTACTTCAACTAAGAAAATCATTTCATATACGTTAACAGTAAAAAAATAGCATGAACTTCTGAGTAAATCTATTTTTTCACCAATATTGCTCTTGTCCTACAACAGAACAGCCCAAGTGATCTTCTACGTACTGTAACTTTAAGCGTTGCTGCCTCGACAAAAACAAAATTGCCGAAGAGGAAAGAACACATAACGATAAACCAGCAATTCCACATCCATCTCTTCGGCCAGAGAGGACGACGATATTCCATTAAATTACGCACGTACGCGCCCTAACACTACACGCCGCTTGCAATATTTGTCTTCATTCATTAGAGGAATTGCTCGAGAAAATGGGTAGTTCCATAAATAAGGCACAAACAGCGTCCCAGACAACAGCGACGACATCGATGAAGTAAATGAGGTAAAAGAATGGTTATATGAATGCGAAATCGATGAAGAAAGTTAGACAAGCTTTTGAAGTACGTGAGTACGACAATGGCATGACTTCGATCGATGTACATGTATGTATTAGATTAATATTGTTGGTAAAAGAAGGTTTGAAATTGTTTAACAAGAATTTTCCTTATATTGAAAATATTCCAAAAATTCTTCAGTATACAATCTGGCAACCTCCTGTACCAATTAACACAATGGGTAGTTATTATGCTGATGTGATTGCTAATAACTGTCGTGGTTAAGAAAGAATAAAGAGAGGAAATCTCTAATTCCTTATACCTATAATCCAGTGCTGCAAAAGGGTGAATACTTACAAAAACTATTCAACGTTTACAGCGACAAGTCGATTCAAACAATGATGGTATTTGGAGGCAATTACTGAAAATACCCAATAACCATTACCTGTATGTACATTCTCGGGGAAAACTAAACAAACCATAGTACTGTACACACACATGAAGGCTTGACGAAGTAATAATTTCGCCCGTTACAAATTGAAATTAACCGAGGGTCGGTGAACACGTTCAGTTTGAAATTGACAAAAATGCAACCTACGCTAGTAAACACTACACACGTAAAAACAGTACAAAATAGGCCGAAATAGCTGAATGTAAAGCTGGTAAACTCCCAGGAACATGTATAAATGGATAAAAGGCTGCTAGCAATGTGAAATAAATTGGTGCCGCTGTTTGGTGATGAGATTAACAAAGGATATTTACAGTTTCTATGTTGATTCTTTAAGTATACTAAATATACGTCTGCTAAAAGGATTTGCTACTTTACTTACTTCCTTACTACCAACAAGTGTTTATCTTAAATTCTAACTAGTTAACCAAAATAAAGTGTTTACGTGCCAACAGCAAGAATAAACAAATATTAGAAACAATTTACTATTGTTGCCACGCTACTAGTTTCCTTAGCGCTTGAGTTTGATATACTGAAGCTATTTTATTTATAGCTCAATGCAAAAAAAAAACAGCATTTAACATTTTGCAAATTAAAGAAAATTACTTTTATTAAATATTTCGAAACTACAGTTTCTTTATTCCAATCACAATTATGATTTCATTATTTTTTATATCGTATTAATTAAAAAATATTTCTTCCTCACAATTATCTTCCACATCATACACATTCAGCTTCAATAAAAACTTCGAAAGATCAAAGCGAAAGATTGCGTCCTTCATTTATGTTATTTTCTGTTGTGTTACTTTCAGAAACACATTTTAAATGGAGAAATTGTATTTCTTTATTAGATATTTTCCGCAAAAGAATATTGTTATTACCCGATTCTCCATACTCTTCTTCCTTCATTCTCTTCATCGCTCCAAGTAAACCAGATAATCAGGACGACATATCTCTGTAGAACAAAAAAAAGGACAAAAAAGAACTGTAGAAAAGAAAAAATGGAACAAGACAACTGCCGCTAGAAAGGAAAAAACATACATAGGCGGATGAGGGGACGAAACAAATGATTTCCGATGCTCGTTTATCATGATATTAATTTCGATGCTGGCAAAACGGAACAAGAGAGGAAGGAGGTGAAATACGGAGAGCAAATGTTGGTGAAAGCTATGGCGTGTGTATGTAATTGAAAGGTATACCGAGTTATTTCAGTTTTTGCCTTTTAGACGTAATGTCAAAACCAGAAATTTGCAGATGGAACTTAAATTTAAAACAGAACCGAACTTGATAGCAATTGCCATACGCCAAGGGAGACAATGATCAAAGGAATTCAGATAAAAGAGCTTAAGAATCTCCTACTACACCTAAAATTAATACAGTTTGCGACTGCAAAATTAAATTATTTTTTTTCCATTTATCGAATTTATCTCATCGCGAATTCTCTCTTTGAGTGCAAGGAGTGTTTAGGTTCCCACGGAAAGAGGCCGGGCGATCTTGTTGGATATGCAATATAACGAAACTTTGATATCAAGTGAATCGGGAACAGGCGCTGTAAAACAGCAATCCATGTTCGCTATGGCGCTAGCCTGTTAGAATCAGACTGCATTTTGATCTTTTGGAGCTCTGCCGCCGCAAATGTTTCCGACATTTCAACATATCGAGTTGAATTAATTGTAAACGTGCGACCGTTTTCTTCAAGAAAGTACGGTCCGATTACACCAAATGTGGACACTCCACACCACATCGCTATGAATGGGTTTTCGTGGATTTCTCTGTTGATTGTTTAAGTATGCTAGAAATAGTCCGCCAGTTACTCTTTGCTTCTTTCTAAGTAATTTGTGATAGAAAGTCCTTTCAAGACCTTCAGCCTCTAAATGGCGCTAGTCAATAGAAATTTATATGAAAATGAAAAGTATTTGCAGTGTTACTCTCATATGGAAGTAGTTGAATGAAATTTCAACATATCGAATTGAATTAATTGTAACGGTGCGGCCGTTTTCTTCAAGGAAGCATGAACTATATGAGCTATCTCTGAACTATCCGTATCTTATACGGAAAGAATTTCAAACCCACATGTAAGATTCGTCACAAGCTTCGCTCTAAAATTTGTAGTGCAATCTAGTGCCGAATTGCAGAACGTTGTGGACTACATTCAATTCTGCCGCTCTCAATGTTCTCTTGAGAACGAACCATACGGGTACAGCTAACAAATTTTGAGCGTAGAATAGAGTGTCTATTTCATTGAAATCGTTTGCTCATCTCACAATGATGGGACATCGGCGCCTTGTCAGAATAAACGATTTTATTCTGACAAGGCAAAGACCCGTTGGTTGATAGGTGCTTCGACAATAAAATACAATATTATAACTATCTGTTAACTATCAAAAAAACATTACTACCATGGCAACCTTTTCGAAGTCACTCCTATTGCGGCACCTTGCATATATAAGAACAGCAATTACAGACTGCTGATTTGTTTGAAGATTAGTGCTTTACAGTATCGCGAATTATAAAAAAGACAATTAAAATAAAATTATTGGTGGTGGAGTTATTTAGTCGTCGTCTCGCTAGGAACTGAAAAAAAGAAAAGTGACACTGACCAACAGCGAAAACCAAAATTTATTATTGTAAATAAAACGAAATTGTATTTTATATTTCATTGTAACTTCTCAGTATATTTTAAGCAATACTCTGGAGGAGTTCTACTTATATATTAGCGAAATTTGAACACCTAGTATATAGCAACGTATTGACTTGTCCGGCTACCGTCTACCTATTTTGAAAACAATCAGTTTTGTACCTAATTAAATCGGATTACGTTACACTCATAAACCAGCACGCGCTTATAAATATAGGACAACTGGATCTATTTTTACCGCCGCACGAATTTAATAATCCTGATTTGCACGATATATGGAAATTAATTAGCCGTGAATATTAACAGCAGACTGGACAATATATGTACTTTTGCACGAATATAAAACTGAAATTGATATACTCTCAGTGTACATGCTGTTGCGACGTTATACATTCTATTTAAAAAATCGTGTCTGAATATTAATTGATAGATATATATATGTATATATATGGGTATATAGAGTGGCGGCCATAAAGATAGCAACCAAAATATCTATCAATCATTTCTTTTTACAATTCACAGGAAGAATAAATTCTGCAACTAATTAAGTCGCCCATCTATTTTTACATAATGTTTAAATTGGATACAATATAGATAAATTAAAAAGAACATTAGCAATTTAAAAATTCCCCTAAAATTTAATATTTTGTCCCATCTTGTTCAATACCTCTCAAAGCCTCCTCGATTCCAAATAAAGTTGGTCCAAATTTCTGTAATTTTGGCCTTTAACTAGATTACCAATGTGATCGCATATGTTGTATTTAAATCCAGTGATTTCGAAAGCAAACGCATAACAACTACTCTTTCTTCGCGATGCCAATTGTAAATATAAGAATAGAAGAACACTTTTGATCATTATCTCGTTGAAACTGATATTACTTCGACAAGATCCAGGAACCAAATTGTTCTGCAAAATGCCCCTATACTGTTCTGTCAATTTTTACCTTGTACTAGATACAATACCCCGATACAGAATAACGAAAAACAGCTCCAAATAATAATAGATCCACCTTCGTGTTTAACTGTGGAACAGGCATACTTTTTGCTAAATCTCTTGCCTACTGGTCTTCGCACATACCGCATGATTCCGAAACTTATTGAACTTACAATTAGATTCACCGCTAAAAACTATTCTTTTCCATTCTACTGCAATTAGGTGAATACAGCTATTGACAGACACAAAATCGGCCCACTCACATTTCGTTTGGATAACAGCGGTTTTCTAATGGAACGACGGCCAAGAAATTCTGCTTCCACTAATTTTATTCTAATTGTTTTTGTATATACTTCTATATCTTTCGTTCTTTCCAAACTCCCTGAGGACAGAAACAGCTGCTGTTTGGACACGCTAATGCTTCGTGGGTTAAATTTACCATCGTTTGTCGGAGTCTTTCTTGACTCTATCTACCTTTTAATAAATAGCGATACTGCAGATTTACTAAACCTCAAACTGCATGTATTCTCTCTTCGTCTTTAAATCATTGAAAAATTTAATTTCTAATGTAGTTAGATAAAACGGCCCATCACGAATCATAAATATGCAAGTCTACGCACTAGAAAAATAGATTTTACGCTGATAACTCTAATGCAAATCAGCAAGTTGTTAACATTTGTCCACAGCAAAAAATTTAACACGTACAAAATTACTTCCAAGTCTGTATGCAGTGTCTTCTATTTACATCAACTTTCCTCGCCATTCTGTTTACTTATTCAGCTTGTTTTTTGAAATGGATAATCGAAATAATTTGAGATTTTTGCAAAATACCGATATTTCCTTAACAGCCGATATCTCAAACTGCTCAAATGCTAGGATGTACTTCATTAGATTTTTATATTGCGGAGGACTTATCTCAAAGTAATTTTTATTTGGAAGCTTTTCCTCTAGTTTCTTCAGGAAACCACGTTGTGCGCATAGATACTCATTCGGTTAAATCAAACTACAATTTTGCATCCTCTCGTCTTCTATAAAACAGCAATACGATTCCTAGACCTGTATTTTTATTTTTCTCACTGTTAACTTAATTGACTTTTACAATTTCTAGTATTCTCATCGTTCCATTTATAAACTTCGCCGGAATCAAATTAAGCGTTATTTTTACCCACTTTACCATCGACCAATTAGCTAGTATCAAAATCAAATAAGCTCGTCTTTCAAATAAAGTTAGTTGCTAGTTCTCTTCCCTTCCTTTCACGTTGAATATCGGCAACCGGATGCCATAAAATTGTACATCCATTAACAATCCCATCCGTAGCAGCACAGTTGCAACTTAACGAAGCGAATAAGAAAAAATAACAGCGTTAATTGAATAGTCCGTCATTTCGTGAAATTACTTGAGTTATACGCCAGTCACTAAGTATTTCGTTATTTTTTTTTCTACTGCTATGTTTTGTGGAAAACCCGACCAACTCTTTTTCATTAACTTTTGCTGGATTCAAAGCTGGTTTGTATAGAAACTGCTTGAAGCTATATTTTATGTCAAGGGTTTATTTCTAAACTTCAAAAAGAATGTATAAGTATATGTATAATAGCACGGCAACGCCAGTATTACTATCACTTATTCACTAATAAAGGACCTTTATTTTAGCATTTAGCTAGTGTTAGTTAACATGTATAGGTTATCCGAATGTTCTCAAATTATAGAATTATGCCTACTGTGTAACTAGCAGAAGGTCTACAATTTCAGATAATGTAATAGCCACCATAAGCTATCAGAACCATCGATAAGTAGCGAACCAAAGCTATTTTAAATAGAAACACTCTGTATTTTATTGCATTTTGGTTTATTTACAAAAAAATCAACACAGTATGTTTCGTATCTAGCTTCAAAAAATCCGGAATGCGGAAACATTTTAAGTTTAATTTTTACGAAATACACAACGTATTTCTAAATACTGAACGCCCTATGCACCTCGAAGGCGTTTTAATACCATGTCTAGACAGAGCCAAGTACATAATTTAATCTCGTAAAAATATACTTGAATTTCGGAGATACAGAGATGGTCGAATGTAGAAAGAATTACAATTTTACGAGCTCAGTTGAATAAGCCTTTTGTTTTTTAGAAAAGATGCAGGGCTAACTAGACATCTCAAAGAAACCGTTTTTTTATTTCATTCGGTGCCTACGAAAATGTAAAAAACACTACTACATGAACTAACAGTTCAGAAACTAAATGGAGAAAATGGCCGTAATTTCAATATTTGTCAACCTATTGATCACTCTGTATATACGTAAATATTTTTGGAAGATACCCTATTATGTGTAGCTTCGTACTATTTACGCAGTATACACAATTTTACGCAATTCCAGAACGTTCGACAATACATTGTTGCAAAATCTAAAAGAAATGAATCATTGACAAACAAGGTTTAAATGTACAGACCAAAAAAACTATCTGAGAGGAATGAGGAGATAATGGTTAAAAAAATCATGAAAATCTCGAAGACTACGGCAATAGAGCGTTATTTTTCCGTGTGACT
Organism: Marronus borbonicus; assembly: GCA_902655005.2. Taxonomy (NCBI): domain Eukaryota; kingdom Metazoa; phylum Arthropoda; class Insecta; order Coleoptera; family Scarabaeidae; genus Marronus; species Marronus borbonicus. Next base: position 6,435,861 of record LR737386.1, read on the forward strand.
GTACATAGACCACCGCCAGCCGGCGAGGTTCTACTGTGGGGAAAGGTTACGAACTCATTACGGATGTAGGTTAGGCTCAAAGAGGGAAATTTAGGGTAGTGTGTTAGAAGTTTGTGATAATGCGAGAAAATGTTCTAAACAGATTTCTTGGATTTCTAATTTGATTAATTAATCTAAAGATTCAGTTTAATATAAACGAATCATGTTTTGGGGAATCTTCTTCATTTTTATGTTGATAATATTTCGTCGTACTGTATTATCAGAAACATGCAGTAGCCACCGCGTTTCCTACTAACCACGATACGTAATAACATATTTTTTTGTTAATACAACGAAACAGAAGCACAGCAATTCTGCGCTTGTACTGTGTTTCCGCCAACATTGCAACACAAAAGCTCGTTCATGCTTGGTTAACTTCTTCTTCTTCATTCTTAGCAACAGTTAAAGAAAGACGCTTAATAATTTAAATTAAAACTTAATTTGATATTCAACAGCATTCATTGCCATAGTACCCGCATAACTAAGCAATAGTATGCACATCATGATATAAACAAATGTAAACAAATCTCTGGGGAAAGTGACTTATATTTCACCTTGTTCCTTGGTTCCATCAAAAAAGTACATCAAAATCAGAATTATTCAAAGCCCACCGGTTATTGACTTTAAACTATGTTCTCTAGGAAGGCTACTACATGCAAGGATATTAAATTTCGCGTGTAGTAAACTCAGCCGTTCTCTGTTTACGTTTAATTAAAATTCTTACCGCAATTTATTATGTTTCTAAATATTATCGCTGCCTGGCTGTCTGCTTGCTATGAAGCTGTCTGCTTATATATTAGTAAGTATAGTAAGTGAATTCGAACTCGTCCTCCAATTTCCCGTCGAAGATTAGTTCTTCGAGAAATGCTTCGCGACGAACGAAAAAGGTTACTGACAATGGCGGGCAAGTGAGAAGAAAAATAGAGAACTTGCATCGTTTACGTTGTTGGGGGGATACACGGCGAGGCAATAAGTAACCGAAATAAGTTAAAAACACATAAATACTCTTTTCAGATATATATTTTACATTCAAAACATGTGTGGTAACTTAGTAACCATCTACTGAAATTGGAAGCGCATTGGCGCAGTCGGTAGGATCTAGCACATAATACCTATTATTTATATATTTATGTTATTCTGGTATTGGGGCGACAGCGTCACCAAGCGTTCATTCTCCGATAATTAGGATTTAACGTTGCTCCTAATAAAACAATAGACAAACGTTAAGAACACATACAAGGTAGCTGGATGCCTTACACACGTATTAGTTGCGTTTATGCGGATACATATATAAATAACAAAATAAAAAAAATAAATACAAATACCTAACAAAAAAAAAACACTTTTCAGTAAAAGAACCCGCAAATAATAATTTAAAAAAACAAATGAAATCTATCAAAAATTTTCGAGCCTAATATAATGAAAAAAGTGTTCTTTAAATCTTTCCATACTTCGAATAGGTTAGCTCTCGCTCGGATTTGATAAATCTCGTCAATTCATCTACTGGCTTATTTTTTGTCTCATGACAAACCGTGTTTGTGGTATTCCCAAAATCTAAATGCCAACTGTGCTTCCGAGTTCCCAGATATATTCAAAGCCATGCCAATGCTGCCCTGTGTATTTTCTATATTAATTCTCATTAAACTCAAGTGTAAAAATGAACATCAAGACCACAAACGACATTACTGTTATTTGTTTAAATGTTTAATATACAACGTAACCGGCAATTCTACCAACCTAAACCAACCAAATCCCATAACTGTAAGGTACAGTTAGACAAATTTATACCGCATTATACAAACTTTATTCAACACGCATTTTTTTCGCATTCTACCAAGAGAGTGGGACAATACAATCCCTACGGTGCCATTATATCGCACCACCTGAAAAATTTTCATTATCGTCAAAGCGAAACGGAAAAATTACAACATTACACTAACGACAGCAATTCACTAGAAAGGAAAATTCCCCGGATGTTATCGCCGTTCCGCAATGCTCGATTTTTGATGGGAGATGAGTATACAAAAAGATTTAATTTAATGTAACGCAATTTCGTTGGTTCTCCGTCATTTTTTAAGCATGACACAACAATGCTGTACGTTATATTATTGGACATGGCGCGTCGTACGACGTGGGAAAAAATCTGTGAGATTTGAAAGACCAGAAGCGTATTTAATATAAAAGAAGGGGAAAAATTAAAAAAGAATGATGACATTCTAATGTATTAAGAAATACGATAATAATAATTAGAAATTAAAACAAATTATTTTCTGCTAAGATGTCAGACTTAATTTCATCGAAGATCTGCTTGATAATACTTTATCAATAATTTCCTATATCAGAGCTTCCTCGCGCGTAATTCGAATATCAAGCATTACATATGCTACTTAGAAAGATGAAAATGCAATTATTAAAGACTGCAGAGCCCACAATGTGCGTCTACTCGGTATGCACACAAAATACAGAATGTGCGATGTTCTTCAATTAAGATCTGAGCTACATACAAATCCGACTTACTGACATTCTCAAGAACGTAACACGGTGACTACCTGTACTCCAGACGAGAGGCAAAACTTCAGTAATTTAAAACCTTCACAGAACACATAGTTGCTGCTATCTGATGAGAGGCAAAACTTTAGTAATTTAAAGCCATTATAGAATACATAATTGCCAGATACGAACGTAGTAATTTAAGTACATCCAAACTAAATCCAAACAGCTAACACAAAACTTGCATTCCCCTCGTCCTCACGACTTCACTTGGCTGGTGACGCCAGACATAAGCGGGGCAGTGTTTTTCAATTTCCATACCACCCATACGACAAGTAATAGATTCCCCTTAAGCCCGCCAACTATTATTAATTCGTCCAGTAAAACAATAAAACCGTTATATGCAATATCTTCATTTCAACGGCGTTCTGTTTGAAGAGACAACAGAAAACCCACGTCGCTTTACTACACTAAAGGACGTTAATTAAAAGCAAACTTTTTCCGACGCACTCGACACAAAATTACGTCGCGGAATTAGCATTTAAATTGGTTCATGGCGCGGGTAAACATCAAGAATTGTACCTACCGATATATAAGTGTTAAAAAAGTACGCTAGGCGTCGCACCGTTCGAAAAGTTCTGGCCAGTTCTATTCGATTCCTTGAGCTTGTTTGATTGCTATATTAGTTGTTTTTGTTCAATTCCCGTCGAGGAGACTGTTGATGTATAGTGTGTTGGAAAGAAATAGTAACAAAAATTGAAAGAGCTTAAGAAAACTAACATAAATATTTATTTGATACAATTTATTTTCGTTTTTCTCTTGAATAGAGACCGATTTTTACTGGAAAGCCTAGTTACTTAATACAGGAAAACATTTGTGTCAGTGTAGTACCACGTTTCACGACACAACGAAATCCAGAGATGCCTGTATCATCAATTCCCCCCTTACAATTAAAATAATTATCGAAAGCCCTTTTCATACAATTCTCGTATAAAGCATCTTCTATATCATCTGTCTGCTACTGTTTCGATCAATGTAGATCCGTTATTGTGAATTTCCTCTATCTAATGAACAACTATGCTAAACACAAAGCGAAGTATAGCTTAATACTTATTGAACAGTTTAAGTACTTTAAATCAATAGCTTTTTAAACCATGAACAACGTCCAAACTCCGTTTAATACCATAATACCCTCGCTTATTTATTGCTGGATTGTCCTCCCGGAATGGATTTCCAAAAGAACGATTATACATGAAGTTCGGTCCTGTTGGAAGGATACACCCTCCTTATGGCACGGTACTTCTAGCAAAACTACGCCTGCGGTGAAACCTCCCAAAGCTTGTGTTTGTTATCTTCTGTGTCCCAACGTATGTCAACTATGCTTTTCCTTTTTTTTATTTTTTCTCCGCACTTAGCACTTATCCCCAATAATCATCCCCAAACAGAGATTTTCTGCAGGAATTATCTCTTCCTCGTAGATCGAATTCTGGTACAAAAAATAAAACACGCGAGTTGAGAGAATCCTCCGTAACTGAATGAAATCGAATCCAACCACCCGGTTGTTTTTAGCTGCGCAAATAGACAAAGCTATCCTCTGCCATTTTATGTATAATTGGAGCTGCTTGTAAGACTAAACATGCTTTAAAAGTGAGCGTGAACGCATTATTTATCAATTAATCAACATCTGATCCTTTCCTTACGCACACTATATACTGATTCCCGCAATAGTGTAATACATCCGGCTCTACATTTTCAGCATTTTGCCATTTACGTATTATCTCTTTATATAAATATCAATTTGAAGCACCGAGTCATATCGTCGGCTCTATCGGCGTAATAAATAATTTTATGGGGCTAATATGTATCCGGCACCGCTTCGAATAGAATCGTTAATATGATTTATGCCTGTGATGTAACTATCGGACTTGCATGCGTCTATATCGCACCGTATAATAATAGCGGTTTTGTTATTTTGGAGAATTATCCTGCGGTGTTACGTTGTTGAAGGACCGATTCATCAACAACGTGCAAGTAGGATGCGTACGACGTGAATGTAGATGCAATGCTGACGGTAAAGGACATTAATTTTAGATTGTTTGGCTGTGCATTTTCGCACGGATTTCGAAATTGTTACCTACAATTAATAACGCACATCAGAAATGACAACAAAATTACGAGAAATATAAATAGTTAAAGTGCCATTAAGTAATTTTAATAATCACCTCAGAGGTAAGTGGATAATTGGGTCTAATTTTCATTTTTCTACAATTTTTTATCTTTGTTTCTGCGTGGGCAAATTGTCAATATGCTAGATAGCAATCTACCTCCGTATGAAATTTTCAGTTTAGATGAATACTGATCATAGAGCTACTTTAGCTACTTTATTAGCACTAGCTTAGCAAGTAAGGCTAAAAGTAAAAGAAATAAAAGAAGAAGCGTGTTTGAGGATGCATCACAATATACAATCCGTTTTGTAAATTTACGTATAACTTCGTGTAATTAAGTATTAAGTATTCTTGCAAAGGAACTCCATGCATTCATTTTAAAAGTATTAATTGGCGGGAAAATTATACAATTGATATTGCAACTTCCTTCGCGAATCTTCTTTTGTCACTGCGCACAAAAACCTTTCAAATATCACCTTGCCTCCGTCTGCGCTATTCCTACGCTGGCTTTCGAGGTGCATATTAGAGAGAAGAGGAACTACGAATTACGTCGTCCCGGCTTTAATTATCAAGATAAATAGCTGGGCGCTGGACAGTAGCGAGCAGCTACGCTGGAGAGTGCCCTTATCTTGTCTACTTTATGTTCGCCGTGTGTAATTATGTAAATTCTAAAATCTAGACGAGGCATTTGGACATCTAATTGATCCTTTTTAGATTCAGGATTACTCCAGATTACTAATTAAGAAGAAAATGAGGAAGTAGGAAACACAAAAAGATGATGAATAGTTTAATTCGACGATAATCCGCGTTGATTCTCCTTTTTTGGTCTTCGTCGAAGAGCAATTGTCTACTTAAGGGAGTTACATCGTCTGTTAAAGGTTGTATTCCATATGAAACTTCTCTGTCTAATGAATCAATTTCAAATCAACAAAAGGATACGATAAGATAAATTCGAGGAGAAAACGAGGATGGAGGGGAAGAGTACGATGTGAAAAGAAAGGAGAGGGAAAGGAAGGAAAGGAAAGGAGAAAATGGGAAAAGAAAGAGAAGAGAGTGTAGACAAAGAATAAATAAAAAGAGTAGAAGAGGAAAAGGAAAAAGAAGTAAAAGATGAAAGGGAAGAAGAAGAAGAAGAAGGAGGAACAGAAGAAGGAAAATAGAAAAATTATGAAAAAAAAAATGAGAGAAACATATCAAAGAAAAAGGAACAGGGGCTCGGTTTCTGTCGCTGCTTTCTAAACAGCAAGCATGTATTTCTTGACGCTAGTGCCAAGAGAATTTTGCGAATATTAACTGTGAGACAAACAGCGCTGCAAAGTGGAGTAAAAAATATTCTCGGAACCACGCTGATGATGCCAGGTAGGCAGAAACATGTCCGTGGATAGTGTGTTTTCTCCTTGCATTGTTTTTACTGTAAATGAACCCATCAATACTATGGAAGCTATTTTAGCATTATTTTTTGCTTATTGTTTCTATGCATTTAGGCGCTTTAGTTAGGACTAAATGTTTTATGCAATAACTTTTCAACAAACCTATTGTTTCATTTCTTTTTTAATATCCATTATTATTATTGTTTTCCATTATTTCTTTGATTTCAAATTGTCCTCAACGAAGTGCAACCGGCAATGTTATTATAATATACCGACACAGTCTGTGGGTGAAACAGACCTTCCTTTAAACATAATAAATATACCAATTCAATTTTGTTAATTTTCAACGAAACAGAAGCGCACTTCTATATTTTACAAAGCAATCGATTTTGCATTCGCCGGCGAAATCCATTACTTTCAACAGAAGGACACAAAACCGCTACATTCGAAATTTTACGTTTCACTCTTTTATTGCTTTGCCCTCGTGAAATTCCACCATTCGCAATTACTCATGTATGCACATCTACGGATGCATACATACACGATATGGTCCGACATGCATACACTGCTTTCACGATTTACAACCCAAAGATAGTAATCTTCGAAGGGTTTAATGGATTATCTATTAGCAGTTTCGACGACGTCATGCGAACTTTACTCGTCTACGTTAACAAGCTAGCCTTTCGGGCAGGAAGTTAATTTGATGTTTCCCTGATAAAATTTTAATTCAGTTTCAATCGGGAAGATGCTGTCCGGAGTGCCGACGTCTTTGATAAAGCGTTATAGGTGAGTCGTACATGTTTCAAAGTGAACGTTTAATTGTTACGAGCAACAAGTCAGTAACATACTAAGACAAATATGTAGACTTCGATGGTTTATTAGACGTATTTCGGCATGTAATTAAGGTATTTTTCTGAAATTCATGGAATCTACTTTCATCGGAGAATATTGCTGCTGTAAGCTAAAGTATAAGGGGAAGATCCTAACGCCACTGCTCCACAACGTTCTCTAAAACTCGGTCTCTCTCGGATGATTATGTGGAGAATTTTCCATCGATCTTTACCTCAAGGCTTATAAAAACTTACTCGACAACTAAAACTTGCTGATTACCATATGCGTCGAACTTTCGCGACTTTATTTTTCAGCTAAAATTGCAAAATTTGGCCTGATAAAAATCCTCAAATTATTCTAGAATTGCTCATTCGTGCTGGAAAGATCTCTGGTTGGTGCTGTGTTTCGAGTAATTGATCCTTATTTTTTTAGAAACAAACGAACGCTCTACAGGAGTATTTCTGATCACAACTGTTAAATATTGACTTAAACAATCTTTTCGTTTAACAGAACGTAGCAACATATCACACATCTCGTAACACCATTGAATTATTGCAAGATAAAATTCACGCAACGGCCACCATTGTATAATTTCGTAAAGATAGGACACCTGTATATGACGAATTAGTGATTTCGTCAAACAATGCACGTACTCAGTACATGTAACAAATAATACATAGTTTACATAATAACACATTAATACCTGTTTTATAAAATACCAAAAGCTGTACGCCGTATAAGAGCGTTTGTTAGAAAGACCTTTTTTGATCATTTTGTACAAACCTTTAAATAACTTTAAGTAATTGTACATAGCTCTAGAGGATCTTATGTAAACTTAGCTTAACATTCGATATAGAACATAAAACATATATAACGTATTCCATTGAAAATAAGCAAGTTCTTATTGACCTCTGGTATAATTGAAAACGTTAGACATTTTAGGTAAATTCACCCCCCTAATGGTAGTATTCCACTAAACTTCTCCAGATCAAACTTTTTAGCTACCGATAGCTGCAGTTCCTTGTAGAACAACCCGTATAAGTACCATGTAAAAAGAAATAGAGTTCATCGGATGAAAACGAAAAGAGCTCGCGTAATGTTCATCTAGATTGACTCGTTTCTAATTTAAATCTTATCTTTGCCGGTTTGTGCAGGCGGTTATGGAGTTATTTTATAAATCTCCGGTTCGCAGAAAAGAGATTATGGTTCGTATATTATTACTTACATGCAACCGTACCTACCTACCGTTGTGTAAACGACTGGCGATCATGCGATTCTGGTATTACTTATATGGCATTTTAATTGCGAGCTTTCACGCTACCCAGTCAACCCCCGTGCGTAGTAGTTGTGCATATATGCTAATATGTGATAATTGCCTAATGAACATTACACATATACAAACTTGCAATTAACGCAGACGGTGGATATATACAGGATTGGCGCTATTGTTGGCTAAAAAATGTAGAAAGTTATCACTGATAAGATCGTGATTATTATCTCTCTTAATGTTTGAACTAAAAAGAACTTTTCTTAATCTCAAACAAAATAATTGTGTCCTTTTACATTCGACGGATGAATGAAATTTTGCAAATAATAGAAGGTACGACCGGAAAAATAGTTACTATTAGTCGCGAGAAAAACCCTTAGATTTAGCTTTAATGTTTGGTGTGGAACTTTAAGAAATAAGATATTTTTTCATATCTGTGAAAGTACGCTTAACACTGGACGCTACTTAAGGCTCTTAGAACTGAAACTCGATGATTTTGGATGAACATAATATTTCAGCAGGATGGCGCTCCAGCTCATAATGCGCGGGGAATTGCAACATTTTTAAATGAGCAGTTATCCAATAAATTGCTAGGAATTCATGGATGGCTTGTTTAGCCTACGAGATCGCTGGACATGGCCCCTTTTGACTCTTCTTTATAGGGCTACATTAGAAATTACGTACATGAATCTCCCCGTGGGAATGCTGCAATTTTTTTTTAAATATTGATGGCCGAATTTTATGAAAAATAAAAAAACAACATTTTAAAGAGAGTTAATCTGTGCTTAGTTGTCAATGGCGAAAATTTTGAACAATACCTTTAGATTAGAATGTTATTACCCATCTACCTTTCTATTGTTGTGTTGTTATAATTTATGCTCTTTACCACAGAAAAAAAAAAGTAAAAGTGTTTGGCTACTCAAAATTATGCATTCAGATGCAGAAGATTCGTAGATTCAGAAAAACCTAAAAATATACAAGGTGCTCCATTTAACAACAAAGCTGGAGTAACTTGCGATGCAGCGGTACAACCAATTGTTATCTTTAGAAACAAGTTACCCAGAGAATCGGGTGCCCCGTACAATTCGATATAAACTACAGCTATACTCCATAAGGCCCACAACGCGAGATAAGCTATGCAGTCCTGGTAGTGATTTTTAGATGGAACCTGGATGTATGTACTATAGGGGCGAGTGCAAGCCAGATTGAAAGTGGTTGCGATCTGTATCTGAAATTACGCGAGTGTTCTATGTACTCCGTATGCTATACAATATTGTACTATTATTGACGAAAAGAAAAGACAGCATATAATAATTCCTAAGTTGTAATAAATTCCTTAATATTCTCCTCACTTTCTTTTCGAGCAAACTCTTCGAGTTTAAGCTGCCTACAACAAAAATTCCCGACTATACTAGTCTTTAAAACTTAATCCACCACTTAACACCAATTGAATATTCTCGCTGTACAAACTCTACGATTGTGCAGCTGTATATTCAGCGTTCTATAGCGAATCGTGTCCATACAGTAAGTCCCTTTATTTACTGAAAAGTTTACCACCGCACGGCACAATCCACTATCCTTTTCTGGGTTTTTATCCAGCGCGTGACTGGAAATTCATTAATCGGCCTTATCGATTGGCGCGCTTTCGAGTGCTTAATTATTGGTTCTTTTATCTGAAACAGGGCAATTCGCGTATGCGTGTATCAAGTTAAGTAAAATAATTAGTCGGACAAAGCGATTTCGCGATATTTGTACCGAGATTTCGCAATTGTAACATTTTTTGATTATTACGCATGGGAATTGCTTTGTTGGCGACTTGGTTCCTTGAAAAGTTGGAAATTATTATTACTTTAAAGGAGAGAATTTGATATGCGAGTAGTTCCACGCTTATTATCTAAGTACTTGCGTCTTTATGATTGTTTGTTATCGACAATTCGATATTGCGAATATATGTTTTGTAAGAATCGGGGATTAATAATTTGCAAAGGAGTAGCTTCCCATTAACGTCAGTAATAAACTTTTAATTTTAGGTGGGATATCACATTTCCTGTTCAGATAAGTTATATCGCATAGAGTGTTATCGAAACCTTCAATAAAACTATTGACATTATTATAACTAGATTTTCACAAATTGTATTGTTGTTAAATGGAAAATTTGGAATGGAAGAAAGGTAATTTAAAAATGCCAAGGCAACGCACAATGCTGGGTTATAAGAATCAAAAGGCACAAAAGGAAAGTCATCCAGCTCAACAGAATCTTCGCAGATTACATTAGACCAGGGACCACTCCGATTCTTTTTTGTGAAATACCTTACAACGTACAATATTTAAATCGTGGCGCCGGTAGGTTTATCAAAAAGTCACGCACCGCCACTGTATTAGTTAAAATCAAATTCAAGAAATAATTACTACAATTTGTTATGATTTTATATTGAAAACAAATGAATTGCACATCGCTCTAAAGGCTTCTCGCAGACTACAACATTACTTATGTATAAAGTCGCCTAGTAAAATAGTTCGAATCGGAAACAACGATGTTTCCTCCTTCTCTTTTTTCTTTTTTATTTTACCGGAAAACTTGTACACGTACACGGAAACACAAAAAGGGGGAAGATAAAAACTAACATTCGTCTTTATGTAAAATTTAAAAATCAAGCAGATATAGTTATTAGGTAGTTCCGCATCTGCGCCTCGCCGCTCCACCTCGAAACTTCATAATATCCCCGATGACTAAATTTTGTAATTCACCCCATTCATTTTGCAGAAAATGACACGATCATTGGTCCATACAGACTTCGGAGGAACGAGTTTATTAAGCTCGTTTAATATAATAATAACGATTCTTCTTAATAACCACCTTGGAGCCATTTAGTTTGGTTTTGTTACTGAAAACCTGCCTCTTAAATTGCACAGGAATTAAAGCATACTATAATCGGTCTTTTCCTCTCAATCGATGAGAGATATCAGTGTCTTTGTGATGAACATCTAGTTTCTGTTTATCTTTACAGATTTTTAAAACAATGGTGGCTGTATCTTCTGCCTTTCCTTCTTGTACTCCATAGAACTGTTGAAACGGGAGTATTGTTCGAGATGTTCTATTCTGCTGTTGGCTTCGACAAGATCGGACTTGAATTGGCTTCTCTCTTCTGATAAATCTTTAACCTTTTCCTCCGATAAAAGAAACAAATATTTTCGAACAAATTATTGATATGATTTCATCAGGAATGGTTAATTTTTCGATTATCTTCTATGTAATAAGATCTTCATCAAGGAGATTACTGGGAGGCTTACTACGCAGCTTGTAATCGGACATACTCTACCAAATACTTGTCTACAGCATCTGAAAAAAAAATCACGCCAACAGGACAACCTGAACCTAGGTTTTAAGCAATTTCCACAACTCGCAACTTCTGACTTAAGACGAGAATCATCTTGTAAATAGCCAACACTAATTTTTGGTGCTTCTCTTGTTTTATAAGGGTTCTACAATTACTCTGTATTCAATGTTATTATTAATTTAAATAAATGAATAACGCAGGACAATATGAATTGAATGCAAATGCTATATTTCGGTTATGATTTATTCTGGATTAAAGTAGTAAATAAAGAATTAATTTACAGGGAATATGAAATTATAATGCTATAATTAACCTTTTTAATGAGTTTTTCGAAAACTATACACCTAATCTTAGCGGTATATGACACACAATAATTTAAAAATTGCAACTACCATTAAAAAACAAACGTGTTTTCATCTAAACTTAAATAGTCTGAATCATTTGGAGAAAAGCAATATCATTTATCAAATGATAGTCCGGGTTGCTATTTTGGTCAGGCGTCTCAAAAATTAAACAATAAAAAAATTTGGGGACACAAAAGTGATGTCCGTAACAGCCTGCATTCCATTGCCTTAAACACTCACTCCTCGCTATGTGGTCACTCCTTTGATTTTGACGATGTGAAAATACTTGATGGTAAACAAAATTATTTTAAACGTTGCTTCTTACATTAATAAGCGTCCTTATTCCATCATTTATAGGAAGGACATGGAAAATTTAAGTTGTATTTATGTAAAACCGTATATAACGAAAACCCTGTATAACATTCCCTTAATCATCTAGAACCCCATAAATTTTTTATTTTTAATTCATATTCAATGACCTTTTTTTAATATATTCCAATACTAAAATAAAAATTCAATCTGTAAGTTAATTTTTAGTACCACAAAGATTAACTTATTTTGTCTTGATTGTTGTCCTGATGGTTGAGAAAGCGCTCGAAAAATTTTGGTGTGTCAAATAAATAAACTAACACCATTTAGGGCATTTACAACTTCCTTGCCTTTCTAATTATCTTTCTACGCACGCTATATTCTACTATATCGTCGTCGTATTGTATAATACAAGTTCATTATTTAATTTAAACATAAACGTCAATCTGGCACCTCAACTGATCCGAATACACAATAAATCTGTTATTTGCACTACCATTTTTCAAAATAAAATTTATTGGTATTGATAGGCATCCATTGTAGCCCATTTAATATCGTCTCTCTACGTGGGGCTAAGAACCATAGCTTAGGCCTGGCTTCCAGCGCATTCGGTGCGAACGAAGGTATTTCCTAGAAGCGTCGAAGCGTTTGACACATAACGAACTGACGATGACGATGCGATATAAGCGAAGAAAGCCAGGTACCAACAACAAAAACCGGTGGGGTGGTCCCTCGCGGTTCCGTACATAATAGAAATCAATACAACCGACGTCGTATACAACGTTGGACGAGGCCAAACCTAAAGGCCTACTCACGTCGCCGACCTCGGCTACCTACGACTGAAAACAAATCCTGGATTCCAACGGATTATTCCGGGTGCATTTTGAATTATTACTTTTTTTTTATTACTTTTTGCATTTTTAACCAATTGTACAATATAAAAATTATCCAATATAATATGTCTGCTTCTCTACATTTGCATTTCTGATCATTGACAAGTGGTAGGTGTGTATACATTTAGGCTGTTGAGGACAATATTAGGCATCGGGCTTGTATTACGTTCATTTATTCTTGGGTGGAAATTGGAAATACTGAAGACACAGTTGTATGCACGCCTTAACTTGCGAGGTTGACTAATGTTGTGAAAAGTTTCAGTTCACCTAGCGGTATATATACGGTGACCGCGGGTTAAGGGTTAAAATAACAAAGTATTTCCGCCTAATCGCTCCCCCAGCCAAGTAGGTCACGCACTTTTCAAAATTACAATTCATAGACAGCTGCGTGAAAGTCCTCAGTGTCTAGTAGGCAGCTCAGGATATCTATAACTAGATTCCACAGTAGTGGCGAAAGCACCCCTTCCTGTAGGGAGCCACTAGCTACCATGCTTAGGCTAACAGTGACGGTTCGCTCGGCAAAGAATATTTTCAGTCCTGTCAATAAATACACCAAAGGTAGATTAATGTGCATCCAGCGATCGTTGAATCCTGCCGAAGACAAAGTTCAAACCAGTATCTATGTGTCTCCCTAGTGTGTAAGCATACCGCTTCTTGTGGTGCTCAGAATTCCCTACTTAATGTATCGCTCGCATTTTCTCGACCATTTACCCATTGTTCGGCTAACGCAGTGCAGCGGTGGAAATTTATACTGCAGAGTTTCTTTGGCACTATTTGTGTAGCTGCCATCATCTGTTTTCAGCGACTTGAAAATCGTTGGAATGTATGCTTCTCACGGAATATCCTCCAATCTCTTTCTACATTTGTCCCCTGAGATTCCATTTATAAGCTTCACAGTCAGAACTTGCTACGCTAAGCTTTCTGAAGCGCTTTCGTGGCCGTCTTCCTGAGGATGTCGAATTCAGAGCGTCACCAGGGTGACTAATATTGACTAATTTTCCACTATAAACTGAATAAGAACAAATCTAAGTCCACGTTTCACACTTCCCTTCTTCATATTTCGTCAAAATCAGAAACTAAAATCTCTCTACACAATCGCTCTTTTTTTTCACTTCTTTTTCCTTTCAGAGTATTTACCGTAACAGTAATAGTAATAACAACGGCGAAATGTCGATAGAATGTATGTACACCATGCAGGTGCAATACAAAACAAAGGCAATCAATCACTTTGAAGAGACAACTAATCAATACGCTGAATGTACTTTTTCCTAATAAGTAAAGGGCGAAGGTGGTCGACTTTCAATGGGTTTTACAGGTTGACTGCCGTTCCGATAAAAAAGGAATAAAACGCAAAGAATAGGTAGTAAATCTCGCTTCGTTATTATTAGAACTATAAAGATTATTAACTTCGAGATGTCAAACTGCAATGTCAAATTTTTTCATCCGGTTCCCTTTTCTTCGCTAATATTTTTTTTATCCAAGCGTAAAATGCAAAATGATTACCGTCCAGAAAAGAAACACAAAAACCCGTTTCCTCCTTCCCTCCAAACGACTGTTTAATGGTATCCACACCCGCTTTGTTTTCTTGCTGCCCAACGCAAACAGAGGGTGTGTGAAATATGTATTTACCAAAGAGAAGGATAGCAATGGGGATCTGCTGCCACCTCCCACATACAACGTTTGGGATAATCAAATTTTCCTTACGGTATAAGATTTCGGTTTACCTTACATTTAATGCATATTAATGTGTTGGGAAGATGTACAACAGATGCAATAGATGTAGAGTAACGTTAGACTCTGTCTATTTTACAGTATGTAATCGAAATATGAAACGGGAATGTTATAGAAAGACAGCTATAGATGTGCTTGGTTTAGAGGTAGATATGTATTGTATATGTTTATTCTTTGTCATTTTTTTTATTTACTTCTAAGAACCATAGAAGAAAGGTATTCAGTGCAAACACGCAATCATTATATGTGGCGGTATTACACGGGAGAATAGAAAGTATCGTTCGACAATGCGAGACGGTTACACCTTTGAGGGATTCTTCCACACGAAAATGACAGAAACTTATTAAAAGAAACTACTGACGATATTCGCCCTGCTGTTTTCATATTTCACCGTGTTACACTACCCGACAAAAACATAGACGCGGTATCGTTTTTATTTACGAAACAAAGTTTATAGACATTATATAAAATGTAAATGAGGGTTATTAATTCTTGTTATGTAAATAGTCCATTTATAGATATTTCTGGGTATTTATTGCTTTATGAGGGGTAATGGAGATTTTCCCAGATCAAAATAGGAATTTTAAATGCGACCAAAATTTAGACCCTGTGCATTTATTGCATTAATATAAGCAAAAACGTTTTAATTTGATACTTCTCTTTTTATGCCGTGGTTGTGCTGGTAAAGTGTACACATTTCACCGCGAGAAATTATATCTTATAAAGTGTTTGCAATATGGGTAGAAAAAAGCAATTATCCTTAATAGAAAGGGGTAAATTTCTAGCCTGACACCAGGATGGTGTTAGTAAGAAGGAAATTGCTCGTCGGTTACGAAGAAGCGATCATTGCCTTAGAAATTTCCTAAAAGATCCGAAAAATTGCGGCAAACCAAAAGGCCAGGGGCGACCGAAAGCTGTAAGTGAGCGGAATAAACACATGATATTGCGGTATGCATCCAATTCTTCTGCGTCGGCGAGAGTTATTGCAGAACAGGCGGGGTACAAACGCACGTGCGTAATGCTCAAAGGATTTTCAAGACGTCACAGGTAATATCACGGAAGAAAATGTTCAGAAAACTACCACTTGCGGCGAAACACAAAGAAGCGAGGTGTAGATTTGCTGAAGAAGACATATCCTGGAAGAAACAATGGGAAAAAGTTCTATTTTCCGATGAAAAACGTTTTAATTTGGACGGACCGGATGGATACTCGCATTATTATCATGATCTGAGAAAGGAACCAAAAGTGAAAATGACCAGACAATTAGGGGGTGGATCTGTGATGATATGGGCAACGATTGGATTTCGCGATAAAAGTGGAATAGTGTTTTGCACAAACAGAAGGACATCTGTGACGTATAAAGACTTATTGCGCGACAATCTTCTACGTTTTGGAAACCAATGGGCCGGGCGCAATTTTGTTTTTCACCAAGATAACGCGCCAATTCGTAAAGCAAAAACCATTACTGAATGGTTTAAAGGGAAAAAGATTAAAACTTTACAGTGGCCGGCACGGTCACCAGACTTAAACATTATTGAAAACATGTGGGGTGAATTGCCACGTCGCGTTTATGGCGGAGGCCGTCAATATTTCACGATACAGGAACTGAAAAAAAATAGTGACTGAATGGCAGAATATCCCTCAAAATTATGTGTTAAATTTATATAAATCTATTAATAACAGACTATTGGAAGTGATTAAGAACAATGGAGGATCTACGCATTACTGATTACTCATTTGTTGATTTTTTTTTACATTTGCAACAGAATGTCTAAATTTTTGTCGCAGAAATTGTTTAAACATTGGAGGCCTAATTTATTATTTAATTCATATATTACTGGAGGAGATATTTTTAAGTTTATTTTACTTTTATGAATAAAAACTTAATTAGATATCTTACTAGTTTCGCAAAGAAATGTTGTAACCCTTAAATCCTTAAAACATCTTACCGCGTCTAAGTTTTTGTCGGGGAGTGTATATATGAGTAGTTTGAATCCTTGTTTTCTTAGAAATTTTTTACGGAAAAGTAACAATAGCATCTAGTACTCATTGGAAGTAAGTAGTACCGATCAATATATTATAAGTAAATCAAAACAGACATTTGCATAGGCAAATTACTTATGCAAAACTTTGTCTAAAACTTTGTTTAGAGTAGGTAACAGACTCGTAGCAAGTCGTAAGTCAGTAAAGATAAAGAGCTATAGGTTTTTTAGGCAATGGGATAACAGTTGTTTTTCAAGCATTTGGGCAGAAATTTTGGAATAGGCAGGAGCTTAAATTATTTAAAGTCGAGATTCAGGATGTGCATCAAAACATAAAACCATTCTGCAAATTGAATCTTTAACATTATTACTTGCAATATTAATCTAACTAGAAGAATATTAAAACTTTTTACAAGAAAAATGTTGAATGTGATCGTAATAATAAACATGATAATATTAAGCCCATTTTTAAACTCTCACCAGTTGTGACGTTCAAGAAGTTTTTCCGTATTCAACGATGTACTGGCTAATAGCGGACAATTTTTCAGAAAAAGATCTAAAATATGTCTCAACTATTAGAAATGGATCGCAACATATTCAACATTTTATAAAATTAATTTCGTTCCGTATTTTAAATACATTGTGTACACACTTCCACGCCCCCATCCGCCTCCGCATTCTCCGCCTAACGGCGAGTTCTTATATACGAAAGAGCTTATAATATATAATATATCGGGCGTGTGGTATGAAGATAGTGGTGTGTTCTAAATACGTAGCACTTGGAGGATGGGCCAGAAAGTGCTAATGTAAACGTTTTAAGCTGCGGCGTTATGTTTCAAGGAGCGTCAGGGACTAATATACCTCCATTTTCGATTGAAACGTAATGTCGTCGTTGAAAGTGCGAAACATTACACTAGCAATAAACTGTCTCAAGAAGTCGCAAAAAAATCCCTGCAATCTGCAATTAACGAAGGTGTCAGATGATGATATTGACCAACGGCTAGAGTTTTGCGAAAGAATGATGGAAATTTATAATGTGGACGAGCATTTTGCAACTAATGCGCTATTTTCTGACGAGGCAAATTTTTGTTTAAATACAACAGTTAATGATCACAATTCAAGGTATTGTCCTTATTGTATTCATGAAGCCCATACTCAATATCCACAGAAATTGAATCTTTAGACGCCAATGATAGAAAATAAGCTTGTAACCCACTTTTTTATAGACGGAAATAACCAGATTATTCCTGCACTTCAACACAAGGGATACTTACCTCAAAATGTTTAATTCCAACAGGATAGAGCTCCTCCCCGCTCTGATAGACGAATTAGGAATTATTTGGATGCTACTTTTCCATCACTAAGTTGGACGTGAGTGACCTGCACGTTCTCCAGACCATAGTCCATTAGATTTTTCTTTGGGGTCTTCCCAAATCACGTGCTTACGTTAGACGACTAATTACTTTGCAAGAGTTGAGGCGAACAATAATCGTTAAATGAGAATTAATCCGAAGGTAACTTGGGAATTTCTTAACAGATTTGCATATTCTAAGGATGTAAACGGCGAACAGTTTGAACTTTTGAAATGATTTTATCATACTTATTTTGTCATTAATTTACAATAAATAAAATTAATTGTTTAGTAAATGTGGAGCGCTTTATCATTCCATTTTCTGCAGATAATGGTACTAAAACCAGTATGAACGAATACGGGAAAGCAAGGTCTGTTATAATATGCAAAAACATACAGTGTATCCCACTTAAATAAAAAGCAATAAGAACAAACAAATCGAAATTCGTTACACTACACCTGCAAAGTTTCATCAATATCATCGTTTCCGTTTTAAAAATATTTGCTTGGTTCCATTCTTTATACCAACCCTGTACAAGTACTTGCAACACGGAACACAAGAGACATATATGTGCGTTTTGAAACCTTCTGTTGGAAATGTAAAGTTGAAATCTCCTGCACTTGTATGCGTCCCCTTCTTTTTTCGCAATAATACATCATCTTTTTCTCTTATATTTCTCCTTCTGTTATAACAGCAACTTTCTTAAAACTGGTCCCATAAGGCAATATCGGAGCAAACAATATTATTCTTCGATCCAATTTATCAGCGAAAGCAATACCTTTTGTGTGTTTTACATTCAACGTACGTTACTATGTTCTTAAAATCTTCCCGACAGCATCCATTTCCTCGAGTTTCCCTCTAAAAGGGTGGCAGAATTCCCTTCCCCCACCCAATCGTCTATCTGCCACCGGGTCTCTCGCGTCCCCTTAATGGCGGTAATATTTCTAAACAAAACACTCGTTTTGAGAATCGATTTTTGTCGCGAAGTTGGTAGTTTTGTCAGACAATACTTCGTTAATGCATTTACATAAGCGGACTCCATTATATACTGGTTGTTTGTGTACCGGCGCGATGCACTCATACCTATGTGTGAGGTACCATGTTCAAGAGACACCTGAACACGTATCACGCGGGCAAAGCGCTTTCGAATGGATATGTAATCGAATATCGACCTAGACGTGGATGCTGTAATAAATAACATCTGCAACACGTACGCACAAGTGTCTTCTCGGCTTAAATAAATACGTACAGAAAATCTGTTGGCAATATTTACTCGTGAATAATGGATATAATAAATGGTGGAAGTAAATACGTTTCGCAGGGTAGATAAAAATAAATTTAACTTCAATTTTTCTCCATCCATCGACTAACTTTTCGAATACAGGCCATATTTTATTCAATTTGAGATTTGAATGGTTTTCGGCATTATTTGAAAAATTCACCTACTTTTGGATGATTTCAAAACTATTACGTGACGTGCATTAAGGAAAAAGTAGCGTCGTCAAGAGCACATCCTTTAACCGGTACAGCTTCCTTGTTGGCTTTTTCACCGTGCTTTGTAATAATGTCAAGCTCAACAGCACTCACATTTCAGCAGAAGTGGCATCAGCCTGTGCACTATTAGAAGATGAAGGCCTCCAAAGAACTGCTTAACATTCCTATTCGTTTCAAATGTTATCATATCAATAATTCCATCATCCATAAATACGTTGAAATAGTCGAAAACGATTCCTTTATGGAAGCGTACCTAAATGCGTGAACTGACTATTTCTTGTCTTAGGACCAGACCCAGATAATAGTGGTTATTCACAAGTAGATGTTGCAGCGAAAACTTAATTCTTTTCTAACGAAAGATCTACTTACATAGCGCCTAGCCAGCGGTCTTGGTGTTCTGAGTTCAAGATAAGATCTTCAGTAGTTTAGCTTACTCCTCAAAATTTTAGGATATACTTGTGCAATGGGAACACCTTAAAGCCGTTGTACGAGGAGTAATATCTCATCCCCAACCAATGCTGCTTGTAAATGGCGAAAGCCGTTGAATTACCTATACTGGTCTCAGGAAAATCTTCATTGGATGATCCAACGCTATATCCAAAGATTACAAAAAAATGAGCGCATGGACAGCAATTTACCCAGCAGATCTTGCTCCATGCGATTTTTTCTTACGGAGCAATTTAAGAAACAAAATTTGCAGGATTTTAGAAATGGAACAACGGATTAGAGAGAAAATCACATTGTTACCTCTAAATATGCTCAGACATACGATTCGTGTATTTAGTGACAAACCTGGTCATTGTCTCTGTTAATGGTGCGTATTTTGAGCATTTGGGGATCATTTTATATTTCATTGTTTTCTTTTTTTTATTTTAACAAACACCTAGAAAAGGTTTCACCATTCTATTAATAAAAATTAACTATCAAGCGAAACTTTTTAATATAACATATAGCAACATTACTCTATATAATTTGAACACCCTGTATTGATTTCAAGACGTTTAATTTCTTACAATACAAAAGCAGTAAACAACAAACGGGCTACTTTAATGCTTAACTGAAGTAAGTAAAATGATATATCATGATAGTTCCCTTTCACCGCAAGATCCTCTTTAAGAAAATTCTACCGGATAACGCTCCTCCAGTCGTTGAATGTTATTCGTCGTATTGGGTTATCGTTGGTAACACTTCACACGAACTTATACAACATCTACTACCTATTGTTTACACACCATCATAAACAAATACTCGAACAATACCCCACAAGTGAAAGCGTGAAAATAGCCATCTAGCTAGCAAATTATACCTGGTTACCTGGGAACTTCTACGAGTTCAAAATATGCACCCATACGACTACATATAGCGACGCTTGCAAATTACGCTCCAAGTTTCCGCTTGATATGCATTCGCCGCGCAGAAAAGCCGTAATTCAAGGCATTAAGTTTGCGCCATTAACGTTGGTCCCAGTTGTTAGGCGAAAATATTAGTTTTACTTGCATAATGATCTAAAACGGCTAACCTATATTTACGTTGCGAATGCATTTCAACTGCATACATTGCGAGCATTAACGAAACTAAAACTTGAAGCGGTAATCGTATTTCTTGTATAATTAGTTTTAGAACTATTGAGATTTCGTGCAGGTCCGCATAATAATAACCGCATTGCATACTGCCGCAAAAAAAAAACATATAATTTTTACAGAAATTAACGTATATAGCTTTACTTGCAACGTTCGCTACAATAAACTGGCATATATTTCAACAATTTGTTATTACATATCTCCAACTTACTTGGATTACTGCATCTTATTTGTTCCTGAGCCTGCCCAATATACAAGCAGATGTCACCAAATATAAATGAAACTTGTACATATCTATGTACACTGCCGTCCAGAGAAGTTCGGTCGGTTGGTAAAAAACATGAAAAGGTTACAGAAACAAACGAAACTAAAAACAAAATGCAATTTTATTGTATGTACAGGTAAAAAAAGACAAAAATAAATAAATAAAAAGTTATTCTGGCCTAATATAACATACTGAACATTATTTTTTTTTTCATCGACAAATGAATGCTTTGCTGTTAATCACCGCTCGAACTATTCTAGGCATTCTTTCGATAAGTTTTGTTAAAACGGATTGTGGAATATTAATCCATTCATGTTGCAGAATATTCCGTAAATGTTCTTGTGAAGTTGGGCATATTTTTCGGATCCTCCTGTCCAGTTCATCCCACAACAACTCTGTAGGGTTCAAATCTGGGCTTTGTGGGGGTCACGTCATTACTTTCAGGGTGTGCTGTTCTTCTTGCTCCTTTAGATAGTTCTTACACACTAACGCAGCGTGTTTTGGGCCGTTGTCATGCATGAATGTAAAGTTACGGCCTATTATACGCAATCCTGATGGCACTGCATGATTCTGGAGTATTGCAAAATAATTTTCCTTCCTCATTACACCCTGCACTCTGCATACATCTCCCGTCCCAGCAAAGGACAAACATCCCCACACTAACACAGAACTACGTCCTTGCTTCACTGTAGGCACAATGCAGTTCGGGATCACTTTTCGGTTTTAGATCTTCGGACATAAACTCATCGATTTTGCCCAAGAACCTCAAACTTTGACTCGTCACTCCAAACCACGTGTTTCCAATCATCTAACGACCAATCAATCTAGATGAGAACGAGCCCACTGTAGCCGTTTTGCTCTGTTGCCCCGACGTAATAAGGGTTTTCGAATGGCAATGCGTCCATGAAGGTCGAACGAAGTCCATTGAAGTCGACGTTTTACCGTACTCGCCGAAACTTGTTCTTCAGGGCCGCGATTGACTTCGTCTGCTATTTGTGGCGCTGTTAATTTTCTATTGCATTTGGTTCATAATACAATTCTCAAATCTTCAGCTTTTGTTATTTTCCTAGATGCTCCAGGACGAACACGATTTTCTATAGTTCCAGTTGTCCGATATCGCTTTATGATGTCATTTACTGTTGAACTTCTCATATTTATTTTTTCAGCAATTTGCAGTCCCGAATATCCTTCTTCGAACAGCGTAATAATGCGTGAACGTTTTTCTACACTGGTAGGCTAGCCACGTGCCATTGTGAAGTAAATTTTCTTAAAACTTTCGCGCAAAAACGGCAGATGCACACCAACACACGTTTAACAGTAAAATGAAGCAAATTTATATCTTTACGCCTGTGATAAATAAACAAGAATGATACTGCGGTATATTTCCTAAATGTATTGTTCGTTAATAATCCCCAAACGACCCGTTTCAAAAGATGGGTACTTCCGAGAAAATTCTTGGAATGATAATAAAAGGGACTTTATTGTGGTTGTCGCAATATTTCTACTGTACATAATAATTTATGGCTTTAGTCCCTTAGAAAAGGGTGTATGCTCAATATTTTTCTAATTTTATGTATTAATAATTGTATACAATGTGATATAATAGATTTTTATTGTATGACCGAACTTCACTGAACATCAGTGTACATAGTTATATTTTCGTGCAGTAAGCGATACCAGTTACCTAAAATGTGTAATAACATCATATCCTGCGACCAAAAAAATAATGCTA
Organism: Marronus borbonicus; assembly: GCA_902655005.2. NCBI lineage: Eukaryota > Metazoa > Arthropoda > Insecta > Coleoptera > Scarabaeidae > Marronus > Marronus borbonicus. The sequence continues at coordinate 6,459,043 of LR737386.1, forward strand.
ACATAGCTTCCTCCTGGTATTGATAGAATCGCTCGCGGCAAATGTAATGCGAGGAGAGAAAGAGCGCAGTTACCACGAACATGTTCTTGCCAATCCGGCGTCATCAGCATGGCTCCGAGCGTGCTTCTCTCCACCTAACACCACTGTTTGCCCCACAAATCTGTAAAAGGCGCATTTGCAGATATATATTTTTTTATTCGTAATAAGCGTGTAAATTAAAAAATTGAAAATCGTCGAAATCTTAGGTGTAGATTTAACCCCTTAACGTGGGGCTGCGCCGATACGGAAAGCGCAGTTTTCAATTACCACCTTATAAAGCTGACCAAAATTGTATTGCATAAGGGTCATGATATTTCAAGGGTCTTATGACTATTATTATTCATTTTATATTATTTTTACATTTCTTTTATATTTAGCATGACATGTATTTTTTTTTGTTGAATTCAAAGAGGGCGATCATCAAAAAGGAGGTTAACACTAACTTCTGCAAGTAATTTCGTTGAATTCACAAATGCCTAGCATCTAATTAATTCTAGAAAAAACGCTTTTACTGTGTGCCGTTTACGTCCTTTTTTTCTGAATAAAGATTATGTAGAAGGAACCTCGCACGGTAATATGTAATTTAAACTTATTTTAACACTTTGCCGGCCATCTATAACATGTCCGAGTGAAAGTTTTTCGACTCATCTCTAGAGCGGCGGAAGTTATATTGGCTATACTTTTTAAACGTATTCAAAATAGCGGAAACAAGGCGCAGGCAACCCCGATGGTCGTGTTAAATTCTTCAGGAACAAACATAATTTCCTAGTTTTCTCTCTCCCCTTTTGAATTTGTTAGAGATGTGTTTTCCTTTTTATTTTTTACAAACACAAACATGCATGCGGAAGTTTTAAAAGAAGAGTGCTTTCGAAACTTCAACGCAGACGCCAGAGCAAAACAAAACGCATTTGATTAGTTTTGTTGTAAGTTCGTACTTCCACGGGGAAATTACAGGTAAATGTTTACAACGTGTTTAATAACTATGTGAACTATAATAGGAGTCAAGTAATAATAATGAATAACAGTGACCCTCTGTAGCGAGTACATACATTTATTAGTACTCGCACGTTATTTAGTAACTTACATTACCATCCGATGTTTTGCTGAGAACTAGTACAATTGAAAAAGATATGCAAAACGAATTCTCGAATAAGCACGAAGATAAAAGATAACATTACAAGTCAGAAGAAATTAATATATTTAGTTAAGTAATCATAAAATATAAAAAAGTTGCGTGAAGAGGTAGATGAAGAAGTTCATAACATAACTTCTATGAAATCTAGAGAAAGGTGATGCCTACAACAAGGGACTTAAATTAGAAAGCCTAAATAGTGTATTATTTAATATTACAACAAGGTGGTCCCAAACCAGTACCTGTACTTCGCTCCTGTAAGAGTTCTGTAGCCTTTCCGTGAGCTTAAGCAACTATGTCTTATGCTGTTATGCTCTTCCTAGTGGCTTATAAAATGTAAACGACTTTCCTTTTCTTTACCGTATCCTCTACGTACTAGTTCAGAGACTAATCCCATTTTATGTACACTGCCGTTCAGTGAAGTTCGGTCATACAATAAAAATCTATTATATCACACTGTATACAATTATTAATACATAAAATTAGAAAAATATTAAGCAT
>LR737386.1:6460724-6652654 GCA_902655005.2 Marronus borbonicus
ATTATTAACGAACAATACATTTAGGAAATATACCGCAGTATCATTCTTGTTTATTTCTCACGGGCGTAAAGATATAAATTTGCTTCATTCTACTGTTAAACGTGTGTTAGTGTGCATCTGTCGTTTTTGCGTGAAAGTTTTTAAAAAATTTACTTCAACATGGCACGTGGCAAGCCTACCAGTGTAGAAAAACGTTCGGGCATTATTACGCTGTTTGAAGAAGGATATTCTGGGCAGCAAATTGCTGAAAAAATAAATATGAGAAGTTCAACAGTAAATGACAACATAAAGCGATATCGGACAACTGGAACTATAGAAAATCGTGTTCGTCCTGGAGCATCTAGGAAAACAACAAAAGCGGAAGATTTGAGAATTGTATTATTAAGCAAACGCAATAGAAAATTAACAGCGCCACAAATAGCAGCCGAAGTCAATCCCGGCCGTGAAGAACAAGTTTCGGCGAGTACGGTAAAACGGCGACTTCAACAAGCGGACCTTCATGGGCGCATTGCCATTCGAAAACCCTTATTACGTCGGGGCAACAGAGCAAAACGGCTACAGTGGGCCCATTCTCATCTAGATTGGTCGTTAGATTATTGGAAACACGTGCTTTGGAGTGCCGAGTCAAAGTTTGAGGTTTTTGGGCAAAATCGACGAGTTTATGTCCGAAGATCTAAAAACGAAAAAATTATCCCGAACTGCATTGTGCTAACAGTGAAGCAAGAGCATAGTTCTGTGTTAGTGTGGGGATGTTTCTCCTTTGGTGGGACAGGAGATTTATGCAGAGTGCAGGGTGTAATGAGGAAGGAAAATTATTTTGCAATACTCCAGAATCATGCAGTGCCATCAGGATTGCGTATAATAAGCCGTAACTTTACATTCATGCATGACAACGACCCAAAACACACTGCGTTAGTGTGTAAGAACTATCTAAAGGAGCAAGAAGAACAGCATACCCTGAAAGTAATGACATGGCCCCCACAAAGTCCAGATTTGAACCCTATAGAGTTGTTGTGGGATGAACTGGACAGGAGGATCCGAAAAATATGCCCAACTTCACAAGAACATTTACGGAATATTCCGCAACATGAATGGATTAATATTCCACAATCCGTTTTAACAAAACTTATCGAAAGAATGCCTAGAATAGTTCGAGCGGTGATTAACAGCAAAGGAGGTTTTTTCGATGAAAAAAAAAATAATGTTCAGTATGTTATATTATGCCAGAATAACTTTTTATTTATTTATTTTCGTCTTTTTTACCTATACAATAAAATTGCATTTTGCTTTTCATGTTTTTTACCAACCGACCGAACTTCTCTGAACGGCAGTGTACATAGGTGGATTCTCTCATGGCCAACAATTTCTTGATTGAAATTTTGATTTAATCTTCATTCTCTGCGTTAAACTGCATTTCATGCTAGGAAACTCGTAACAAATGCTTCCGTACACTATTGCAGCAAATTCCATCACCGTCTGAAAACGATGCAAATCAACATCAAACACCCGTATCCATCCACGAATACCTTACATTTCTCGTTTATTTTCCTCCGAAACGACATGTCGTGTATTATTAGAGCGGCGCGTCGCATTATTTTGACTTTCCTCAACCGCGTCAACTTTGACGGTGTTTTCTCTCGGCGGGACATACCGACGAAAACACAGAAGACGCAGCCTTGCTTGTCTCCGCAGTTTCGACCTTCTAAATTAAACAATTCCCCGTAATCTCCAACGCTAAAACCCCCCGATCTTATAACGTCGTACCATACGACATGTCTACGCTAGGATGTATATGTTTGTAACGGAGCCAAGACCCCCTTATTAGCATCCGTCTGATGCTACGTAGCACTACCATCTTGTTGCTGCCTTCCTAAAGAGATCTTCGGCGGGAACCGGAGCTCAGACAATATGCAAGCGAAAACAATTGCGAAGCGTAGGAAGCAGTGGAGGGAGAAGGAAGCGCTTGATAAGTTATTAGATGAAACAAGACAGGATGACAGGACGACAATAAAGGAAAAGCGTATAGCGTTGGGGAAGGCTATACATATTATATTGTGCTGCGAATAATGTGTATAACGCTAACATGGGTTACATTGTGTGCTATAGCTAATGCAACCATAGTATGTTTATTATTTAAGACGCTTTTGTAAATTACCTCTAGTTACACACGCATGCTTTACAACGTTTAGAAGGAGATATTATTACATAGAGTTTCTCTCATACCGCCAGCATTACGTAGCCTACAGTACAAGGTCTAGAATTAATCTTTGTGGATCATATAGCTTATAGAAGATTATGTTAACTTTGTTAAATACATACATAAACACATTTGTACACATACGCATATATTTTATAGTTGTTATTAATAAATAAACAAATACGAGGTCCTCATAAAACTGTTAACCTATACCGATTCTCAACACGTTACATGTCTAAGAAAATTTAAAGATATTATTAATGCCTATAAATCATCTTCGTCATGCTAACCTTTTTTTTTGTAAGTTTTTGCGTTAATGAAATTTGAACAATCCAATAGTTCAGGATTTGTTTGACTCTTCCGTTAAATTCATGTCAATGACATAAAGTGACGGTAACACATACGACTTCCCAACTAGCTGAATTTAACGGAAAAGTCAAACAAATCCTGAACTATTGGATTGAAACAAAATTGTAAGACCCAGCGAGTGTTGCAAAAGGCAGCTTTCCGTTTTGGGCAAAGACTCGCATTTAGGAGGTGAAAGCTATCCCTGAAATTTCGACAATTTTTAGATTTTTACAATTTACACCGTTGTTACTCATAATAAAAATAAAAGTATATGGATGAGATTCTTTTGCCAATCCTCCCACCTTCTTCCCAATAGTAGATGTGGGAATGTTGCGAAAAAGAGTCGAACACCGGAGAACATAGAACGAGTGAGATGATTCTACGGTGACAGATAAACATGCTATCAGAGTGATACAAGAGACATTACATAGACATAGTGACAAGGTATCAGTTTGATGTGCAGTCAGCAATCCTTCAAGGAACATGATCGTGTGTGTGTGCCATAATTTCTGAACGGTACGTGAGCACGATGCACCACATCCTGAAGAATTAGATGTGCTATCAACAAGATGGGGCCGCGAACCACACAGTCCGCAATTCAATGGTTGTTATGAGGTAAATGTTCTCCAGGTTCGATAGCATTTCATGGCCGGTGCACTCGGCGGATTTAAGCTTGTACGACTATTTCCTATGAAGTTATCTCAAAGCTGAAGTCTACAATTATTAAGCATTGAAAGACGCAAGAGTGATGCGGAACTTCGATATCCGGTTACAACAATGTATTGATAGTGAAGGCCATAATTTGCGGGATATTTCGTCTAAAACGTCTTGAAATAAACTTCCAATGCTGACTTTTTGAAAGACCTTTTCTAGTTTCTTTTTTATTCATCTTCAAAGTTAGGGACGATTCTCTGCCCCGCCCTGTACTGTAATGTGTTTAGCGAAGAATAAGGCAGCGCGATATCTCAAAAAAGATTGAAGATTGTCAAGAACTTTACTACCTCACTTTTTTTAATCGACTGAGGAAATATGCAGCAAAACATAGACGCGGTATCGTTTCTATTTACGAAACAAAGTTTATAGACATTATATAAAATGTAAATGAGGGTTATTAATACTTGTTATGTAAATAGTCCATTTATAGATATTTCTGGGTATTTATTGCTTTATGAGGGGTAATTGAGATTTTCCCAGATCAAAATAGGAATTTTAAATGCGACGAAAATTTACACCCTGTGCATTTATTACATTAATATAAGCAAAAATGTTGTAATTCGATACTTCTCTTTATATGCAGCGGTTGTGCTGGTAAAGTGTACACATTTCACCACGAGAAATTATATTTTATAAAGTGTTTGCAATATGGGTAGAAAAAAACAATTATCCTTGATAGAAAGGGGTAAAGTTCTAGCCTGGCACCAAGATGGAGTTAGTAAGAAGGAAATTGCTCGTCGGTTACGAAGAAGCGATCATCCCGCTAGAAATTTCCTAAAAGATCCGGAAAATTACGGCAAACCAAAAGGCCAGGGGCGACCAAAAGCTGTAAGTGAGCGGGATAAACGCATGATGTTGCGGTGTGCATCCAATTCTTCTGCGTCGGCGAGAGTTATTGCAGAACAGGCGGGGGTACAAACGCACGTACGTAATGTTCAAAGGATTTTAAAGGCGTCGCCGGTAATATCACGGAAGAAAATGTTCAGAAAACCGCCACTTCTCGCGAAGCACAAAGAAGCGAGGTTGAGATTTGCTGAAGAACACGTATCCTGGAAGAAACAATGGGAAAAAGTTATATTTTCCGATGAGAAACGTTTTAATTTTGACAGACCAGATGGGTACTCGCATTATTATCATGATCTAAGAAAGGAACCAAAAGTGAAAATGACCAGACAATTAGGGGGTGGATCTGTGATGATATGGGCAGCGATTGGATTTCGCGATAAAAGTGGGATAGTGTTTTCCACGAACAAAATGATATCTGTGACGTATAAAGACTTATTGCGTGGCAATGTTCTACGTTTTGGAAACCAATAGGCCGGGCGCAATTTTGTTTTTCAGCAAGATAACGCGCCAATTCATAAAGCAAAAACCATTACTGAATGGTTTAAAGAGAAAAAGATTAAAACTTTACAGTGGCCGGCATGGTCACCAAACTTAAACATTATTGAAAACATGTGGGGTGAATTGGCACGTCGCGTTTGTGGCGGAGGCCGTCAATATTTCACGGTACAGGAACTGAAAACTTCAATAGTGACTGAATGGCAGAATATCCCTCAAAATTATGTGTTAAATTTATATAAATCTATTAATAACAGACTATTGGAAGTGATTAAGAACAATGTAGGATCTACGCATTACTGATCGCTCATTTGTTTATTTTTGTTTCACATTTGCAACAGAGCGTCTAAATTTTTGTCGCAGAAATTGTTTAAACATTGGAGTAATAATTTATTATTTAGTTCATATATTACTGGAGGAGATATTTTTAAGTTTATGTTACTTTTATGAATAATAACTTAATTAGATATCTTGCTAGTTTCGCAAAGAAATGTTGTAACACTTAAAACCCGCAAAACATCTTACCGCGTCTAAGTTTTTGTTTTTGTGAGTGTATATCAACCGGCGCCATTACGTATGGCTGTCGGCAACAATTTTAGAATATTTACATGTATCCAGAACAACTGAACAAGTTACAAATTTGCTAAGGGTAACTGACACTGATTTTTCATATTTTTAAAAACCTTCTAAAAATAAAAAAATAAAGAACCAATTTACAAGTTTCCGAATGAACGAAGCACGTTACAACATTTTAAAACATTAAATTGATTTTACACATGCATTACATTTATTATGTATTAGTTACATACATTTATGATGTATTATGTTTATTTTGAAAGATTTCTAATAACAAGCACTCTGAAACAATTCATTTTATCAATGCTAGAGAATAATTTCAGCTAGCGTTATTAATTCTAAATATCGATAGCCTGCGCTGAAGTAATTTTGTTTTTTATACATTTAATATTTCCTAGAATCTGCCTCGTAAACATTAGAAGCTTACTCTAAAATTTACGATATTTTATAGAATTTATAAACGCCAGAACGTGCATGTCATTCTAATACTATGCGCATTTCACGATTCTCGACGGAATCTTTCCAAGTTGTAATATGTATGTTACAGCTGTGCTCCATCGTTTCGTGTAAAGTGACATCTTCACTTGCACGCTTGCCAAGCTACCGCGATAAAAATCCCTAGCGCGTAACAGCTCGTCACATACTTAGGTACATTACGCGACAAAGTGATCTCGTTAGAGACTTTTTTTTCTTAAATCTAAGATACGATTAAAATGTAAAGGATATCCTGAAAATAAACGTTATCCCTGAAGTTCTATTGCAAAAACGTTTCACGCAGTCGTCAGTGTCGTCAGAAAAATTCAGAAAAATCGATTCTGGGGAACATTCTTCAACCCATGTTTTTGAAAAATGACAACTATTTCTTCGCGATCGATAGTTATAATTTACAAAAAGTTTTGCGCGTAATAAATGCAGAAAACCAAAGTATGTCATCATCTTACCGCGGACTGTGCTCGAAACCGTGTAAAGTTTATAAATAAACTCATCACATCAGGACCGATCTCCGCCCCGATTTTAGCGTAGCCGATCGTGATCCCTTGGCGTCAACTAATTTTGCTAATTTCTCGTCTAATTATGCAACCCACTCGTTAGATGAGACGAGATTCACGAGAGCCGAGGGAAATTGAAAATTACGACAATTTCCGAGTTCGAAATCGAATTTGAACATTGTATAAAGTGACTGCTACCTCCCGCTAACCCCCCAGTACCTACAGTACAGCGCGACTAATTAAATCCTGCGCGGATTAAATCATTCTGCGAGCTTAACTAAACCCGATATGCAAGTTAATTGCGTGAAATTAGCCAGGTAGGAGACTTCACGGGAAAAAGAGGGTGATATAGAGCAGTCAAAATTTCTGATACGTACATAAGTTAATTAATACTTTGCGCGGATGACAAAGATTTTCCGCAAAATCGATTTTTTGTCGCGGAGTGTAAACTCGTGGAGCTCTGCTAACAAGATATGTTTAAATATCTCACAAACGCAACATTATAATCTCCACCAGGGAAAGTAATTCAATATGATCCTAGAAAAAGCCGAATCGAGCAGGACATGTTTTTCTTGGATTAGTTTTGCAACTACATCTCACAGCTGAATCCAAGATTGAAACTCCAAATTGCATTTAGCATTATCGACAGATTTGCCCATTCAAATTAATTTTACAGGATGTTTACTACAGATCACTGAAGGCTATTTTCGTAATGGACTAAAGCTACAGAATGGAGAGTGGTCCTACGTAAGCTTTACATGCTGACAGTGCTGCTTTTATGTAGACCTGCGAAAAGATTATACGCGGAGCGTAAGCCATTCTAGAGATCTTCTTAAGTTCAGTTACATGTTCTTTCTAAGTCCAACTTCAACCCAAGAAGAAGAAGGTCTAAAAATACATGTACATGATCCAGTGAAGATCCTCATGTCATGATACGGAAGCCATTGTATTCTGAAGAGATTGGTGTTTGGACAGCAGCTTCACGGACTAGAATTGTTGATCCATTATTTTTTTGATAAAATATCATAATATTTATTGCAACCTTTTCTAAACTTGGATATTGGATATTTACAATCAACGGCAGAGCGGAATAACCTAACGGAGAGCTACGCACGACGATTCGACTTCCTCGTGTACTTTCGTTGTATCATGAAACGGAAATACACAAGGAAGTCGAATTGTCGTGCGCGGCTCTCTGTTACATCATCATTCAGCAGCGCTGCTTGCAAAACAAGACAATGTCCCTCATAAGGCACTATTCAAGCAATGTATGGTAATTTTCCTATCTTATTATTTCAGATTCAAGTTTTTAAAAAAACAAGCAAGGGATAACTAATAACCCTGCACACAGCGAAGAAATTTTCACGATATTATCTGATTGCTATAATTTGCAATGTATCGAACAATTTTCTATTATCTGCAACCACAAATCGTATATTTTCACCAACACCAAGGAGATATCCTACTTTTATCCACTTCTTATGACTAATGCATTAAGTTTCATCCTATCGATCGCCAATTCCAGGAATAACTTCACAATCTTCTCACTGGCGCCGCTACCGTCGATTACCTCCAATATTTCTCCTATATATATTTCCATTTTCGACGGCGGATCACCCGGTAACCGGATGGTGGTAACGAAAAGCATGCGGAATAGCGAGAGAATTCGAAAGGATCCCCCAATAGAAATTAACACCAAATTCCCGATATAATCGCGGAGATAAAGCTTCGAGACTAAATTGATATAGAGGATATCGCAGTAGATTGTATCTATGGTTTGGAGATACGATTACGTCTGATGTATTAATCCGTAATTGTCGACAGCGCCCTTTAGGAGCGTTCATGGGAGGTAATTTTACGAATCAACCGTTGCAAATTGTACTATTCCATTGAGTTCTTTATTTTCGTTTTGTGTTCTTGAAATGTAGATAACAACAATTGATACGATGGCTCTACAAAACCTGCTTTTATTTCTATTTCTTCGGAAAAAGCCAGTAGTGACAGGATGTTTGCGATAAATTAAGCAGCTTGATTGGTTATCCAAACAGCAAACAAAAAATATGAGAATAATGGGAAAAGCATTTTAACAACTAATTGTTGAAATAAGCTACAAAGCATGATCAAGGAAAAACACGTGGTAACACTTAGTCCTTGTTTGTGTAAGAAATGTTTCACCAAGAGCCTGCTTTATAAATCCATGAAACCTAGCATTTGGTGTTGATAAAGCGTCACTTTCACAGTTATTTTGACGTACTTGAATGCACGAAGCTGAACAACGCTAGGCATGGCGCAATAGCGACTATACCGGCGTTATTTTGAACATTACGAAACATAACCCATAAAGCAATAAACGCAACTGCACTAAATTGATTGCGTACATGTTTTTTAAGCAAATTTTATTTGATTTTGTGATACGTGAGTGTCCTAGTAATTCTCAGCAACAAACAAAGGTCTAAAACCTCATTATTGATCCTTCACTATTTTTATCAATTTCTACAGAAAATATATCTTACTTTTTACAATATTTTTGTATTATCCCTACCAGAAGACAAATATATGTATAGCTTAGACCGTATTAATCTTGCAAGAAAAAGAGCTAACCGCTTAAACGCTTGCCATATCGCACAAATTGTGATAAATTATAGCTATAATAAGACACTCTGCGTTGTACCGGAAAGCTTTTTCCACTCTTTGAATCCTTCCTTCTGACCATATTACTCAAACGAAACCAAGAAAAAAGACGGTCGGTGAAAACGCTACTCTTGGAAAGGTTAGGATAGGAAAGTCACTTTTTCCTGTTCCTTTTAGCTTGCCGAAAATCCAAAGCGAAAAAAGGAAGAAGTGGAAATAGAAGACGCAGCCAGGAAAAGGCAAAATGATAAATAAGAGGCAAAACGACTGACTCTAGCGGTTGCTCGAAAATTTATAGTACCTGCTTCCTTTCTGCAACCTCTACGAGTTGAGTTTAAAGGCTCCCTCTCCCGGTATATACCCTATACCTAGAACTAATCCGTTTTAAAATACGCGGTAGATAAAGATTACTAGGTGTTGTAGATGCTGCCACGTAGAAGGTATACATCTTAGTAGCGCTGCCGCAAGCTTTCCAGTTGCGAAGTAAATATATATAACGAAGCTCTTCTTAAGGCGACGGCTAAACTGATGTTTACAGAGAGAGTGTGGTTATTGGTGCATATTTGCAGAATCCAGACGCTCTCGCATGTTTGCTCTATCGAATGGAGGCAGGTAAATATTTTTCCGCTAGCAGCCAGGATGCACCTTGAATCTATAAGATGCATGATTCAAATTCGTCGCTTGTAGGCGATCTGATGAGAAGAATTTATAATGCGCCTTTCTAGAAAGTACTGAAATGTTTCAAATTGGAAAATAAAATGAATTGAGCGTCTGGAATACACCCTCCTGTTCTTCATTCTTATATTACACAATTTGTTTAATTATTTATTATTTTTCCATGATGAGCATCACGTCATCGACAAAGGAACGTCACCGGATAACAATCTCGCTCAACTCTTAAATCTTCAAACACGGAAAGATCTAATCTTGCCGTTCAATCGTCCTCGTTGACAGTACCCAATATTTATGTAAAGTAAGTTACGTCGGTATGCGAACTTTAACGAATCCAGCCGTGGTAGTTCCATACGCGGTAAATCACCCCGTTTAAATTGAATATTCGACGTTCGAAATACGTAAATAACTAGCATTTTTGCATCCAGTACGTAAGCCATGTGCACCAACCAACATACCTACTGTCGCCTGCCAAAAATACATCGTGATAAATCGTACGATTATGTTTGACGTCAAGTAAGGGATTTATGCCATGGAGAATATCGGTACATTTGTGACAGATAAATGAACGATTAGAATTGGCGCACTTGTACTCATTTATTTTTGTGGGTTTACATATTTGCTGGTTGGTTTGGCAAAATAAATAATCCAATTCGCCTAACTAATGGCTGGTCTCCTAATTGAATGTGCAACACTTGAAATATTTTAGCGATTAGTCAAGAATTACTGTCAGTGTTAGTAAATTGAATATTTAGAAATGGTTTTTATAAATACAGAGAAGGCCGATTAAGCAACAACTACCAACAGATAACAAATTAGTATCTTGAATTCAATGTTACGCAACATTTTCAGATTTCGACATTTCATGGTAAAGTATCGACATTTTAAGAAAACTGGGACTTCAATGGAAGCTTGGAGGACACAAAAGAAGATGATGAATTATAATATTTTGACGTGTTTTAACACTTACCGAGCTACATAATTGAACGTGAAGCATCAAGGGGATCTTTCCAAGTCCTTCTACCTGTTTTTTAATTTTAACACCAATATGTTTAATCATTTTGTAACATAAAGTCATACCTTATACAACAACTAAGTTTTAATATTAAATGATATGCTCTACTGTTAAACTACATAATAAATTTTCTAGTAATTTGCGCACAAAATAAAATAAAAGGGCATAGCGCGGTTGACTAGGGTATTGGGTCATTTGCGCACGAGATAACTTTAAAACCGAAATACATACCCGAGCAGCTTCAAGCTGCCGCTGCTGACAGTAAATTGCTGTCGGCGAGGTGCTTATTGCGACAGTTGTCAACAGCTTCAAGCTGCCAGTCAACAAAATATTTCATTTTGTTATGATGCCCAATATATAATTAAATGAATAAAATAATAGGTCAGATATTTCGATGTTCGTGGTGCTCCTCGCACTGAGCGAATAATCACAGAAAAAGTGAATAATACTCAAGCAATAGTCGAGAAAGACCAGCATGTAAGCAATCACGATATTACCGACGACCTAAACATCCAACACCAACAGTGTTAAACGATTTGAAGAAAGCTGGCTACAAAAAGGAACTCGATGTTTATGTGCCACGTGGTCTGACTCAAATAAATTTACTCGATCGAATTTCTATCCACGAATCTCTACTGAAACGTAACGAAATCGAGCCATCTCTGAAGCGGTTGATTAGGAGTGCCGTAACATGGGCACCCTACGTCAGCAATGTACGGAAAAGATCATGGTCTAAGCGTGGAAAAGCCCAGTAGTCTATGGAAAAATCCACACATGAACTATGTGTTTGGTGGGATTGGAAGGACATCGTGCATTATAAGCTGCTGCTGTCAGGCAGAACGATAGATTCAGATCTATACTATCGACAGTTAATGCAATTGCACCTAGCAATTCAAAAGAAAGTACCGGAACTGGTCAACAGGTAAGAGCACACCACGCTGACAACGTCAAACCGCATACATGTTCACCAACCCGCCAGGAATTGAAAGTACTTAGATGTGAAATTTTAATGGATCCACTGTATAGCTCGAGTCCGGCATCGCCATTTATTTCGGTCTTCGCAGAAAGAAGAAATTTATCTACTGAAATTAACTTCCTTTCCAATACCTGAAATGACACTGAAACGTGTCCTTCATATCTAAAGTAACCTTGAAAAGTCGTAGTGAATAAGCGAAAATATTAGAAAACTATTTAAATAAATCCAAGCGTGGGACCTTTCAAAGAACCCCAAGGCTAATTTTTCTATGCACTGTTTTTTTTTTTTTTGTTAACCCGACATTCTTAAGGTACCAGAGTCTCCAGAAAGAAGAAGAAGAAAAAGAAGAGAAAGCCATTGTTATCTTTATTGCTTAAACAGAATAAATAAAAACGATGCTAAATTTTGAACAGTAAAATGCAGGACATCCAATTTATAAAAAAGAAAAACAACCCTTCAATGCTGTTCACCCTTAAAATCACAACTCCCTATCCAATTTGAATTAGTTCCATTATAAATCACGGATTTCATGTAATCGTAAAACACATCCTATCGGCAGTGATGCAGAAAAAACTTTTACGGCTAAAGCTGATTTGAAGATTTGCGGCCGCGTCACTGCCACCGCTGCCGACTCTCAAGACTAAGATAGGCTCCCTACCGAATTTCGGAAGTTATTGTCTCAAGGTTTCTCCTAATCCGCAAGTTATGTGACCAGACATGGACGATGCGGCGGACCGGATAGACTTATGCGTCCAAAAGTAGCATCATGAGACGGAATCTAAGAGCGTTACGAGCTCGGACATCTTTTAGGCGTTAACTTGCAAGAATTTCTTCCAGGAAAAGCTATACGCTACAGGTAATGATCTCTGCGCATAAGATGTGTAGTAAAATATATCCAGTTTGCTTTCAGAAAATACATGATATTATCTTCTTTTGTTAAAAGAGTTTAACCATGATGCGTTTTGTGTTAATTTTATCTGCATGGTTATATAATTAAGACACAAATTCTTAGTATTGTTAATTTTCTCATGATTAAATTTAATATTGCTTATAGTTACAGCATGTGTTTCAGCTCCTTTATGGAATAGGCTGATAATATAATACGTGGGACAGCAAACAATTCGCCGATGCTGCAACGGCAGAGACTGGGGTAATTTCCAAGCAATAGCACTTAATCTATGCAAGCGGTTTACACATGCGGTCGCACGAAGGAGTGGTTCTAAACGTGAGTCAATGGGCAATTATGGTAAGACCATTAAGCATTATATTAAAAGTTGAACAAGCAAGTATAAATTGCGTTATAAACGTTGCGCAGAGTAATTTCCAGAATTTAAATGAAAATAGCGATTTGAATTTTATTCTATTGAACATTTCTTAAAGTTTCAAAAAATATATATATTTCAACTGGGCAAACGCCACCGAAATCGTTGCAATGTTTAATTCATGCTATTTCAATTTCCTTTTGTTTTTCTACCTGCTGAAAAAGCACTCCTGTACTTCCACATCCTTCCGGCAGCCCGGATCTGGTTCCGCACGGTGTTTTTATACAAAATCTCTAATCGATCAGCTACACACACTTACAGAAAGTTACTTCCTCTAATTCTACGATATACGGAAATAACGTGGGAACTACTACGTAACTTCCCAAGGGAATAACTTGTAATTGCAGCTAAGTTCAATAGATTATTAAATAAAAAAATTACTATACTTGCTTTTTCTTTCTTTTTTGTGGTGGCGGCCCAACGGGGTGTATACATTTTTTTAAAGCTTGTCATAACCTCAGCAGCTAGTAGAAAAAAGCAGTAAAATATTCTAGGGTTACACAGGTTCATTAGAAGCACGTTTTAAAATTATTTTGAAATGTATATTTTTCTCCACATTTCGCATTTTCGCTGCATTTTTAGGTGGTAAAATATAAATATTTTGGCATTTTACCGGAATGTCACAAAAAACTGTGGAAACGGACGTGCAACGGACTTATTGGAGAACGATACTAGTTCTATAAAAACCAAGCCTTAAATTCAGCCAGATTACTTTAATTTTTGCCATCTATCATACATTAAAATCATCTAAAAATTACTTCGTCGTCGTTCTAACTCGTTTATTCCACGCAAAATTTGAAGCGTAGGACCTAATTTTATTACGTATCAGTTCCCTTGGTCTATCTACGTAGTAATCCCAACCATTCCTCTCACAATGACGTATCGCGTCGGCTAAAGTGAAAAAATTCAACTTCACATTGGAAATGGGATCGCCTGTTGACGTCCAACCCATAAGGGGATTTTCCCAACGCTCTCGTACGTCAAACATCACCTTCCAGAACCGACAACGGTAGCTGCCACTTTGCATAGCGTTCTTGGCTTCCTTGTAGATCCTTGCGGTTCGCGACAGCTGCAACTCCTTCGGTATGAAGTTGGTATCTGCCAGTCTCTCTTCTACAGGCGTGTCGACAGGTTGGTGCCGCCACTTTCTTCCATATTCCAATTCCTCAGGACTCGACGTGGCTTCCTTTTCAGAAATCGGTAACGCGATACCTTTTTTAGTCCTAGCGCGATTCAACTTAGAGCAATCCACTTGGACAGTTTTTGGTTCTGATTTGAACGCTTTTGGTACGAAAAATGTTGATTTGGAAGGGAGTAACGCTACAAATAGCTTTCGAGAGAAAATAGTAGTCATATTGAGGCTACTGGGAAATAAACTGATGCATAAAAGATGTGTCAAAATAAAAACTGTCAGATTTTTGTAATCTTGGAAGTATCAAGTAAAATCATTTAAAACTATCAAAGAAAGATTGCGTTTTTTAAGTTACCATGGCGAATATTTAGCATTTTGTTATGTGCTAAATTTAATTTGTAAAAGTTCGTATTGTGGCTCACTAGGATTAAAATGTGCCGATTAAGAAAGGTAGTACAACCCTATTTGATATAAAAATGCGACCGGTTTCGAGCATACCTTCACCTTCAGGCCAGAGTTATATACGGAGTAAAAATTATCAAATTGATAGAGTTTTGTGAGAGTATCCGAGGTTTCTCTAACACGTGTTGAATTGTAAACGCTCTGTATATTTCATTTTAATACAGCCCGCACAATATGGCACAAAAATGCCGGTATCACGCTGTGGCTATTCATTTACTTCTATGCAGACAATTTGCAGCCTCCCAATAGAAGATAGCATATTTCAAATATTCATAGCTTGAAACGTGCAAAACAACACGTGTCAGGCACAGTTACAAAAAGAACCCAGCAGCAGGCATCGCAATGTTACATGCAAATTGAATCTCGTCTGGAAAACAAGAGTGGAAACCTTGTTTTTTTTTCATTCGCGGTATTTTAGGAAAGATAAAAAAGACGATTCTCCGCCATAAATGTCTCGCAAATGCATAAAATAAAAAGATGACAATAGTCAATAAAGGAGAATCCCGCTTAATTGAACGGTGAAACTGTGAACTTCTCCATATTTTCCCTGCTTGTAAGAATATAAAAAAGCTTTTAAGTAAAATGGGTCTGGTTAACTGATACTAGCACACGGCTTCTTATCCCTTGTGAGTTGAGTAGAGAGAGGTTGTGCTTATGATATGTGTGTCAATATTTTAACGGGTGTCAGTTAAGTAACGGTAACACTTAGGATAAAAGCCTTCTTAAATATATACGAAGTGAAAAATGCCTACCACTTAGTCTCTGTACCCGCTAGACAAAGATATAAGGATCTAAGATACGAGCATTCGTAAGTAATTTAGAGAAGCACCAAAATGTGAATTTTTATTAGATAAGGATTGCTGTAAGTTTTCAATAAATCATTGCATCAAATAGGGAAATTAACAGTAGAATATATGGAAATGTTTTCTTCATGAAGAATGTATATAGATGTGCCAAACAAAATAAAACAGGCGACAACGAATGTAAAATGATCGCTTTTTTCTATTACCACCTCTTTTTCAACGTCCTCTTTTTTGTACATTTAAAAGCGAGATCCACCCGTCGAATTTATATTTTTAACGCCACCCTGGTGCGGATTAAGCCCGCCATTGCCCATAATTTAGCGAATTTGCATGTTGTTTTTTGCAGCGTAAAATCTGTAATTCAATACTGTTGCCGAAATATCCAAGCATTAACGATGAAGAAATGATAAAAATATTGCTCGAAACCAGAAAGAAACTCAAACAAAAGTTCCAGGCAATTACATTTGTTCTAGAAAAAGAACATAGTGCGATTTTATTTTTAGATACAGTGGCCATCGAAAATAATAATTGATGTATTTTAGAAATTATCCTAACATCAGTCGATTCATAGTAGAGGGATCCCGTCACAGTTTTCCAAACAAAATTGCTAATTTGCTAGTACTTGGTTCATCGTTTGTTAAATTTTCTCTTACCACTGAGCCTGCGCTAGATGCTGACGGATGACAAATAGACAGTTAGACAACTATTAAATCTTTACTCATAGACAATCAAAGACTAATAATTAGGATTATAACATTAATTACAGTACAACATTAGAGAAAAAGTTGAGAATTAGCATCTCCTAGTAGGGCTGCCATAAATCAATCTTGTGTAAACCAACTCCACAAGAAGTTCAACCAAACAGTATAAAAGATGGACGCAGATCAGGCAAACCAAAAAAGTACCTATTGGTGGTGATAAGAGTCAGTTGCAAATGACTTCGATAAACAAACAGAATTCTGCGAATCTTCAATGAGGAGATGCAATACTGATCCTGATATTGCCCATAACATTTCTCTTGTGATGAATCTATCTTTATGCTTAATAGTACCGACAACAACTGTAGATACTGGTTTACAATTAATCCCCGGTGGATGGCCGAAGTACACGCCCAAAGACCAAAAAATGATCATATTTGGGCGGATATTGTAGGCCCAGATCATTTTTTCATTAATGGGAACATTCTCTCCATACTTTACTTTGAGTTATTACGCGAATAGAAATCAGTGGATAGGAAGGAAGAGCGAAATGGAGTCAACCAGATCCCCAGATCTCTTTTAGACTTTTATTTGTGTGAAGGTCGCTTATATTAAATATTTAGTTGCTGGAATTAGAAATCAAATATAATACCCTTAAAATACCTTTGACAATATTTTACGGAAATTTAAGGACAGATTTAGTTGCCTTGCTACCAATGGCAAAGATGTTGAACATGCTCTAAGGTAACATTTATCAAATTGCAGGTGTTTTGATTGTGCTTTTGTTCATTTATTTAAAATGTGTATCCATGTGTGATTTTAATAGATACGTTGTTGAATTTGTCTTGAAGGACATTATTAGATTCTTCAAAAATATTGTAGTGATCTTATTATTTTAAATATAACAAACATGGTAACCATTGAAATAGTGATCCTGCATGTCACCATTTTGAAATTCGATAGGAAAGACGTTTACAATCCGTTCCTACTTTAGAAAACAGAATAGCTCGTATGGAGAGTACTCACATTGTTGTCAAATTGTACCGAAAAATGCATTAAAAGTAAATATTTAATTCTGCAGTTGGGAGCTAGCGTAATGAATAGTGACAGGTTGAATATTTAAATGTAACGTAGCCAATTTATTTGTTTATATGTTTATTTGCATAACCTATATAACCACCGACTAAACCGTATTTGTTATAACACATTTTATTTTTAGAACAGATGGTGTATTGTTACGAGCTTTTTAATAAAATAGGGATGGAAGTGAGGCTTTTATTCATCGAGGAATGAATATGGATTTACATATATATTGTAATGTTTTTGATAGATTAATTTAAAGAAATTTACTAAAATTGGGGGTCGTGAATCCGGGAATGTCCCTAGACACTCTTTCGGCAAATGAAAGTTTTGTTTGAGGATAATTTCAAAACGGAAAACGAGAAATGAAATGACCACCAACCTTAAATGTTGTAGCCTTCTTCTACATAAACACAATATTCTTCAAATGCACTTTTGAATAACTTTTAAATAGTGGATCGAAACTAGGAAAAATTGGAGCAACTTCTCAATATATTATGTCTGAATGATATCTCGACGTAAAGTTACAAAAAAATAATTAATTATTGTTAGTTTCCTTGCCAACGGTTTTGTTTTCGTAGATACTTATGATAATTCTTAACAATTTAAAATATACGATTACTGAATTGGATTCCGAAACGAACGATTTTGCTGTAGTGTGACACCAGGACGCAACTGCTGCGGGGATTCTGTGTTCTAAGAAGACATAGTTGTACACATGCAACACTACAACGTTAAATTGTACTGAGAATTTAGATGATTGGAACCGAAAGATATTTAGTTGACATTTATAACCTTTGTACCACTAACGTATGCCCTAGAACTTGCTGTAGAAATTTCTAATGTTAACATTCGAATAAGAGAATGATATATATAAGTGGTTAATATACGTCCTCCCCACGCTTGTCGTTGGCTGGACTTCTATTAATTTTAATATTAACTTTATTATTTTTACGCCCCTAACATATTCGGCTCAAAACAGGATCCTTTCCCTAGGGATCGGGCTTCCTACCAACAGATGCACCCTCATAAACCGATAGGTGTACAATGTGAACTTAGCAAAGAAGTGACTACGGCGCTAATGACAGCTAATCTCGTCGTTTTAATAACATTACAATATTTATATATCAATTATTTCTATTTCTATTTCAATAGAATATCGCAAACACGTGAGTACAATTGGATAATTAACCAAATAACCTTTTAAAATAAAACGTCTATATATAACACCTTGTAACAGCACATCTGCGGTTGTAGCGTGTTCGATTTAAAATAAAGGCGTTGGTATTGGAGTCTCCCTGGTCTTACACTTCCAAGGTACGCCGGTTTTAGCTACATACTTATGCCAATTTAAAATAGTAGTTTTGAAATATTTGCAGTATTCCAGACATTTTTGACACAGTGTGTACCACGCGAATGGTGTACTGAAAATGGATAAAAAACATGTCCGTCTAAATTTATTGAGACCAAATTATTCGAAAGGAAATACCCCTCATCCCTTTCAAAACGATTCATTTGTTTCTCGTTTGCACAATACGCGACCGCCTATTATTAAAATTATACCAAGCGTCAACGTTTTTCTTTTTTTTGCTGCGGACGAACGGACAAAAGAAATCTTTTAATTCGAGCGATTCAGACGAATCCGTTCGTGAAATAGGATTACGATTGTTTTCCCGAAAAAGAAGGGAAAGAAAGGATACCACGTACCTCCCCATCCATTCCACGTTTATGATGCTGGGTACTTGATAGTTACGTATGGCGAACGCTGAAACAAGGATTTTTTCCTCTCCCAACGTGGATTTTTTTTAAAGCTTTGCTTGTACAATCCCCTACGCGGATTTACCCGCACGACTGATGCGCTAGCAAAAAATGTGATTAATGTTTTAGCAGACTAAATTAAAGAATGAATGGAATGAAAGTTAATCTCTTTGTAGAAAGATATAGAAATTTGCCGAATGCCGTTAGTAGAGATAATGGAAATATATTTTATCCGGTACACTTCCTAACTTGCTGAGGCACCGAGTTATACGGTCAAGTTCGTCGAATTTTACATGGAATACGCGTAAGGAATAGAGATATGAATGAGCCGGGCCGGTCAGATCTGAGCGCATCTCTGCTCCATAGCCTATTTACGTAGCTGCGTCGTGTAAAATTTTAGTCGCATAACCGATGCCGCTGTACTCAGCAAGTGTGTCGGACAAAATATGTTTCCACTATCGCTAGCCATTAGTGTTTTATTTTCTGTGGTCAATGATCTCAGCAATACATTTAAAACATCAAATCAATCGAATAAATCATGGAAATGGTTCTCGTTGTTTATGAGTCAAAATATGCTACGCTATGTTATGAAGAACTTGTGACCGTCCGCATGAATTTCAAGCTAAAAAGGGTAAAATTATTAGTAAAATAATTTTTTAAATTGCTTTCAAATTTTAAGTATCATTTTGCTACTTAGTTTTCTACACCACTGTATGTTACTTTAGAGCAATAGTGCGAGCAATATGACTTATTAATCGATCGTTCTAGAGCTTATGTAACATTTTATTATCGGCTTATTTTTGCCTTCATACGTAATGGATAAGATAGGATATAAAAGAGCTATGCAGGATGACATTCGATAGGAGTTCTCTCCTGTTCTTCCCGTACCATCCACGAAGGGTAGACGGCTCGAGCTGTTCTGGACAAGATGCGACAATATCCCGCAAGCTGACGGCTGGAGCTGTGTTATGTGGGTTTTTCTTCGTCTACTTACCCGACGGTCTAAACTGTCCTCGGTGGAGATTCCCTGTCTACCTCGCAGACGATCTAAGCTCGCCCTCCAACGACCGGCACAGAATTTTTTACCGTCCGTTATTTCCTCTCTCGTACACTACCGTCCATATTAGTTCGGACACGCAAATAAATTGAAAAAAAACGAGAAAATATTCAAACTCATTTTTCCAAAACTTAAAATTTTTATTACATTTTATTAATAGCGATTAAAATTAAAGTATAAACGTAAAAAAAAGTCATTCTAACGAAAAATAAACAAACACTTATTAAACATTCCGTTCATCAAAGAAACTCCCTTTTGCGCGAAGAACAGCTTTCACGATCCGAGGCATCCGCTCCACTAGTTTTTCAAGGACTTTATTTGGCATATTAGTCCATTCCTCTTGTAAAATGTTTCACAGGTAGCCTACGGAGGTAGGGCATACTGTTCGGATCCTCCTGTCCAATTCATCCCATAACTGCTCGATGGAGTTTAGATCGGAGCTTTGTGGCGGCCATGTCATTATTTGTAAATTGCCATTATCTTATTCTTCATTTAAGAAATGTTTACATAATACTGCTGAGTGTTTGGGGTCGTTGTCCTGTATGAATACAAAATTTTCGCCGATTGGACGTTGCCCCGATGGTATTGCATTTTCTTGCAGTATTTCTAGTAACCTTCTTTTTGCAGAATACCTTCGATTCGCTTCAAGTCTCCTGTACCGGCGTAGGAAAAACAACCCCAAACAAGCACAGAATTTCTTCCTTGCTTGACAGTTGGCACTACACAATCCTGCAACATTCTTTCGCCTTTCGCTCTTCTTACAAAAACGCGCCTTGATTGTCCGAACACCTCAAACTTTAACTCATCAGTCCATAGCACCCTTTTCCAATCATCCACTGTACAATTTCTATGTCTTTCTGCCCACTGTAGCCATTTTTGCCTGTTTCCCCGTCGAAGTAGGAGTTTTTTTGTTGCAATGCGGCGTAGCAGGCGAGTTGCAGCTTTTAATCTTCTTTTCACTGTAGTAACAGAAATTTTTCTTGCACGGTCGCGATTTCTGGTGCTGTCAGTCTCCTATTTCGCTTGCTCAGCAATTTTATACGCTCATCGTCGGCGTGAGTTGTTATTCTCTTACGACCTGAACGCGCCCTGTCTCTTAAACTGCCCGTGCGTTGATGTCTCCGAATGATATCACTAACAGTCGATTTATTAACTTGTATTTTTTCGGAAATTTGACGCACTGAATAACTTTCTTGATGAAAAGCAACAATTACAGAGCGCTTTTCTAAACTTGTCGGTTTTCCTCTCGGCATTTTAATAACTTTAATCAGGTTCACACAAAAAGATACGCTATTAACACTAACGCACGCACAAGCAGGTTTATTTAGAAACTAAAGCATTTATCAATACACAATAAACTTTCGGGTAGCCTGCTCCCACCCCAAAGAGTATTGTAAATTTATTACCTGCAGTATTGTCTCAAAAATAATCCTATTTGTGTCGATGAGGATTATTCTGAAAATTACTATATTGGGCCATAAAATATAATAGGTTTTTAACCATGCTCTAATCGATATTCTTGGAAGTTTGCCTGTACAATTGGTTATAAACTTCATAAAGGACCTAATATAAATATGTTATTTATATATAAACGCAATTATATTATCTTTTAGTAGAGTTTACAACATTTTACTAGGTGTCTAATATGGACGGTAGTGTACATGCACATTGGGCATTTCGCGATATTTTGCGCAATCTAATGACTTTATTCTATTTTAAGAACTTCATGTATTTATTTGATTGTTGTACTTCTATATTCATTTTGTTTGTAAATAAGATTAACTATAACTTACCCGTTTTACTTCGAAGAAAATAATTAACGAAAGGTTTTAAAAAGATGACGTACCTATTCCAAAAAGGGACGCACATGTTACAAGATATAGATTTTGTAATTTAGAATTGACACATCAACAGCTTGTAAACTAATGTATAAGACCCTGTATCATACCTACAATGTTAATGTCGAACATATGTCAAGAAGTTTTCTCCCCACAAGTAAACTGACACGGAGTGTAAATCATTGATTGTAATAAAACTTTGTCGGTTTGTAGACCCCATCTAGGATTGCGCAGCGACAGTTTCCGTTACGGTAGAGATGCATGCCTGCGGGGTGTAATCTGCCCTTGAAGTTCGCCCTAATTCTCTTTCCAAAACTACGGCTAAAAATAGAACACAAGATTCAATGAGGCCCTTGCTCCATTAAAAGAGTTCTTTCGTCTGATGTGAGTCTTCATATAGAGGTTGTTATAATAAAGACGGGACAATGTGTGTTATCCTTATTTATTTCAATTTTAGAAGCGATTGTCGTGGTTGTATTCATCAAATAGTGTATACAAAGATAACTTTGATAATTATACCGTAGGCCAGAAAATGATGAACTTTGGCATAGTTTTCGAAATATTAATATATTACGCTCTAATACAGCATAGATAGTTTAAAACGTACATTTCAAGTGAATGTTGCTGGCACTGTGAACATGACGCAAACAAACAAACAAACAAACAAACAAAAGGAAATTGTACAGAAAATACAAAATTTTTTCGCGTTTATTCCATTTCTAAATGCAATCCCTCACTTCCATCAGATGTCGCCTGTACTGCACGTCTCGAGCGTTAAGCTGACACTTCGGTGGAATAACAAGTTTATTTGCAAACATCTATCGGGTCGGGAAGTGCTGGGAAAGCAAAAGTCGGCAAAGCAATATTCATGGATAGACTAGAAGCAGATAGACCCGATGCTATTGACGATGCAATCTGAGATGCGCGATTTACATCAACTTTCTAGTATCGTGAGTTTTTAAACGGCAAGGCTATGATCATTCGAAGTGATTTGCATTTGTAACGTAAGCTTTGAAACTGCATTAGAAATAGCTTCTACGAAAAAATTCACAGATGTCAAAGTTCAAAGCTTTCCAAGCAACGCCGCTTGGCGCACTCGTTCAGAAGGTACGGCTTTACGCTGTTCTAGCGGGAGAATCGCATACTACAGACCCCGTATCCATGGTAAGGAGATTCCGATTACTTTTAGGTACCCTCTCGTATTATTAGACTGCTTGCTTGTTCATTAAAATATCATTTCTCCTGCTTTCTTTCGAAAAAAATAGTAGGTATTAATACCATTTTTTTTTTTTATTTTCATCTCAGCAGAATGAATCCAGTAGCATAAAATCTTCATTTTGACAAATGTTTCGGATTGTTAAACATCTCAGACTCGAAATTTTGAATCTATTTAAGAGCGTGTGCCGCATGTTTTGTTTACTATCGTCGTGGTAGCCAAACAATACCAACCAAATGCAACATTTGCCTTTAACTTCCTAGTCTAGCATTAGAAAAATTATGTTTCTCGTCGAATTTGGCAAAATTTAGCCGGATGTAGAGGTGTGGAGCACAAAATTATAAACATCTCGCAATTTGTTTAAAATAGACATATGAAGCCTGTATCACATTGATTCATTTCTAGACGAAGAAACTAAAAATGTAATAATGTACAAGCTGTTTTTAGGTGGAACAGCTTGTACATTATTAAGTTAATTATTGATATATGCACGAATATTTTCGAAAAATACTTTATGACGTCTGTTACGTTATCAGAATAATCTTGTTTTACAATTCATTTCATTCAATGTCGAAAGTTAAATAATACACGGTAAATCCAAACAGTAACATAAAATAGATATTTTCGTACCTCCCGCAAACTAACCACATAAAACACGAGACCGTTAAATACGTCCAAATAAAATTCCGTAATAATTATGTTCACATATGGTACACATCGGGGAAGGCTGTAGCTTTAATGCCTACCACATATACCGCTGACATTTCAAAGAGAACAGAATCCAAGTCGAAAGTTTTATTTCGTTCTCTACATAAAACGGAAGGGTGCCAGCACGCGTTTACGTAAACAGTGCTGCTCCCTACCAGCGTGAACGGCGACACAATCTTGCGATCGACAAAATCTAATTGATCAACACCATGCTTCCTAATGAGTCGTCTAAAATAGAATGAATTGGATATTGATTCGTCGTTTTAATGAAACTAGTAGCGAATCAAGAGCAACGGATTCAAGAGATTCCACGAAGGTATTCGCCGCTACAGAAGCGCGAGACGAGCCCATGGCATGACACCAGATAACTGTTTGTAAATTTGAAGGTATTGTCAGCTTCTGTAGATGTGATTCTGTTGAAAAAACACCAATCGTCGGGGCTCAAAATCCGTACAACTTCGAGAGGAAGTGGGTAAAGAAAAGGTATCAATCTCTGTTTTATTTGTCTTTCTGTTTTGCCCACGCAAGAGAGACAAGCTGGCTCGGTGAAGAATATTAATTGACGCTGTGGTGGTGATGTGATGTTTGAGTTTTAGTAAGTTCGGTACGTGGTCGCGACAGCGAGAAAGAAAAGTTGAGGTACAAAGAAGTTTGGCAATTTTGTGGCGTTTGTTGTTTGGGTTTTAAAAAAAGGTAGCCTTCCGGTAGAGGTGTTTGAAGTAAAAACGTGGACTTTTACGACCACGGTTACTTAAAACTAAACACGTTCCGAGTTGGACTTGCGATCATATGGGGCTACTTTCATTTTCTCCGCGGAAAGAGCATCAATCTAAGCGTATTTACTTTTTTACCAATTATTCGACGACTTAGTTCCGAAAAGAACTCGTTTCTTTGATATGGTTATTTGGTTAGAAACAATGTAAGATTTTGAATTTCTAGATACTGATACCGGCACGTTGACAGATTACGATAAATACTCAAAATAACCAAAGATGACCTCCGCTATAATATTGTTTATATGTAAATCGGATTTAATCAGCGCCAATCGCGAAAAATTAAAATCACTCCTCCTCATTTTCGAACAAGCTAGATGAGTAGCCAATTATAGGAACGATATTTCTACCATACATTGAAAAAAAACTCTCTGATAATAATAGATTCTTTCACGCTATCGTACTGCGGCTTTAAGTTCTCACAAAACAAAGCGCATGGGTATAAATACAAATAGCATCCCCCTCCTAGTTTTGCTAAGAAAAATAATTTAAAATTGTTAATCCAGGAAATATTTCAACATTTTACGCAACCAATTTGAACATCATTGTACGAAATGATAATAATTGCTACGATTTACGTATTTCATTGTAAATAAATCAATTTACTTCAGAAGGATTCCAACCTCACAATTTTATTTCCGACATCTGGTCTAGTTCATACCCACCTCAAATTCTAGAAAGCAAGGAAAATGCACGTGGATACATCTGCTCTAAAAGCTCTCGAGTCTTACTGCGTCGTGTGCTTGGCAACGAAAGGTCGTTAGTTTCAGCTCACCGACACATGGTGGTCGTCTTCTATTATCGTTTTCTGATTTATATATACGGAGTACAAGCTTTTAGCATGTACGAAAGATAAAGTAAATTCCTTTTTCGGGCGAGATTTATAGCCATGGATCGCGGTTGCCGCGAGAATAATAGGTTCCAGGTTAACAGCTATTCGCGAACTTTTACAATCCATTCGCGCCAACGTGACGATAAAATTTCATCCTTTTTAAGACTTTTATTATTGAAGAGCAACCTTCTAAAGACTTTCCGATCCTTTTCACTTAAAGCTTACTGCTATAGATGAGTAATAAAAAGGCCGAATTGAATCTCTGAACGTTTCAAAATGAAAATGCGAAGGATCGGATCTATTTCCAATCAATTCTCCAAACGCGGAATAGACGGTTTGTACTCTACAATAAGTCGCGTCAAATGTCGATGTATTTAAGACTGTGTGCTGTGAGCTACATACATGCAGAAGAAGTATAAAGTTTAACCTAAAATTATAGGTAGGTAATTTGAGTTTTAAATATTGACGAGGGTTAGACCACTCATACTAGGCAATTTATCTCGCTAATCCCTTCAAGATTGGACTTTAACCTTTGACCGAAGGAAGCTGAAGCAACAGATCCTGATTAGAATCATTACAGGCTTTCCGGTACTGTAATTACGTGCAGTCAGCTAAGAAAATATCTTTCATTCCAGGAAATTACCCATGGTTCTTGACATTTATTTATATAAAATTATCTAATTCCAGCTATGCTTTTTTCTTTCACAATTTTATGTAACACCTTACCTAAATTCTGCTCCTAGACTTTCATGTATCGTCCTGGATTTTCCAAGGCTTTTACTTTTAAATTTCTCACACTTTTTTCTCTTCGCAACATTGTATCCTTATTTTAGATTTTCTAAAAGAAATAGATATGTTATTCGGAATTCCTTTCCGAATATCAGGTTTCTGACAGGTTCCATCAGCTGAAAATAATTGCCAACAAGCCTTAATTTTCCGTAACACTGAGAGAAAAGAGTTGCTATTCCGAAGATAAAGTTTTGCGCGTCTAGTGTTAGTGAAGAGTAATGAGAAGGGTTATAAGACCGTTTTCTTTCTTGTTTCATATTTTAAAATTATATTAAAATTTAAAAAAAAAAACAAAAATGAGAAGTATTTCACTTCAGGTTTTAGAGAAAGTTAGGCAGCAATTTTGCTGTTGGTTAAATCACTGTCAAAAAGTAAAATAAAAACAATAAAAAAAATAAAAATAGAGAAAATTTTTATGTTAAACAGTAACCTTAGTTCAAATAAAACGTTTCAATAGTCTCATGCCTGTAATTAAGTAATCAACCAGTTCAATCATAAGTGTTATAGGATGCTGAAATCAGCTCATCAGGGATACTTAAAAAATATAAAAATATACAGTGTATTCTATAAAAAAAAGCCTCGTCTTATATTGTCCTTACGTAAATCATCTTGTATAATTTCGTTTAGATTGAAAATTGAGCTGTTCGAGCTATTCACGTAAAACACTTAAATAACATCAAAAATAATTTTATTCCGTAAATGGTTACCACACTGTGTTAGTTTAGTTTAGATTTGTATTATTGTATTGCAGTTTGTATAATTAATAAACTCCTATTATTATTATTATTATTTAATTCGACTTACACATAAAGCAAATAATAACTAAATAGTTTAATAAGAACATTGACTGCGGTTCAATGCAGTTTGAAACAAAATAGGAATGACTTGATTTCGATAACTCCGCAGCTGAGTATAAAAATCCAATCATCCAGTTACAGTTGTTGCTACTTGTACACAGCCATCCAATCGCAATAAGCGAATTTCGACCGGCCTAATCTGTACAGCAACGTGATCTATAGGCTACCTGGCGTACGAACCTTATATCTAATCCATGTCAAGATCCCTCCGCTGCCACCTTTCGAAATTGATATAGGGCGCTTCCGGTTTTCACCTCTACGAGTATATGACGAGTATCCTGAGTCGCGGAGTTGGCTCGATGTTGCTAATCGATCAATTCCGGGAAGCTAAAATATCGGATCTGTTTAACGATAACGGCAACGGAGAGCTGTTCCTTCTGACACCCAGTTTCCGTGAAAAATTAGAGCTCTTAGCGTGATAAATTCGAACTTCAGATCTCTCAGAGAAAGATGAATTTGTGAAGGGGATACGCTAGAACGGTACCAGAATAAAAAAAAATCTATTTAGAAGAAAACGTGTTCGTTTGTTGAATAGTCAGCAAATATGGTATAATGGCTTATTACATATATCATTTCGTTAACTAAATAATTCTTAAACCTTTTTCTTCCTTTATCTTTCTGGAATTAAATAGACCCGTAAGTTAATTAACTAACTAGCCGTTCGTCGTAACCCCTACACACATATCTAATAAACTGAGCCCTTACGCCCTTACTTACAACTCCGCTATTCCGGGTACAATTAGCCGAAATTATGGAGCCTGTGAGAATTCGAAATGTCACGTGAGAAGTCCTTTAATGTAGCCGTGTATGTGTAGGGCATTTGAAATGGCAGTGATTTATAAACTACCTTAACCACCTGTCTCGTTAAGAACCGTTCCCCAGATTCCAACTAGCGGAAATTTATTCCCGAAAGGTTGTATAGTGTTTGACCTCAACGCCGTTGCTGACCTGCATATTAATTTCGTAAATTATAGCGGATGAAGCTTTCTAGCATGCACAGTTCACACGCCAAAAATTATAAATAAGAAGAAAGTTGGTAGTTCAACTTTGAAATCATCTATCGCAGATTTATGAAAAAAAAAGGATTTTATTTAGTAATATTCAACATTGGTTAAACATGGTGGAAAATGAGGCCCACATTTTAAGTCACTGGTATCCGCTATCGCTTACTATATGATAACACTGACTGGAAACATATGTAGTTCGATACAAACAAATATAGCTAAAATCAGGTATGAATTCCTCTAAGAGATGCTAACAAGACAATAACCTCGATACAAACCAGTCGTACCATCTCTCTGACTCTGCGCCGACTATTCAAACCAGCCCCGTTGAATTGAATAGATTCATCTCCGTTCCTGGTGGTGATCATTGATATACACTATCCGACAAAAACATAGACGCGGTATCGTTTCTATTTACGAAACAAACTTAGACTTTATATAAAATGTAAATGAGGGTTATTAATACTTGTTATGTAAATAGTCCATTTATAGATATTTCTGGGTATTTATTGCTTTATGAGGGGTAATTGAGATTTTCCCAGATCAAAATAGGAATTTTAAATGCGACATAAATTTACACCCTGTGCATTTATTACATTAACATAAGCAAAAATGGTTTAATTTGATACTTCTCTTTATATGCAGTGGTTGTGCTGGTAAAGTGTACACATTTCACCACGAGAATATGGGTAGAAAAAAGCAATTATCCTTGACAGGAAGGGGTAACGTTCTAGCCCGGCACCAGGATGGTTTTAGTAAGAAGGAAATTGCTCGTCGGTTACGAAGAAGCGATCATTCCGTTAGAAATTTCCTAAAAGATCCGGAAAATTACGGCAAATCAAAAGGCCAGGGGCGACCAAAAGCTGTAGGTGAGCGGGATAAACGCATGATATTGCGGTGTGCATCCAATTCTTCTGCGTCGGCGAGAGTTATTGCAGAACAGGCGGGGATACAAACGCACGTGCGTAATGTTCAAAGGATTTTAAACGCGTCACCGATAATATCTCGGAAGAAAATGTTGAGAAAGCCGCTACTTTCGGCGAAACACAAAGAAGCGAGGTTGAGATTTGCTGAAGAACACGTATCCTGGAAGAAACAATGGGAAAAAGTTATATTTTCCGATGAGAAACGTTTTAATTTGGACGGACCGGATGGGTACTCGCATTATTATCATGATCTGAGAAAGGAACCAAAAGTGAAAATGACCAGACAATTAGGGGGTGGATCTGTGATGATATGGGCAGCGCTTGAATTCCGCGATAAAAGTGAACTAGTGTTTTGCACAAACAAAATGACATCTGTGACGCATAAAGACTGATTGCGTGACAATCTTCTACATTTTGGAAACCAATGGGCCAGGCGCAATTTTGTTTTTCAGCAAGATAACGCGCCAATTCATAAAGCAAAAACCATTACTGAGTGGTTAAAGAGAACAAGATTAAAACTTTACAGTGGCCGGCACGGTAACCAGACTTAAACATTATTGAAAACATGGAGGTGAATTGGCACGTCGCGTTTATGGCGGAGGCCGTCAATATTTCACGGTACAGGAACTGAAAACTTCAATAGTGACTGAATGGCAGAATATCTCTCAAAATTATGTGTTAAATTTATATAAATCTATTAATAACAAACTATTAAAAGTGATTAAGAACAATGGAGGATCTACGCATTACTGATCACTCATTTGTTGATTTTTGTTTTACATTTGCAACAGAGCGTCTAAATTTTTGTCGCAGAAATTGTTTAAACATTGGAGTAATAATTTATTATTTAGTTCATATATTACTGGAGGAGATATTTTTAAGTTTATGTTACTTTTATGAATAAAAACTTAATTAGATATCTTGCTAATTTCGCAAAGAAATGTTGTAAGCCTTAAAACCCGTAAAACATCTTACCGCGTCTAAGTTTTTCTCGGGAAGTGTAAATGTTGTAACCTTTTTTTTTTGAAAATGGTATCGAGTTTATTTTTCCCTCGCAGCTTCGAAAGTAAGCTTGCTATTCTTGATCTTCAAAATTTTTTTACAACTGGGCATAATACCAGCAAACAGTTGATCCTAGGTTCGCTACTTATCAATCACCCTGTGTATTGAGAAATATTTTCAATGGATAGCTATGGTATCTATTACACTATCTGAAATTATGACCTCTACCATATACACAGCAGGCACAATTCTACAATTCCAGAAGACTCCCTGTACATCCCATTTCGGTGTTTCTCATGTTTTGTATTACGAATGGTAATTACCAGCGTCAACATATAAAACTAATTTATTAAAAAATAAATCGATCCTTTGTATTCCGTGGTATCCTTATGACCTACCTCCCCCTACCACCGGACGTTTTTGAAGAGATATCAAGCATGGAGCTTCTTTCCAAGTTCTTGGAACACTTTAATATTCCTCGCAAGACCTTTAAAACCTATCACAAGCAGGCGTAGCTCCTCCGCACGCTATAAACTTCTGCCCTAATCTAATTATCGAATCGTTCCCGTTTGTATATATCGATTCATCCCTGCCCCCTATAGACCCTAGATATACACACCAGTGTTTCAGATACAGCGCCAACGCAACGAACAGATTGAATTACATCGGCGAATGTTTCGGATGTATTAGCTTGTATGTATGTATTAACTAAGCATAACGGGTTCGTTGCCACTCACCATTAGGATGGTATTGAGTTGCAGTTGAGTATAGAAATAAACAGAGGCAACTGGGCGCAATGGCAACAAAACAGTAACGAATATCAAGGCGAAACTTCGAATTTCGTATTTAACCGGGAAAGTTGGTAATTGTATCGATGTGTTTAGCCGGATGGGGCGCTCTCTATAATGTAAGAGACCGAAAATGGGAAATGATTGATACATTACTGACATTTTGTGCTTGAATATAGACGCGGAGGTATTGATGAAAGCAGCACTAGATTGAAATGGTTCACTTTATAACCTTTTTTGGCTTGTGATGTGCATCACTTGCTCTAATCAACTTCATTATTATAAATCAACGCTGGTAGCAGATTTTCCATTATCATGGAGCAACAAAACACCAAATATTTGAAGAATGATTGCCATTATTTTCCTCAAGGATAGAGGCTTTATTTTGCAATTTTCATAACCTAATGTTCCAATATCAAGATCCAGATTTTTTAACTTATTTCAAATGTACTTGAAACATTTGCCTCGCCATTTGTTTTCTACATCGGTTTTACCCGACCATTCGTTGCAACCTACACCTTTACATTCAATGCACGTAATTTTCTCAAATTTATGTTAATTTGTTGGCTCACTAATTTGCTCCATCTTCGTATGATCTTTTGATACAAATGTTGCTATTTTAGTCTTTGTGTTTATTATATGTCTTGCACCAGCCTCAAAATCAATTAGTAACCGACTTGGTTTTTCATCCTGAATATTGTATTCAATATTGTATTTATTGCACCTTACAAGCTTTTCGAAATAGGATTCCGCTATCATCTTGTCCATGTTTTTTCTTTGAGCTGATATCCCAAGGAGTGTACAAGCTTGGAAAACTTGGAGCCTTGGTGTGCGCAAAGCTTTCCACGGCTATGTTACAATCACCCCCTCGTCGTAAAAAGCGAAGCGCAGTTAATTGTTACAACAATACAATCCCAAGTCACCATTCCCATCTTAGAGAATAATTATCTATGTTCCATCCTATTTCACCCGGCCAGCAGGTGATAGTAACAAACTCGTGGAACGCTTTACACACACCATTTACGCACTAAAGAGTGCCTAAGGTCGTGACAAACTGTGAAGCTTATATACTTCGTTGGGCTGATATCACATGCAGTTAACTTCAAAATAAACCCTTGATCGTGTATAGACGCTGCTCACAATACACGTCTAACCAGCAGTTTAAATGCGGATTTAAAAAGTCGACAAAGGAGACTCCATCCTCTTGTTAAAAAACTATTTTAATATCTTCAATTTTAAAGTAAGTACTTCACCGTCTCCTTATGGCCATCATCTTATTACTTACTATTCTATATTTGCATGCTGCACAATTCAAAAAACAAAGGAAAAAATCTATGACAATAGAACGTTCGTCTCAAAAGCGAAATTTATTAAATCTACATTTATCGGTCAAAGCTTACTACGAATTTCTCTTCGCAACCTCGCCTAGGCCGGGCGTAAATATTTTGTCGAGATATCGAGATTTATTACGAAGATGTCGGGGAGAAAATTAATAAATTTTAATTACGTTTACATTACGCAACCCATCTGCGGCACCATCTTGTTCTTCTAACCTTAATAATAATTAGCGTCTAGCTGGGGTAACGTCATCGTCTCTTAAACCTCGCATATTGCTTACTGGGATTACGCCTGAATACTAGACGAGGCACAGCGACCCATTCCTAGCCCAATACTTCGCCTTTTTTCATTTTTTCGTTGTTGTATAAACGATCTAATATAAAAAATATAAAATATATATGAATTTTTTTTAGGTAATGTTATCGAGAGCAAACACTTTTTCCAATTTAATATTTGACCATGGACAAACAGAAAAATATATTGAACGGCGTTTACGTCAAGAGAAAGCTGAAATGTTTTGCTCCAGCCTGTCGGCACTATCGAATGCCACCGACACGGTAACAAATTGTAAATCGTATTTCTCGTATACGAGCTTGTGCGGTAGGAGAACCGCACGATCGCAGTTCACTAGATTGATTAAATTCGTGCCAATTTATTCGCCAATAGGGGGAATGATTGAAACTCGGCGAAAAAAAAAAATTAAACGAACGGAATCTTTAATTACAAACCCGTACGAATTGTGGTAGACAGTAATGGCGTTGGTATAGGGGAGGTTGATTGATAGCTTACGTTATACTAAGAACATTCATCGTCGTCTACTGAATGAAAGCCTAACAACAAACTACCTAATTTTACTATACGTAGAGGGAGTTTGGAATGTCCATTATGTTATTTTCGAACTAAAATAAGTGGTGATAGTAATACGACCTCTGTAAATATAAGTTGCAACTACTAGTTAAATAAGGATCAATGCTACTCACGGCTGGTATAAACTAGATGATTTCACAATTAACCCACACAACAGTGTGATCGTTCCATTCAGAAGGAAAAGTAAATTAAAGGGTCTATTCACTCCAACCCTTCCTGGAATCCTCAACCGGTTAGTTTAATTCACAAAGCCAAAATATTTTTTAGGTTTTGTGGGAAGACTTGAGAAATGTCTCCCAAGAGAATGTATTAACCATGTAACAGTCGCCATTGCTTGATGGAAGAAGGCTTATCCTTCCACACCATTCTAGAAATTCTCCCCTGCACACGCTTCTGGAGGGTGAAACCAGAATAGTTGTTTCCAGATACTGGCATCTGGTGGTTCTGCCAAGCCACATTCTGTATGTGGCTTAGTAATGTGTATGTCTTCGCGCCGTAAAGTCTTCTTATTTTTCTAGTGTTTATGCAATCTTCACCCATTTATTAATTTTTGTTCTGAGTCCATTAGTATTGATAAAATATCAGATGATGATATCTGTTTTTTTGTTACTAGGTTACTAAGTTTTCTTTGATATTAGGACACTGCGAGCCCTCAAGATAAGGGAGACTGCCGATGCCCTAGTTAGAACGGAAATTGAACAGACTCCGCTGGGATCAGAACCTCAACTGTTAGCCAAACCTTGTCTTTTTTTTTCAGAAGACACCTTTATGGTATACAATGGACTACAGCTGTGAAAACCTCCGCTCGGTTAAGCTTTTTTTTGGGAAATGTTCATCTTTGCCTTAGCGAAATTAACTTTAATTTTTCAGAATATCGATAAATTCTATACGTTACGATTGTCAGAGGCGTGACTAAATCGAGCTAAAACATAATTTATCGTTACAAGAACCTGCTGGGCGGCCTGTAACGTCAGTTTCACACACGTTAATAATTAATTTCTAAGTTTCGTAAACTCGATCCGTTGGATCGTAAATTATGCATCTACGACTTGCGGAATTTAATATCGAATAGCGGCCATTCAACGTTACTACATAAACACTTGTTAGATCCTACCGCGCGATGGCGCAGCGATTGGATAGTTTAAAGTTGGTACAACAAAATTACATTTATGCAGGTAGACGTACGCCAATAAAATAGCAAAAATAGATCGCTCGGATGTCGTTAAATATTAGAAACATGACGTTGTACGTTTATTTGTGTCTGTTTCTTCTTCGGAACTTGAGGATACGGTTGCGGAGCTCCACATGGATTAACCATATTTTTTTGAAAAAAACACTTCGCAACAATGCAATGCCATATTTCTCGGTTAATTTTGCTTGTTGTTATCTTTTCGATATTTAAGGCCAATTTTGTGCAACAATGTGCTCAAGGATTGTTTGCATAATTCAACAAAATCATAAACCAATTCTACAATTTGTTGTTATTTTATTACTACATGATGTAAATAGCATTTCGCACTTTCATTTGTCATCATTCGCGGATTCCTTGTTTTCGATTTAGTACGAGGTCTCTTTTTGCCAGGAGCCTTTGCAATTCTTTTGATAGCCCAAATAGTTTGTCGAGTCACACCGAGGGCCTTGTTTATTTTCTGCAACAATACACACTTTCTAAGTGCAATTATGAATATATTAGAATATCTACCTCATAAGCACCACTCAAAGGTAGTAAAGGATCCCTATTTTCTCTCTCAAAGTAAGCCAGAACTAGAACTTCTGGAAAACTGAAAATAACAAAGTTACATCAACCGGTTCGCAGAATTTATTAATTGAATTGAGCTACGATTTGCCACAATTTCTGCCGCATTCCTTCTAATGTACAAGCTACCCAAACATATTTCATATCAAATCCAATAATACCAATATCATACCTTCCATTTCACTTCTGTCACGGGCGCCTAGCCGCAATCTAGCGCGACGTATAACCGACGTCTGGACCACTGGATGTCGCGTTACCCTCGCCGTTAAGGGGAGCAAAGCGATGGAGAGAGTAAGCGCGTAGAGAGTGCAATCGAACGAACACGGGCGCCGTATATAAATTATGGAATCGCTTATTATTATGCGCGGGGGTAATTCGACCGGTACGGCGTCACCTAGCGTACAGAAGCGAAGGCAGCGAGTAGGGGGTGGCACCCCAAACAACAACTTGAAGTGTACATTATGGCAATAAAGTTCGTACGAAGTTATACGTACCTCGTATCTAGCATCTGGTTAACAGAATTAAAAGATGCTATTCGTCTGCATCCATATAATTTATAGCTTCTTAACTTAAGCTATTGAAAGTCAAATAGAAAACTCAAATATTAATAACACAAGAGGTTTAGGAACTTTAGTTTGACGTTGTACAAGCAATCACAACGACCGCGTGATGAATTGGTAGCCACTCGAATCCATACAATGTAGCTGGCGAAAATGCAGAGAAGCTTCGTTTACACGTAATTGCATCTGGAAAATACACGGGAACTCAACTATGAAAAAGTCATAATTCAGAAGTACGTCGAGAGAATGGTGAACTATTAACTATGTGGTACACCCACGGAGAGGATGGCAAGATTGAAGCATATTCTACTTGGCTCTTTTGGAAGAAAAAGAATGTTCAGCAAACCTAACGAACAACAAACGGAAATTGTGTCAAGTAATAATGTTCAACTTGATTTATTTTTGAATTCCTTTATAATTCAACGTGATGGACAACCTAATCCGCCTATATATGAGATACTGCAACAACTTCAGAAACAACGTGACGAGGAAGAATGGATTTGAAGAATTTCCGTCGAACATTCCAGTTGTCGCATAAGATCCGCCATTTTCAAAATAACTTTCTTGAAAATTCACTCGATATCGTTCATTTGAATCGCTCCAAATCTTCTGGCATTTCTTCACATTCCCCCTTCTCCATTCGAAAGTTTTCGCGAAATATACATGGCGTTTGTTTACCGCGAAAATTCAATATTTCAAGATTATGCCCAGACGAGATTGATCTTAATGTAATTTATACGGATTGGAATAGTAAATATCGGGATATCGTTCGAGATTGAGGACTAAGATTTATCTGAAAACTTTTACTATCGTTTATTCGAATTTGAGGGCCAATTTTCTTTTAACAAATACAAAATTGAGTGTAAATTTTAATGTTAATGAAAGCATATTTTACCATTTTCTTTATGGATTTGACGAACATATTTTAGTTTAATGCAAATAGTTTACAGCGGCTGATCATTACTAAAACAATTTATAGTAGTACAGAAAATTGTTCGTTAGATTGCGCCAACAGATATACTCGATTCATCGTTTCGAAAAAGAGGGACATATGCTCTGCTTAGCTTAGTAAGTAGTCCCAGGAGGGAGTCCAGGAAGAAGACTCCGAGAACCAAACACCGAGGACCCCAGGAAGATCATCAACCCGATGGAACTGGAGGAAGCAGGATAACGATCCGGAAAACCCAGTGCAGTAAGTAGTCCGGTTAAGCAGGATAATAGAGCGAATAATGTTGAGAAGAATGTTTGAGTTTCTAAGTAAACATAAGGTTTTAACTTCGCATTAACATAGGTATCGTCCTAATCGATCCACTGAGACGACCGCGATAGAAGTGATTGGCCACATTGATGGAAACAAAATTGTGATAGCTCTGTTTTTATACTTAACCAAAGCCTTGGTCCCCCTCTCGACACAATAATCGGCGGTGTTCCTCGGCTTCGCGACTCCGTAACAGGTGATTCAGGGAGACCCATGGCAAGATATTGACATGGGTCTCTTCGTGTCGGGAATTATAAGAAGAAAACTGAGGGACTTAATGAATCCTCCACAAACCACGGAAGCTCTCCGGCATGAATTGCAGTTTGCATAGCGCACCATACCGCAGGAGAACATTGAACAACTGGAATCAATGCCACGAAAAGTGAGAGTGTATGAAACTAACAAAGGGCTCAACATATTATTCATAAAAATAAAATTAAATTGTGTTAATCTTTTGACCATTTTCTTTGAAATTATGATCTATAATTGTTATACGTTTATGCCAAATTTGGGCAAAAAATTCGCACTCCTTCCCGATGTTTCAATTTCCATGTACTTGTATGCATGCATGTTACGCAATTAATACGGCACAATTCCACCTCATCTACTATTAAAGTTAGTGCTTGTATATAAGCTGCGACTTTTTTTAAAACGAAATGAAAAATTCAGCGTCCTATTAAATAACTGTGAATTAGGAAACTTCACAGCAATCGCTTTATCATCTACCTAATAATTAATTTCTTCGAAATAACCAAAGGGAGCTTTTAGTTAGTTATTTTGCGCGCTGTTAACGTTAAGCTAGTTTGAGGACTTACGATTAGAGAGCACTAAAGTCCGCCTGGTTGACAGTTTTAAATACCTCCTGACGACGTCGAATCTAAGCAAGACATGTCGACTTACTTTTTATGATACTTTTTAGATGGCGAAATAGATTCTGTGATCTTCTTGACATTCGCGAAAAAATAGTAATTCAGTGAGATGATACTTCTGATATTTTATTATTTATCCCGTTTGGCATTGCTTGATAAATTTGTCAACACCCGTTAACGCGAGCCACTTTTTATTCTTCGGTTAAAAGTCATTTGATTCAGCGAGAAACTAACATTCTCAAACTCTACTCATTAGTCAGAATTTTTTAGGTGGATATCTTTGAAAGATGCCTCAATTTCGACATGTCACATGTCGGTCTTCGGATATCTTTTTTAATAGACTGCTGTTTTTGGTGATTCTGCCCTAGAATCGTTGTTGAAACTGGGACTATATTTAGTTCAAAAGAAAGCTAACAATGTTTGTGCATACAAATTCGAAATATTTACAAAATAGGTATCTAGTGTAGGTAACAACATCGTCTTTTAAATTTTGAGAACTCATACTTAAAACTTTAAGTCGAGAGAATTTCCTTTCATCGTTATTCACGCTCCCCACATACTCACCCTTGCGACAGCATCGGTTGAGACCATGTCGTGACAATAAAAACGGTATCATAAGATACATATTTATTTCCTTTGTTCTCTAGTGTAGAAGCAGATACGTCTACCGTTCACGCTGAATTTGCCGGCTAAAGTTTCAACGTTATTGGCTCAAACGGTTCTCGATAAAAAAAAAAAACGAAAAATAAAGCTTCGCCCTTAAATTTATAAAAAAAAAGCAGGCTACGATGGTGTTGCGTTAAAATTTAACGGCCGTTCTATTGCCGATAAACATGGAATGTTTTTATTTTCGATACTCCACCCCGAAATATCTTTTCCTTTGAGGTCTAATGGAGTGAACGTCTTCAAGGATGAAAGTGTAGATTACATGACGGAGAGGGCTCCTAAATAATGCAATGAGGAAAATATCGTCTCCAGTAGGTGTCGTTATTTTCCAAATATACAATATTGGCCAGAATTATAGCAACAATTACATTTTGATGCATCTAAATTTACGCTCATTATTAATTGCATATGGTAAAAAGAAGTTGCAAAGAAAGCAGTTAGCCGGCTTAAAAATTTTGTAATGACCGGACAAAATTATAGCAACTTTCTACCTTACGGGGAATGATATTTCTCTTCCATTGTTAAATAAAGCCAGCTTCGATTGCTTTGTGAAATATATGAAGGAATCGAATAATTGGTGTGACGATCCTTTGATCGAAGAACAGCAACACATTGTTCTAAAAGAAACCAATTAAATTGTTGTTTTCGGATGCATCAATTGACTCCCAATCTTTACACAATCCCCGAAAGAATCCTTTCAAATTCTTGTAGATTTTCCCTCTGCATTTCTGGTTTAAAGAACCTCCACCATGCTAAACTGTGCCTGTGGGGCAAATGTATTTACAATCCAATCTTTCTTCTATAGATCATCTCTCATGACGTACCCCATCGCTGCCAAAAGGAGCCAAATTTAGATTCATTGCTGAAAATAACCCGCTTTCATTTATTAATGGTCCAAGATATGTGTTCATTAGCAAATTGAAGACGTGCTCTGATCTTTGTTTTCAACGAATGAGATTTTTTCGCAGGACGCCCACTTAATTTCAATTAATCTTCTTTTTATTGTCCTATCGTTCAGTCCTACAAGTCGCCAAGACAAAAACAGGTGGGTCTGCACTAGTCTCACAACTTTTTATCCACCCTGGTATTGTCGCTCCTGGTCTTCCAGAGCTCCTTCTCGGTGTGACGGAACTTGGAGTAACAAATCTCCTAATCAATCGCGAAATAACAGACCAATCTATAGCCAAATTGTTGGCGCTGCGTCTCCGGAAGGCGATTATTTCTTGTCTAATATCCAATGAGTTCTACCGCAGCCTATAGTGCACTTAGACGCAGTTAATTGTGATTAATAGAGATATTAAAAAATACACTAACGTCCATAATCAACTCACATATCGTATATTTTTATTCATTTTATTGAAGAAAGTAATATTACTAATTTATTTGGTACTATATTTTTGGTCAATACTGTAAAATGGTGCAATTTTCTTCATATGCAGTATACGTAAATAAAAAAAATAAAATTAAATTTACTTTTCCACTTAAGAGAAATGTAACCATATCAGAAAAACTAATTTTGTGTAATAATTTCATTGATTTCAAATAATTTTCAGTGATCTTAAACAATAACTCTCAGAGCATTTTACATCGGGGTACATCACAATTAATAAAATTTGCTTTGATTTCTATACAGTCATTATATATACCTGTAGTTTGAGAAAGATTACATCTACCTGAGTCTAGTTTCCACGTCAATACATGATGTATAAAAAAGTACGTCGCTTATAAAGCTCGCTTATCGATTGCGACTAACTATTCCTAGTGTATATAATATTA
This sequence comes from Marronus borbonicus, assembly GCA_902655005.2. Lineage (NCBI taxonomy): Eukaryota > Metazoa > Arthropoda > Insecta > Coleoptera > Scarabaeidae > Marronus > Marronus borbonicus. The sequence continues at coordinate 6,500,319 of LR737386.1, forward strand.
GGTCAGGTTTTATATAGAATAAGGATGACTGTTTGTTACGCGCCTATAAAAACTAAAAGTAGTGGTCACGCAACAGTACTCAACCGTTTTCCTGGAAGTTTATCGCTCACGTAGTGCTAATGTGAAGCTTACATTGTAAATAGTTTGTTGCGCACAAAAGATTATAATATCTAAAGCAAAATCATCACAAGTCGGGCAAATTCCGGAATGATGGATTATGACTAAAGTTCGCCACTTTCCGTGCGCTTCACGAAATTAGCAGAGCCTAGACACACTCGTGTTTATTCGTCTCACGAGAATGGGTTCGTGTTTCCTACCGGTTTCTCCGAGAGTCGACAAAACACGAGTCTGTCTAGTTTCTGCAAATTTCGTGAAGCGCACGGAAAGTGGCGAACTTTAATTATGACGTACATACTTAAAGAACCGTCCTTACCAATGAATCCAGATAAAGTTTGATTGTTTTCTATACACATACGGTCACATCTATGTTTGCATCAGTAAACATTTAGGAACTACCTGTAAATTTAGATAATTACTTCAAAAGTGAAATATCTAATAATACACAACATACACTACCCGACAAAAACATATTTACGAAACAATGTTTATAGACATTATATAAAATGTAAATGGGGGTTATAAGTAAATAATCCATATAGATAGATATTTCTCGGTATTTATTGCTTTATGAGGAATAATTGAGATTTTCCCAGAAAAAATAGGAATTTTAAATGCGATAAAAATTTAGACCCTGTGCATTTATTGCATTAATATAAGCGAAAATGTTTTAATTTGATACTTCTCTTTATATGCAGCGGTTGTGCTGGTAAAGTGTACACATTTCACCACGAAAAATTATATTTTATAAAGTGTTTGCAATATGGGTAGAAAAAAACAATTATCCTTGATAGAAAGGGGTAAAATTCTAGCCTGGTACCAGGATGGTGTTAGTAAGAAGGAAATTGCTCGTCGGTTACGAAGAAGATTGTGATAGAAATTTCCTAAAAGATCTGGAAAATTACGGCAAACCAAAGGCCAGGGGCGACCGAAAGCTGTAAGTGAGCGGGACAAACGCATGACATTGCGGTGAGCATCCAATTCTTCTGCGTCGGCTAGAGTTATTGCAGAACAGGCGGGGGTACAAACGCACGTGCGTAATGTTCAAAGGATTTTAAAGGCGTCGCCGGTAATATCACGGAAGAAAATGTTCAGAAAACCGCCACTTTTGGCGAAGCACAAAGAAGCGAGGTTGAGATTTGCTGAAGAACACGTATCCTGGAAGAAACAATGGGAAAAAGTTATATTTTCCGATGAGAAACATTTTAATTTGGACGGACCGGATGGGTACTCGCATTATTGTCATGATCTGAGAAAGGAACCAAAAGTGAAAATGACCAGACAATTAGGAGGTGGATCTGTGATGATATGGGCAGCGATTGGATTCCGCGATAAAAGTGAGATAGTGTTTTGCACAAACAAAATGACATCTGTGACGCATAAAGATTTATTGCGTGACAATCTTCTGTGTTTTGGAAACCAATGGGCCGGGTGCAATTTTGTTTTTCAGCAAGATAACGCGCCAATTCATAAAGCAAACACCATTACTCAATGGTTTAAAGAGAAAAAGATTAAAACTTTACAGTGGCCGGCACGGTAACCAGACTTAAACATTATTGAAGGCATGCGGGGTGAATTGGCACGTCGCGTTTTTGGCGGAGGTTGTCAATATTTCACAGTACAGGAACTGAAAACTTCAATAGTGACTGAATGGCAGAAGATCCCTCAAAATTATGTGTTAAATTTATATAAATCTATTAATAACAGACTATTGGAAGTGATTAAGAACAATGGAGGATCTACGCATTACTGATCACTCATTTGTTTATTTTTGTTTTACATTTGCAACAGAGCGTCTAAATTTTTGTCGCAGAAATTATTTAAACATTGGAGTAATAATTTCTTATTTAGTTCATATATTACTGGAGGAGATATTTTAAAGTTTATTTTACTTTTACGAATAAAAACTTAATTAGATACCTTGCTAGTTTCGCAAAGAAATGTTGTAACCCTTAAAACCCGTAAAACATCTTACCGCGTCTAAGTTTCTGTCGGGGAGTGTATTTATGACCCTAAACCAATAGCGGTGGATGACGACGCAAACGGAAGGGTATAGACAACGATTTAATTTCCTCGTATATTTCCGTTGTATAGTACAATGTACACAATACGCAAGGAAAATACACAAGGGAATCGAATAGTTGTCCGCACCGAACAAAATTTAAGAACTTCATACCACTCTACCTTTTAACAAAATCAATTGACTGACTTTTAAAAAAAACAGCTCTGCACATTATATTATTCTTTGTAAGCACTTCCTATATTTCAACTTTACTGATAATGCTGTAGGTAGTTTGTTTAAAATAAGCTTCCAAATGGCAAAGCAATATACTTCTCATTTCTCCATGATAGTCACCGGAGGTTCTTACCAATTTTAACACATGTTTAACACCATCAATAGATCCATTAATATGTACATAAGAAAAGGTACCAATAAATAATTCAACGTTTATTACTATCTTTTACTGTCAACTTTTGTTGTACAGTCCCTTCTTAGACAATCATCTTGCAACACCATCTTAAAAGATCCATATTTCGTCCTCGAAGACAAATTTGTGAGCACCAGAAAGTGTGTGAGTAAAAGTTCACGCGTTTTAACATAATGTGTAGTAATTCCATCAGCATTCCTTTTAAAGCCCTTCAAAAGTGAGTTGAAGCTTCAAGTACTTGGCACACTAAGGATTTGAAATATTAAGTACTAAATACCTTCTTTTAAATGTGTTTCCGCGAAAATCGTATAATGATAACACTAACACAGAAAGACAAAAAAATGTCACGTTATTAAAACGCAATGCACTATTTTGCTTTTTTAAATACAATATCCTGATAGTATATTTTTCATCTAAATAAAACCTTGCCTCATTATGCCCGCAAATGTATTTGCAGAGAAACTGTTTTTTTTTTTTACTTTTTGGGTCCAGATTTTTCAGATATTATTCCGCTAATTCTTTTTATCCTTTAAAAAATTTTTACTCATCAAAATCCGAGATTCAAGTCCAAACAACAATAAACGTATAATCAATATCTACTAAAGATGATAATTCCGAAACGCCATCGATGGGAATCTTTCTGTTTGTTCTTTCTCTTTTGTTTTTCCTTCGAGCATCGAAAGTTGGCCGAACTAAATGGGTGACCCAGCCCCGTCCTACCTCACCCTCCGTTTTATCAAGAAAGTTTATCGTTTGCCTATTGAATGAAAGCACAGATTGAGTTTTGATGTAAGGTGATGGACGATGAAATAATAGATTTTATATTGCTAATGCATTTTCATTTAGAAGAAGGGAGCGAAAGAAGAACGCTTTATTACGTCGTCTATTTTTTTTTTTTTTCATATTCAAGCATGGAAGATAGCAAACTTACAAGGTACGTATAATTCCATGCCACGCATACAATTACATGCGTATACACCCTAAAATATACAAGCCGTTCCAAGTTATTTTTGGAATCACGTTGTCGGGGAATTACCAAAGTTACAGCATTACACCAGTGAAAATTGAAAAACAAAAGAATGTCGCGTTACGAAAATGATTTTAGTTTTTTCATCTAAATCAATGTTTGCTACATTATGCCCATAAATGTGTTCGTAAAGTTCAATTAACATTTTTTTTTTATTAATTTTAATTATTATTATAAAAAGCAATAATATACAGAATATCCCATTTAAGAAACTAAACGTGTACCCTGTACACTCAAATATAATTTTATGTTGTACAGAACTTATCTCCATAAGTTCCGCTGTTCGTAACATAAAACCGATCGTCAAAAGTGTGAGTACAAATTTCATGTCGCGCCTATTAAGGCTTAATAAATGATACGACGGTTTACATAACAACACTGCTTATAACAGTTCACATCAACCACTTATCCCAATATATACGTTAAACGAAAGGTTTAAGCCAGAGCTCTTTTGTATTCCTCATCGAAGTTCGTAATCTGGATAACAGCTTTGGATGATATCTGCACCAGCTCTCGCACAGATCGAATCGCACGTAAGACCTTCGCCATAAAATTGAATCGTGCTATCGATTTCGGTTCAAGTAGTAGCCCAAATCGAGCGAATAGAATCGAAGAAAAGGTACGTTTTAAACAGCCACACAGAACGGAGGTGGCGAATCAAACGAATGCAGTCTTTTTTGGGCGACTACACATCAGCTAAGTACTTGATTGCGATGAAACGACAGCTGATGTTGAAAGTTGCAAACGAATTTGCCGGTTTTTATGATGGAAGAGATGTTCTATTTGAGGTAAAAAGAGGAACATATTTGAAAAGAAAAATTTGTATTGCTAATGTTGGTTTAATATTGTCTTTATTATGCTGTGTACAATTATGCAACAATAACAGAGAAAGAAAACAAAAATTAATTATAATAATGATCACAATCGCAAGATGAGGTTCAGAAACTTGATTTACAACCTAAATTTTAATATAACATGAAAATATAGTAAAAAAAGATCGTGTAAGTTACTTACTGGATACAGTTGCAGTAACACTTGTATGTTGAGCGCAACAACAATAACGGTCTCATTTTCTTCTTGAAAGCGTCACCTGGACACTGACAAAGTTCGTTCCACCGTATGTGTCTCTCTTCCAGTATATGCTTTATTGCACTATTCCACGTATTCTTGGGTCTCCCGTTTATTGTTTTCATCATCGGTCTCGCCTCCCATATAGCTTCCACGGATCAATCCTTCTGTTTCTAGGTTTATTGTCATTTCTGGACAAATCTGGCCATGTCCAGTTGCCTTTCCTTTCTTCAATCTTTGTATTGCTCTCATTACTTCGTCTTCTTAGATGGTATCGTCCTATGCTTCGTACTTAAGTTCCTGTCTGATGTTTATTTTTATATTTAGCAGTTCCAGGAAAAGCCAGGATTCAATTATCTCCTTTTCATTTGTCAGAACTGCTTCATCTTTATTTTTGACTTGTCTGATTGTGTATTTCTTTTCTTTTCTGAGATTCTTCGCTACTCTATATTCATATTCTTGCCAAAATTTCCCCGTACTTGATCTGGTGAATATGGTGTGTGCAGCGGTAATTTGTATCTTTCTCTTCGCCAAATGCGGGCGTATTTCTTCCATAGCATTGTTGAAACGATCCAGTAAGTTGACATAATACTTGCCATAATCGTGTTGACCCTTTCGAGGTGATCAACGTAGATCATGCCTATACACCGTGCTTTGCGCCGGCTAGCCACGGAAAATCCACTTGAAATGTTCTTTGATGCGCTGTGATGAATCCATGTTTCGTCAATAGTTATGAATCAACGCCAAAAATCATTCGGATTACGCTTTAACATCGCCATTGAGATGACCACAGCCTCATCAATTTCGCGCACTTTCAATCTCCGATCATACATTACCATGTCGTGAATTTTTTCGATTGTTTCTGATGAGCTGACCTCATTTGGATGTCATATCAAAAATTATTGCACAGTCGCATTTAAATTCAGCCGTCCCATATTTTATGGTCGATAACGAGGTGTCTCTGTTTATCTCATTCGTTTTCCTTTTAATCTCTGCTCAATATCCGATTTTTCCCATTGTTGTTAAATCACAAAAATTGTTTACAAACTAACTGACGTATCTGTTTGAAAACTGGACACGACTCTTTTTACGAAAAATACTTATTTCAATTCTAGTAGCGTCATTTCTTGCCGATGCCAAGTAATTACCGAACCCACTTCTTAGATTTTATTAATACCCTGCACGTCTTCTGATACATGTCTTTAGCATTAGGAAGGTTTCGTCAAATATGTCGCCAACGCGCTAAAACTATTATATCCGCGAGCCTTCCACTGGTGTCAACGCAATCTTTTCATACACGGAGAAGCCTCTCAAAGGAAGGACGGATAAAAACGTTAGGAAGACGACAACGAGATGCAATCGGTCCATATCCACCCGCTGCTGGCTAAGGGAAATTCACACGCTGCATTTCGTGTACACTTCTTGTATATTCATGAAGCGAAGATTGGATTTAAAGGGGATGTACTTACTTGCGTTACATGTAACGACATCGGATGCAGCTAATTTAGCATCAATATAGCTGTATGTAAGTGCGATTAAGGTAATAACGTGTTGTGTGAAAGCATCCTTAAATGGAATTCATTAATTAATATGATGCTTCGGGAAAGTACAAGATACCTTCCCTTCCACCAAATCTAGAAGTGCTTTCATCGCGTCAGCTATTAGTTTGTCGTAACCTTTTCCTAATTTTTGCTTATTTTATTTCATCCTTACTTATTTCCTATTTTCGCGTATTTCCTATTTCATGTCATATTTTACAATAAAATACCAATACCGAGTTGGTCACAAAATTTTCACCATCAAGTTATTTGTACTGTAACACAGGGTGAGATCGATGATGTTTCCCTTCCTAATACATCAGAGTAGCTGGCCTTTTTCAGTCCGTGACGTATCCGTACTTATATCCCTTGTCCGGGACGGCACGGATTTGGGTTTGGAGCTTGTAACTCCACTCCTCGGTCCCCCATCCGACTCCTAGTTTGACGTATGTTAGCAATATTGAAGCCGGTATACGCGTTTGAATTTTTTTGCGTTCGTTTTGTCTCATGCATTATGAAATTGCAGGGAATGAGGGAAAACCCAGGGTTAATACGCGCGTGTGGGATGAATATCAAGGCCACACATCTTTCCGTTCACAATTCGATGTTTTATACCAGGGAAAAAAAGCAAAAAAAGAATATTTTTAACTCAATTCGGGACTAGGTACTTCTAACTCGTTACATCAAATACTGTCGAAGCAATTACTGAGAGCACAAAAATGAGAAGGCGATGATTTCCAACAGTTCTTCAAATATAAAAGAGTTCCTCCGTAGGTAATAATCCACCATCTTGTATTGGGCAAATAAAGACCGAAACATCAAAGGAAAAACCGCAACATTTATGTACAAAAGATAGGCGCTATAAGTTGGAATTTTCCATCGCACAATGACTCCAGAAAACCGCGTGCAAAGCGCACACAAACGAAATTCAAATATCTAACGTCGTTACTACTTCTACGTATTCAATTTCAAAGTAACCACGAAGCAGCGCGTGGTGTGGGGCTGTGTAAACATGTAGAAATGTAAGTATCCATAGCCTGGAAAAGAAAATGCATTTTTTTACGGTGAAAACAAATTTCGAAACAACCGAATTTTGTCGCTCCTTTAAAAGTGTTTGTTTTAAGTATGAATGTACAGTGGCCGGTTTATATCTTGTCTCCCCCTTGCAACGACTAAATAAATACTATCTTCCGCGTGGCAAGGCCAAGTACTTAGGTTCAGCAAATAAAAGCACAGAACCGCGTTTACTAACCAGTCACCGGTTGATGATGAGGACCATTCGTGTCCTCGAAACGGCCATCCCGGACTAATTATTATATTACTATATAATAAATTAAACTTGTGTGGTGCGGAGGGTGCCGATACTTATGTGTTGTTTACCATACTACGCCACAGTCCTTGCTATCATTATTGATATATTGTATGCTTTAAATTCGAACATTTGTGAAGTGTGGGAAAGCTTTTCGAACAAATTAAAGTTCCCAATATGTTGATTTTAAATGTTAACTATGTGGAACACCCATATGAAAAAACATTAAACCTAATGTTTTTTAATGTTAATGTTTTTTTACGTAATAACCATTACGTTGCCAAATTTGAAGTAAAAGTCTATTCAGTCTGCACCAACCACAACAACAATTTTCCTACATTTTCAATAGAGCAACGCAAATCAAGCTTCCACGTACGTTTTGATGATATCCATACTAAAATCTATTTTAAATCTAATGGATAACAATCCAGCTTATTGATACATTTGAAAAAGTTTTTATTTATTTCTTTAGATATATTCTACAAATAAATTATTCTTTTATTTAATCATGAAATCTATACTGAAAGCGCTCGAAAATCGACTACTCTCCCATTAAAAACACATATATGCAATTTTACACTGTTTATTCTCCTTCGAAATTTTTTGCCAAACTAAAATATAGCACCCGCCATATGGAATAATAGTGCCATCTGTACCACGAAGGCTTGATTATTTGTTCCGCCAGACAAGCTACCTTTATTTTTATGTGCTAAACCTAATATAAGGAACGATATAAGAAGTTATCTGAAAATAAATGTTGCAATTCGAACTTTAAACTTAGTCTTATCACCGGGGAATAAACAATAAAAATTGTTTAAATTTAGATCAGAAAATTTGGACACATACCCATCGATGGGGTTATAGAAATGGTATAAAGATGGCGTCCATCTGGAATATTTGAAATGTTACATGAAATATCAAATATTTTTATTCACACTTAGTTCAATAAATAAATATTTTTGTGTAGCCGAGTTGGTTCTCGTTTTTAATTAAAACACTTTTCTTTTACAAACTAGTTCTTTATTATATCTATCAATCCGTTACCTCCCCTCTTCATACCGCCGTCTTAAAACCTCACATGGTCGGTAAGTTAGGAAACCACATCAATACATTTGCGCGGTGAATTTAAAATTATTCACCACATTTGTTTTTAATTTTAAATTGCTTCATTTTAAAATGGCACTATGGGATCATGGAGTAGACTTGAAATATACACGAATACTAATAGATGGCGCACTTCAACTTAGAAAGCAAGTTATAAATAGCACCATACATGTCTATGGTATTTTTTTAATTTTCAAAATAAATATTAATTTAAAATTAATCGATCTAATCATTTAAAGAATTCATAAATCAATGAATAAAATTCTTAGAAATGACACAAATATAGACTTTATCTTCATATTTTTTGTGAATATAGCAAGAATTGAAAAGTTTATTTATTTAATAAATAAGCACAAAACCGGCTTGAATCGGCATTGATATTTCAGTAATCTTCCAGACAACGTGTTATCGTGTTCTAAAAGTCTCAGATTAGGGCCATGCCGAGCGAAATTTGCAAATTTCACATGAGAATATTGGGCGCAGCCCTTTTACCACCTGTAGGTGGTTGCTTAGGTGCTTGTGTTGTTCGCAAACACGTAAGTCCTTGGTATACGGGATTAAAGAAACCATCCTGGACACCACCCGATTACGCATTTGGACCTATCAGGGGTATAATACACACAGGGATCGGATTTGCTTCGTACTTGGTCTACAGAGATGGGGATGGTTTCTCAGGTGGGTACATTACATACAATGTAAATGTTACGCAATTTTATGTAAATAAATGTTGACAATAAATTCCAGGACCGGCTAAACTGCCGTTAATATTGTACGGGGCCCATTTGGCATTGAACTTATCATGGGCACCATTATTTTTCTATCTAAAGAATTTGGATTTCGTAAGTATACACGAACTTATTTGAAGGTCAGCTTTGTCATAACGTAACTATGAATCTCTAATCTATTAACACGTCCTTGTATTAAAATCCGTTCTATTTCATGGGACATGAAGCATGTGAGAATATATATAGTCGTCCAAAATCATATTGAATTTTTTTTATAGGGTTTCTGGGGAATTAAGTTAGTAACTGTTACCGGAATAATGACAGCGCACGCCTTCTACAGGGTGAACAAGAACACAGCTTACCTTTTTGCGCCGTATATTCTATTCTTGGGTTTCACAACAGCTTTGATGTATAACATTAGGAAATTGAATAAACCAGCGGTTGAATAAGATTACGTTACTTTTCAGAATGAATTTTCTGTTGTTATTGCTTTTCAAATGTTTTTGTTTTACCATATACTTATTAAAATAAAATAAATCGGCTTTACTACTTGAAATATGTATTTTTATTACTTTTTCCTTAAGTGGCAATCGATGGCAGAGAAACTATGCATTATTTAAGCATTTTTTTTCAGTTGAAACATCCAAGATATATAATTTAAACAATAAAGGAAAGTATCGCACCTTAGCAAACTCAATCTCTAAGTACTAAACATTAGCCACTAAGCTACATTTTGCTATATTTCTATATTGTGAATTAGAATTCCCATTTTTTTTTTTATATTTATCTTTTAAGTAGTAATCATCGGTTGGTTGAAATTTTGAAATAGCAGGTTGTATGCTGCAACATTCACTAAAAATTTCATTTCAGCAAAAGTTCATCCCTGCTAAGCTAAAGTGCTTGTTTCACATACACTTATTCAAGAAGTATCCACTCCACACCAAAAATTGTATTATACATTATGCTTCATATTGAAAATAAACACCTTGAAATGCAATTAACATGTTGATCCTAATCAAACATTGCATTAAACAGGACATTCTATCTTTTTTTTACTAAATTTACACCAATGAACATATTCAACAAATTTACGTTTATATCCTCTTAAAGAAGTACATGCATACAAAGTTGATATTTTTTTTATGCACAAACAAAAACAAGATTTATCACGTCAACATAATCCAGCTTACCACAACGTGGATAAAATCCCTGATAGTACGATCCTTCCAATGAAATAAAGCAAAATATGTATTAGAATATTTTTTATTTTCTATCAAATATTCTATACAGTTCTAAATAGTTTAACGAAAGAAAAAAAAAAACTTTTGGTACCATATTAGTCCACATTCCCGACTGAAACAACGAGAAATGTGTCCTCCAAACGTACTTTTTAAGAGATTATGAGAACAAACTTTGATGCACCACTTCATTAACCACTCACTATTTATATGTTAGGTTATAAAAGCTTCGTCAACCCCGAATTACAAAAACGATTAGTTTTCCTTAGGCTTCTCATCTGATTCTTTCTTCGCTACTTCCTCCTTGGAGGCCTCATCGAAGTTCTCCACCAGATCTGGTACATCCTCCTCATCTTCCGGTACAATCTTACCTATACTGCCAACGTTTCCAACGGTCGTGGCTAATCGTTTCAGCTGATTGATACCTTCTGTGCCCAGTTGGTTTAATATACCTGGCAGCATTTCTGTGATTTGTTTTATTTCCCCATGGCCGGTTATAGCAAAAGTATTCGCTGCTAGAGATGCTTGAGCTTTTGGATTGTTAAAATGTATCACCGTCCCATCGTCTTTCATCATATTCACCTCTTCTATTCCCGGTATTGTGTTTACGGACAGCTTCTTGAGGGACGACTGTAATTTCTTATCATCGGTGGCTTGAGTCGAATGTACAACCTTCTTTTTACGTCTCGGTGTGCCCTTACCGCCGATCCTCACTGATGCTTGTAATTTCTTTAATTTCTCCGAATTCATCTCGATTTATGAATGAATCGAGCGTTCGAAATGTTGACACTTACTCTACGAGAACGAATTCACGCGTCTTTGATTCGTTTGCGTTATAATCGGAAGAAATTACGGACGCACATGGACCTCCTTGCCGGCTACTCCAAAGAGAAGATGGTGGACTTCCTTTTTCATGCCGTTAAAATTTTGAAAGCGCAAACTCGGCCGGGTGAAAACTTTTAGGTGGGAAATATGAAAATATAAATTGAATTTTAGCTTATACAAAGACGTTTAAGTGAAAATAGTTTAAGATATTGTTGCAAATCTGAGAACAAAGTAAGAATAATTCCAAAAAAATACTGCAACATTGTTCTGTAATAGATCATTACATCATTGGTAGTTACCTAAAATTTAGAGGGTTGTACTGCCTGATGCTTCGAGTTTTAAAATCTCATGAACAATTACAAAAGAATAGCATTAATAATTTAATAAGCATTATTTCACCAAACCTAAAGTAAGTTCAATACAAGAGAAATTACGAATATAATAACAAACGAAGAAATAAGCAAAAGTTACAACATAGTCATTTTGTCACTTTGGGGTTGCTATACATGAAATTTAATTTGAATTTGTTCAAGACTATTTCTAGGATACCTAACAATCCAATTAATAAAAGGACAACATGAGTGGTTTGTGAGACAAAATTTGCAATTAGCTTAGCTTAGAAGCTAATTTATTCATGTCGGTAGAATAAACTAACAAAGGAGAATCAAATTTTTTGTGATTCCGAGATGCAAAAAAATTGGTAAGTAACCAAAATCTTAATACTTGAAATACTATCAGCAACATCTTTTAATAACAAAATTATACTATTAAGTAACGATTTAAATAACATGTATTTTTATTTTAAATAAGAGAAAATAATATAATCTTTAAAAATAACAGTAAAATTGTATAACAAACATTCGTTCAATAGATGACTAACTTCAAATCAAAACACGATTTACTTTACCAGGTCTCCCTGTTAAAATTTTATTTTATAAGTGTGAAAACAACAAGATTAATGGGCACTTATTCGTTCGATTTCTCTATTCTTCTTTCTAACTTAACACTGAAAGGACACCCCTTCATGGGCACAACTTCTCCGCTTGTATTGGCTCCGAACTAGTAAGCGCTTCGTTCAGAGCTGATTCGCAATGTGAATATGCCATTCCCAAACCGAAGCCTCCGCCTAGGATAATAGGCCATCGTTTCGTCTTAAAGAATAGCAGCGAAAATACTGTCCCAAGAAAAACACCTCCTCCTACAATAAGAAATTGATCACATGTCTAGGTTAGGTATGACATAATAACTAATGTTTTCGGTAAAATGCGGTTTATCGTTACTTTTCTTTTGAGTTGCGATTTGTAGAGATGAACTTACCGAATTTTAAAGCGGAATCCGTGATGCAGCGGTCGAATCTGCGCCCGATCTCGTCTTCTACGTACACCGGACTTGCCATCTTTGCCTCGGAATGATAGTGGAGAGAGTTACGTCACTAATTTGCGGAAAGATTCAATTTCGTCGGGTGCATGTGTGAAAATTGGCTTTTTCCCATATTTTTGACATTGAATTGACGCTAAAAATTTTGCTTTCAATTATTTCTAAGAATCGGCGAGAAATCTACAGATAACTGGATTGATTACCATGGAAGACGAGAATATTTCTCGCTCGCCATCTTTTTGTGCGTTCCTATGTTGGCAACAGCTTAACCGCGAAATAAATTAAATAGAAATAAATACAATTTTATTTGTTTATAAATACTGTTTACTACAAATATATATATAATTATCTGGTATTACTAATATGTGACTTCGATGAATGGATTAGAATAAAATTCCCATTCTTTTTGAAACATTAAAAGTAATAAGATAATGATAGCAACGACTGTGGCGTAGTATGGCGAACAACGCGAAAGTATCGGCACACTTCGCACCACACAAGTTTAATAAATTTATTCCGGCGACCGGTTGAGAATGAGGATCCCATGCATCCTCGAAACGGCCGTCCCGGATTGGTTAATTAGACTTGTGTGGTGCGGAGTGTGCCGATACTTTCGCGTTGTTTGCAAAAATATTAGGATGAACATAAAACGACTCTCTGTGTTTCGGGTCTACTTTGATTTAGCAATACCCTGATATTATGCTACCTTGTAACAAAACTAAAAACAATAGAAAACTTTCGCTGATATATCAATGTTGTGTATTGTGTTGTTTGTAAAACATGAAGAAGCATTTGGATGTTCATTCGGATCTAAGGCTATTACTCAAAAGCATGTCGACTGAATCTAGAGAGTATCAAGGCAACGTTGAGCAAACGGATTCCGAGGCACGTAAATTCATTCGATTTCGAAAAAATTCGAATTTTGTGTATAATTTGACGTGGCAAAATGACAATTGGAGTAACGCCAACTTTGAATCTTCCCACAATGGCATTTTCTTTGACAGCAGATTTTATCCAAAGTTGTTTTTTGTTTGATTTATATTTTTTTTTCGCATAATTGTAATTTCGTAATAAATAGACGCACTTCGTACACTAGATGGCAATTCGCAAAGACAAGAATAGCTTATAGATGCACAAAGACAATGCAAATGTCAGACTTCCCTCAGCCTGATGTAATTTAACACGCCGTATTTAGAAGTAGTTCTTCGTTCTTCTCTTGTAATCCCGGGTTATTTCAGGGAGGGTCTGAAAGAGCGACAATGGTCAGACAGTTGGAATTCAAGTGCAAAAACGCCAAGGTATTCTTCCGGCTGCTGCCAATGGCAAAGATGTGCTGGGACAACGTCAAACTCCTAGATGATAAAGAGACGATTTACGTGAGATACCGTCAAGAACTTGGCCAAGCAATTCCTACTGACCGACCCAGCTATTGGTGTTTCAAAACGGATGGTATATTCTATAATAATACGCAAAGTGAAATTTATGATGCGGTAATACCGGAATTGTTGGAGAGGTATCTTTGCTATCTTTAGAATCGCTTTTTTATAATAATTTTTTTAAATATTTTCAGTGTAGTTAAGGGATACCACGGCATAATTTTCTGCTTTGGTCAAACCGGAACTGGTAAGAGTTTGACAACAATCGGGATTGAAAACTCTTACGAGGTAAATAGTTTTCTTCACGCAAAATACTCTCCTCACACATACAAACCTTCCAATTTCTTCCCTTAGGACAGAGGCATTGTTCCTAGATTAATTTCCAACTTGTTTAGTATCAGGGATGAGTTAAAGAGTAAGTATAAGATGTGCTTCAAATTATCCTACGTTGAAGCCACAAGAACCTACCTTCGCGACCTCTTGAAGACCGAAGAGACTAACTTCGACATCCATTCGATTAAAGAGATCGGCAGTCCGGTGTTTCAAAACCAACAAGATATGCTGACGGCTGTCTATAAAGGTGTGTAACCTATTTCCTATGCGGAAACATCGCCTTCACACAAGGCTAAATTCAAGTTCACTTACCTGTTAAAAATGTGCTCCTTTTCGATGACGTAGCACCTTTACACAAATTCAACAGATTATAAAAAGCCAAAAGACTAGCGGGCTTAATTTTCAACTTTCAACTGGGCAATAAACATTTCAACAGCATTTAATTGTTCACTATACTTATGCCGCCACCGCTCTTTGCGCAGATTGTTCTCTCCATTTTATTGCAAATTGTATGAAGTCGCCGCTGACCGACGCTATATGTAGATTTTCATTGACAAACTTGCGGTTTTCTGTTATTAACATCTACAAGTGCCATAACATTATCTTTTGTTTTTTGTTGGACTCCAAACTAAAATCCTTGTGTTACTGCATTCAACCAGGAAAGTTCCTGGTTTCTGCTTTGGTCTTTGTTCCGACACTAGTGGAGTGTGCCGTTTCTATGTAATCCCTACTTCCTTTTCGCCTTTTTTCAGCCGAAGGTCGAAAGACCTTAACGAAGATTCCAATATACCAATCTCATGCCGCCAACTCCGTTTTAACGATAACGGTGATCACGAGACAAGTCAACGATTCATCGTTAGTTAGGAATTATTCTAAGGTAACGTTCAATTATCTCCAGGAACGCTTTTTCCATTAATATCGCAAATCCTTAGCTTCACATCGTCGATCTAGCAGGTATTGATACCTATGGTAATAAGGCGTCATTGGATAAAAATTTGGACGACATCGTTACCGGAAACTTAGCAAAAAGTCAACTAGAACAGTTCTTGTTGGTCCTAATCGAAAACATACCTGAGCAAATCGTGGTTAAACAACGCCTGAACATCCTGATTAGTTATTTAAAAGATTGCTTGAACACCAGTAGTATTTTAAGGTAGCATCTGATGCATTTCGACGAGAAAATCTTGTAACATTCAAGGTCGATGCAGGTTTATAGGTCATATTCGCGTGGACGACGAGAATCTTCCAATTACCCTCTCAATGCTTAGGTTCGGTCAGATTATTAATGGTTTGAAACCGAAAAAAATGAAGCTGCATCGATACGAGGATCATGAGACGAAACTTAAATGTTTAGAGGTATACGCCAACCAATTTATTGAGAAACATACAATATGCGATTGTTCCACTTTTAGGAGGAGTTGAGGATGATGAAGATGAAGAAGGACATCGACTCAATGATTCGCAACGAGGATTTAAAATATAACTTGACGCAAGATCGTGTGAACCGCCTGAAGAGGGTGGCCGAAGATTACCTAAAGAATAAGATCGACGAATTGACGGTCGCCAATATTACCGACATCCGCACGGTGCTGAAAGTATTTAAGATAATATTCAAACAACAGGAAATTGATAGGGCCCCCGTCGGCGAAGGAGGGTATACTAAGAGAAGTTATTACTATGACGAATCGTCTTCGAGAAGATCATCCACAAAGAGCGTCTTGTCGCAAAGGGTATGCAGAATTATGACGTCTGCTACTTATTTAATTACATTCAGAAACTGCATTCTTTTATTTCTTTTATATGATAACTTTTTGCAATGTTGCTATTGATCTACATCATAACTAATTTGTCCAATTTATTCCTACGTAGAGCGCCCGCAAAATGAGCAAGACTAGCGGCAAGTCTAAGGACAGCATACGTGCCGTGCTCCGTCAGAACAAAGATAAAGGCGTCAAAAGTAGATCTTTCACGGCTCGTAGCGTATTGAAAAGTACGGTGTTAGAAAAAGCCGAATCTCCCGTGATATCGCGATTGGATGTCCTCAATAATACCAAATCAAAGGATTCTCTTACGCTGGACAAGTCAGCAAAGCGTCCGAGATCGATGCGAAGGACGAGCAGCACACGAAGGCGATCTTCAGAAAGCCAGCGCGAACGGTTAATAGAAGAATCGCTGCTATTACCCGAAGCACTACCTTCGCCAACCGACGCGTGGCGAAGCTTCATGAGCTGCGATCTGTACAATTACGATGACCTGAAGCGGCAGGCGGACGAGTATGAGGCACAAGCGAAACGGTTAAACGCGAAATACGTGGAGGAGGGGAAGAAACTACAATTCAAACGCGAACAGCTAAATAACTACCAGGACAAGCTGTTGCAATTGAGGATGGTACGCGAAGTTACGGGTCAAATTGAACGTGATGCAGACGGTTATATCATCAAGACAGAACAGGAGCTGGTGTGCGAAGATATGGTCGCGCAGAGTGAACGACAACTGGTCCAACAGCAGGAAACTGTTCTTGTGCTTCAAAGTGAGCTCCAATTGTATCTGCAGTTGCATCAGGAGAAGCGGAAAAAGATAAACGACAATTTCGAAGCGTTTTGCACGGAAAGGTAAATTTTATTCGATTTGACACATGATTCTACTAATTGCAAATAATAATGTTAGTAAATGGGAAAGGTTGCAATTTCAAATACTAAAGTAGTTGAAAATATACTAGGCAACATAGAAAGTAGAACATCCAATATAAATGATTCAATTTTGCAATAAAGGTTTTTTCTTTTTCTAAAATATGTGATTGTAGGTACAAGACGGTGGTGCCACGCGACACACCTCCGCAAGAAGAAGAAATAGAAATAACGGACAAGCAGGATATCGATCCAAACTTATTGACGAAATACTCTGAGATTGAAATTGAAGACGCCAAGTGTGGCGAGGTACAGGGGCTGAACTACGAATATGAACAAATGAAATTGCTAACCATCCAACAACGGAAACGCATGCTTCGCGATAAATTGTTACATAAGAGATGGGTACGAAGCTGTAAAGCCAAAAGTGTCTAAAATATATATACATAATATAAAAAAGATCGATTTTGTTTTCGTTGTCTATAAACCTCGCTCTTTTCTTAAGAGACTGTTCTTAAGTTTTTCTATATGCTCACCGTTTTAATTTAATTTTTCTTTTATTTCGTAAAGTGATACAAACTATCCTAAGTATCATTAACAAATACAGAAGTTTGAACAATTTCCGGTGCAGACTGCGTCCTAACCGCATTATAACACTGTACTGAGTTGCTATCGTTCGTAAACGTCTGCGACGGGTTCTCGTGCAGCTGTATGAGATCAAAGTTCCCTGCCTTATCGATCAAACCGTCCCCGTTCCCGGCCCCCGAAGAAGACACAGTTACACCCGGTAAACCACACTTAATCTCATTCTCAAAGATCTTCCGTATCGACAAATCAGTTTCTTTCTTGCTGCTAGTCTTTTGATTGGAATTATCCTCATTGGTAAAGTAGATTAGCTGTTCTTCTTTGCTAGACGCATTGCAATGAGGCTCGCTGACTGTTTCCCTGCCCAAATCGTTAGGATTCTTCTTATCGGGGAAGGATTCACTTTTGTTCCTATGATTAATGTATTTCAGCTTGTTATTGGTATCGTTACGGACCTGTAACATCTTCAACCTTTCACCTTCTAAGCTCAACCTGTCGATTTCTAAACGCAAGCAGAGATTTTCGTGTGTTAAAATGCCGTTTTGTTTAACTATCTGGAACATAAGACGTTGATTGGATTTTGAGCTAGTTTATCGATTAACTTTATGAGTGTATCAAAATTATTTTATCCAGTCCTAACGTTTATGTCACGTAGGGATTAATATCTATATATTATTTTACGTAGAAATACGATTATTCTACGTGGCACACACGCCAGGTCTGGACTGAACAATTTTTGCTCACAAATTTAATTGATCTATTTTTAAAAAATTACCTGCAGATATTTTTTATTACTCGGTGGAATAGGCACCTGCAACTCTCGATCTACGATCTCGACCAATTCCTTTTTTAATTTCTCTAGTTGCACATGAAAATCATTCACAGTCTGTGAGAAAATAAAATTACAGTAAAGATATGTAGAAATCAGATGTTTAATTAATACTTACATTTTCATGCACTACCTCCAACTTCTTAAGCCGATTCTTTATGCAGTACTTGGTATTTTTCATCCGTAAAAATTTTACGCTTAAATTATAATTAGCTTCTAACGTCTGAGTGAGGGATTCCTTCAATTTGGATGCTTCTTTTTTGTAGTATTCCAGCTGCGATTTCTGATCGCCGTGTTTTAAGGATTTCTTCAACTTTTTGCAATCGTTCATTTCCTGACAATAGATTTCTTTCTCTTTGTAGTAGTATTCGCGTTCTTCCTCCAATTGTTTTTTCAAGCTGTTGTTGGTTCTTTGTTGTTTCTTTAAATCGCATGCTAATCGTTCTTTTTCCCTCGCCAAATTCGCGATTGCCACTTCCTTCTTTTCAGTCTCGTTCTGCATGGAACTGACGACATTTTGCAGACTGTTAATCTGTTCCTTAAGAAGCAATAGCTCTGCCTCAACGTTGATCGTTGGTTTCACATAATTTTGCTTTCCACTTTTACTACTTTCGTTGGCATTGGTCGCCTTCCTTTCCATTGAAACTGCCGCGGTACCGCTTTTCGCTTCCTTTTTGGTATTCATCTTGGATGAATTGGATGTTTTCGATAAGACTCTCCTGCGATATGAGATGTTGTTTTACTTACGTATCGCTAAAATCGAAACGTTAGCTAACCTCTCTGACGATACGTACCTTAAAATTTTCGTCGGCTTCGATAGTTTTTTGCTGTCGAAAGCTTTCTTCATCAAAACATAGTAGGGGACTTATTTCAATGCGCCAGAACGAATACAATAGCGCCATATTGTAGCCATTATTGCGTTGCTTTGACGTGTATAATTAGCGTTCGAATAAGATAGAATTATAAAAAAAAATCAAAAACCATCGTGACAGTTCAGAAACGACAGATGCCAATACGATCTGTCTGAGTACTAATAATTATGAGGAAATTGTGGACACTTTATTTTTTTGCCACTTCATTACCGAGTACAAATGCGAAGTTTTACTCTAATCGGCTCAGTAGTTTGTGAAATATCGTCGAGCAAGTAAGTGAATGTGTAAAAAAAACATCAGGTATGAAGAAAGTTGAACATTGCGGCGTCATAAAGTTCCTGAAGGAAGGAAAGCCTTCACAAACTGTTTTGGGGGAGAAGTCTTTAATTTAAGGTCACCTTTACTATGGTGTATATGTGATATAGTTTATTTAAGCAAGATAGAGAATCACTTGAGGACGACCTACGGCCTGGGTGTCCCATTGAGGTGACCACATAAAACTTGTCTCAATAGGAAATAGCTTGCAGAAATGGTTGGACTCTCTCATACAACTATTCTCAAAGTCCTTCGCGACTACCTTGGCTTATCAAAGGTTAGTACAACCTTACACCGCCATAACAATAACAGCGTAATATATGTTTGCATGAATTCTTAGACTTCTACAGCAACGATATGGATAAAATATCGGCTGGGATTGTTAGTGGGGTACTTGCGTTCGTCATTATGAATCAGAAGCCAAACAATGACATAAAAAGAACCTTAGATTTTTTTACCTTTATTTGAAAATAGTCTAGTCATATTAAACCGATTCTAATTGTAAAAGAAAAAATAATCCTTCCTTTGTTTCATGACCAACTAAGATAAATTTCCATATTATTAAGTAGGTATTTGCAACTTATAGGAAAATTATTACTGTTTTCATCCTGATTTTGCGATATTACGATGGCGCATTTGCAAACTTGTATAAAGAAGAAAGTGCTAGTATTATTTCTCAGTTTTAACACTCTCTGCATTTATATACTTGCTCCTCATAACCCACAAAGTTTTTCTTCTGCTGAGGTTAAAATCCAGCAAAATTCCACTGATTTAGTAAATTTTCATCAATCATTTTATTAAAATCCAATATCAATTACAATAATTATACTGGTCAATATTTATGAAAAAGATAAATTATCCTATCATACAAGCTATAGAGCAAGGTCGGATTTACACAACATTTTTACACAACATCTATTGGATACAAAATACTACATAAATCAGTCACCAGTTGATTATATTGTTTATTTGAAATTGAGTCTTAACAGTGTCACTCACCACACCATTCAAATCATTTCACTTTCTTCCATTTATGGGAAAAACCCGGTCTAAGGACATTTTCGATCAATCTGCACTTTCCCGGACTCCTGATACTCTTGCATTGACACCCACATCTGTTGGAATGTACCTATTGAGGCTAAGATTGACCCACCTACCCACGCCCCAAATCTTCTCTCCACCGTACCGTTAGCAGCTATCATTTTCAAACGCATTGATCCAGGTGTTCGTGAAGACAGGTCTTTGCTTAAACGATCGCTGAATCCCTGATATGCGCAAATAAATGTAATATCTGGGATATCTCATAGCACAATATATATTTACTTACTTGTACTAAGGAATTTCCTCCAGTTAAAACAACAGAACTGTATAAAGCTGGTCTAACATCAACGTCACACATACCAGCACTTGTTGCGGCTAATTTAAGCAAAGAATCACGTTAAGTTACTTAAAACAACATCTATGAGAAGTATATACCGATATATCCTGCTCCTAACATTGCATGATCAAATAAACCTTCAGCTAACTTAAATCTTTCCGGACCGAAGTCTTGGTGATAACCTGTAGGGAATTCATGATGAACACTTGGTATTGCTGCAGCGGCTCTTTCATCATAGGGAGATTCCGAAACCTATATGTAAAAAACCAAGAAAAACATTTTAGAAAAGCCATTAAAGAAACAAAAGAACATTGCTTAACCTGCAAAATACTTTGTTGAAAGTCTTGCACTGTTTTCTTCACCATATATGTCATCCAACTAGTCGTGGGTGTAAAGGACACGTTCTTCTTGGTGTATTTTGCCTTCTCTTTATCTCTAACTACTTCCTTAGCGGTAATCAAAGCAGCTGGAGTTAAGTCGATACCTTGGCTTTCCAGTAACTCACGCGCACGTAATATTAAATAATCACCACCAAGCGGAGATTTAACTACAGCATTGGACAGCACATAACCATCCAATACAGGAACAGCCGATGTATGTGTAGCACCACTATCGATAACTAAAGCTGTTGATCTCCCATTTGCAAAAGCTGCCAATGCAGCATTTTTAACAAGGAAAAATGCGGGGACTTTATACTTCTCAAACATTATCTCTGTCAGTTTTTCACGTTTAGAACGAACATTCCAAGGAGACTCGCTGAATAGAACTGGATGGTATTCTGATTCTGATTGTATAATCTACGTAGATAAAGAGAAATTACTTTTCGAAAGTTTTTTAGTAGTAATAATAATACCTTTTCGTAGCAATGATCGATGACTTTTTCAAAAAATTCCCAATTTTCAATCATACCATCTTTCATGTAACTGTGTAATTCGAGATTCGATCTTGGAGTGTGTAAATAAGTCGTATCGATGTAGTATTTCCAACCTAAAGCATAATTTTTGTCAATGTAAAAAAAGAAACTATTTAAAGTAAGAACACCTGAAGGCGTCTGCGTAACGTTTCCTCCTTCTTGTTTCACTTCGGGCTCGATCTTTTCGTTATCTGGTGAAACACCAACGACGGCCGGTATTTCGGCTTTTGGAGTATCTTCTTGTGCGTACCCAACTCTTAAGGAATGATGTCCTGGATCAAACACTAACGCACCTATTTCATCACCTCCATAGAGCATCCCCGACATATTTTCTTTATCTCAACTCTTTTAAGGCGCAGAATGAATTGAAGCTTTGTGGTAAATAAACAAACTGTGCAATACACTTGCTAATAAAAATAGGGTTATGTTTCGTTGTAATAGCAGCTTTGGATCTAAATACTAAATCATGATAACAGTGACATCTAATGGTGATTGAGCTTACTTGTAATATGAAAAAAAAGAAATCTGTAATTTCTGCAATAATAATTTGAATTTTGTAATTATTATGTTTTAAATCTTAGGATGTAGTAATTTAAAGCATTAACATAATTAAACTTAGTAGATCAGAGCGGAGTTACACTCGGAACCATGGGCGTAACCAGGGGGGAGCAATTTCACTTTCGTTTCTTATTGCCGGTCTTACAAGTCTCCAAAATGTTAACTCTAATTGGACCCCCTCTTTGACCAAATTTTGGGTACGCCCATACTCGGAGCAATTTTTATCGCTCTGGCCAAAGGAGCAAAAGTCGGTTTAAAGCAATATGGTCGGCTGAAAACAGCTGATGTTGTACAGCCTGTATAATTTATGAAAATAAAATGCAACTGGAGGAAAGTAAAACTACAAAATTTGATAAAAAAGTGGTATATTTTATTGACTAATAATACAAAATTAATAGTTTTTTATACGATAGATACATCATTTTTCCAAATATTCTTTCTTTAAAAGAGCAGTTATCGACAAAGGGAATGTACAACATGATAATTCGTCTCAGTGCTACCGTCTTACGTTCATCAGAAAATAAATAAATCTAAGAACTATGAGAATAATAAATAATTACGCTAGTAAGCTGGTGAACGCAAGAGACGAGCTTAAATTACACAATAACACGATATTTACAAAGGAGGATAGTGAGTCTTCAAAATCATTTTGTCTTAAGCAATTTGTTTTCCTTGTTTGTTTGTAGATACATAAAGGGCGGTCCTGCACTTTACGTCTCCCTTTTCATACGATCACCGCTTATATAGAAAAACCAATACAACGTTGCCAAGTTTTTGCCGGTCCCCTCGAGATTTGATCAGCGAAATTTAAATATTTTAGTTACAAGCGTTTATATTTATTAGTTTAGTTTTATTTTCTCTCTTAAAAATAGCAGGAAGAGATGGTTTAATCAAACAGAGTGAGAAAGGGTAATTACATGATTAATAACGCTGCAAATCACACGGTAAACGGCAGGATACATTTTGCAGTACCGCTTGACCGTGTGCAGTGCTTGACCGAATTTTAAAACCATATCATGTCGCAATTTTGTGATATGAAATTAATAAATAAATATGACTGTTTAGTGTATTAATTTTAATATTAATGATTTAGTCTACTTATACACATACGCGTATGAGCCACGTGAGATGGGAGCCGTAAACTGCAGGGTTACAGATAAAACATTTAAAATATCGAACATTATATACATTAACATTAATAATAGCAAAGATCGTTTCAGTCACAGAAAAATACATTACATGCATACATCGATAGGCTGTAACAAGGGAATATACATACATATATCAAGGATATCTTAAACATCAAGAAAGACAAGCGGAACATTGAAACAATAGATCGTAAATGTTCCTCGTTATCACCCACAACCTTACGACAGGTCATACTATATACGTATTATCACCAGTTTACTCTGTAAACATTCAATTAGGTTCCATCAGCAAACAGCTAATTCTCGATAGGCTCAATTTTATAAAATTAAAAGGTATGTGGTAATGTCATTATCGCGGACTGGAATGCCCCGAACAGCTCTGTCTTGGCGCGATATGGCAGGTTTGCGCCGCGAGAGTCTGATAGCAAACAGCGCTCGCGTGTCCTGACCTGCCGGAACTTAAAGGTTCGCCATCTTCCCAAAGATCTCTGACTGGATCGTAGACTTCAACGTTTGCTAAGAAGTTTTGGCCATCGTAACCACCTGTGTTTAAAATAAATGTAACTTTTATAATCATTTTAAGTAATTTAAGGTCAAAATACAATATGTTTTTTGGGACAGAACATTATACAACCTACGCTTTGCATATTTATGTACAGCATGCAATACAGTAGGATAACTGCCCACACACGGTTTCAAAAACAAAGATAGAACAGAAATAAGATGTTTACAAGTTGTGGCGTACAGATTGGAGAGGAAAGTTAAAGGTTATCCATTAAATTAAAAATTACATTATTTGTTAATTTTATAATACAAAAACTTTCTTCCAACACTTCGATAGCAAACTTTTAAATATAAGAACCTATATCACTTAAAATTAATTCCGAGTTTACGTTACAGTATCTTTGTTAGTTCCTTTACATACTGCATATACAAGGCGTTTCGATGTGATACGAGCATAACAAATAATGTATTGGTTTGGTATTTTTACGGTATAATTGACATACAGCGCGTCCGAAAAGTCTTGAAACACCCAAATAACAACGCAATCAATTTTTGAGGAAAATCATAAAACATGTCAATTAATAAACAACACATAAGTATCGGCAACCTCCGCACCACACAAGTTTAATTTATTATATAGTAATAGAATAATTAATCCGGGACGTCCGTTTCGAGAACACGAATGGTCCTCATCATCAACCAGTAACCGGTTGATGGTGAGGTCGTTGTGGTGCAAGAGTTGCCGATATTTATGAGTTGTTTGCCATACTACGCCACAGTTCTTGCTATCATTATTTATTTCAATCAATACTTTAAAAACGCTTGTTTTTGGATATTGCGCAGTCATTGACTAAATGACATTTACAAAATAATAAATAATTCAAAACATCACATAAATATCGGCACCCTCCGCACCACACAAGTTTAATTTATTATATAGTAATATAATAATTAGTCCGGGACGGCCGTTTCGAGGACACGAATGGTCCTCATCATCAACCGGTGACCGAATGTGGTGCGGAGGGTGCCGATACTTATGTGTTGTTTACCATACTACGCCACAGTCCTTGCTATCATTATTAATTCAAAACATATCTTACCCATAGCATATATTTTACAATCTAACACTGTTACACTCAATGCACTTCTCGCAATCTTCATACTAGCTACGAACTCCCACACATCATGCTCGATATCGTATCGCTCCACCGTATTCAATTGTTTTGTACCATCATAGCCGCCTACTACATAGATATATTGATTGATTCCTGCCGCTCCTGTAAGTAAATTACTTAAAATTTTTCGTTGAGAAGAGAAAAATTAAAAGTTTTTACCTGCTCCACTTCTCATCGTATGCATAGGTGTAATCATCGTCCATTCATTGTTCTCAGGATGATAGCATTCGGCTGAATTCAACCTATGCGTCCCATCGAATCCGCCAATCGCGTATAGTAACCGATTAACAACCGCTATCGCGACGGCCAATCGTTTAGAATGCATAGGTTTGACGTTGGTCCATCGGTCCTGTTCGGGATCATAGCTGCGGTAAGGAAAATGCTGTTAAAAATATAAATATATGAAACAAATGTGTTATTGATGTACCATTCTACGCTGTTGTGGTATTTGGAACCTTCGCTTCCACCTACAGCATAAAGAAGTCCGTCCATAACCGCTACGCCGACCCTATTCCTGGGAACTGACATCGGAGAACAGGGCCGCCATTGATCCTTGATGGGATTGTATCTGTCTACCCAATCTGAATCGTAATTGTTGCCTGGGGTGTTGTTTCGACCGCCGACCGCATAGAACGTACCCTAATTCGAAAGAAAAAATGAGAGAAACGACAATTTAGACGTTCTATTAAAGGTCGTATATACAACTTTTGAGTGAACGAAAAGAATTACCTTCAAAAAAGCCCCTCCGAGTCCAGATCTGGGTACTGTGAGGCTATCTAACTGAAACCAGGTCTTATCGTCGACATTAAAACCTTCCAGAACATTTAGAGACTGTTTGAAATAACCCCCGGCTATGTAGATGATCCTAGGCGTGTTGGGGGTTCGTTGCTTGACAATTGTTCTTTTATGTAAAGTTAGATCCTAAATAGACAAATTCCAATTAGATAATAATAATAATTTATGTAATCCTTTGGATCATAAAATACACGACGTAAGATATGTCACACTAAATTCTAGTAAATTCTTTATTTTGCAATCCATGTGGTAACAGTTTAAAATAACAGTAAGCGCTCGCTCTGTGGAGAATCTCCCGAACAGTCAACATTCAAATCACCCGAAACAATTACATTATTATTAGGTTGAATAATACATTAATCTATTTTTTAGCGTGGTAACAGCCCAACGGGGTATATAAGCTTCTTTTTAAAGCTCATCATGACCTCAGGCGCCTTTTAGTATGTGTAAAGTGTTCCTTGGCCTTGTTACTATCACCCCTTCGCCGTAAAGGATGAAGCCCAGTTAATTACACCCCAACTGCGAATGGTGATTCGGGAGTATACCGGACCCATTAAGAATATTAGCCCCCTGGCGGGGCTCAAATACACAGCGCCTAACTATACCCAGTCAAGCGCAGGTCACCGTGCTGCTAATATAAAAATTAATTGCTCAACGAAAATAGGAAAATTTCCATTACATGAGCGATAGCGTTTATTAAATAGTAGCAGTAGATAGGCAGAAGCTAGTTTTCATTTTGCTAACCTTAAATATCCTAGCTAAATACTCTCTACATGCTGGGGTCTTCTTTAATACGTCACACTTGGCGAGTTGGTCGTTGAGGAACTTCGGCGTCAAAAACTGACATCTTACCGCGCACAGGATGTGTTCCATCTTCTGATGTCTCGAATCTTCATCGTACTTGACCCATTTTAAGACGGCATTATAGACTTCCTTCTCTTCCTGAACATTAAGTTCATCTTTTTTAATTAAAGTAACCAGCTGCATGGCGTTTAATTGTAAAAATTCTTCCTCCTGACAGATCTGTAAAAAATAATTATAAATAAGACAACCTTTGAAGGTTTTGAACTTGCAAAAATTACCTGACTAAAATTCCTTTCGATATACTGATTGGCCTTCCGACATAGTTCGTTGCAACCGTGCTGTTCGGCAAAGTTCGCTATTCCGATTGCATTGCTCGGGTCCAGTTGCCTCTCCAAGAAGTCGCAGCAGGCCTGTATCACGTTCGTCACCTAAAAAACAAACTACTTCACTATTTATATAAATCCATACCCAACCGAGGGTAGGCAGGAAACATTTTGTACATACTTGGAACATGGTAGCAGCCGGAAGCAGTTGGCACACTGTGTTCTCGGTCACTTTAATCCTTCCAGTGTACATGAATTGAATTAACCTGTTCATGGCAGTGGCAGAAACACCCTGTAACTTCACCCTGTGCATTTCTGATTCTTTTAGGCCGCCGGTGAACATCGCCTTGAAATAAGGACTAGCTGCGGCAAGTACTACGCGATGGACGTGAAATAATTCGGTGCCCACTTCTAATATTATATCGGTTAACATGTTATGGCTGCGCATCATGTCCATTGCCTAATGAGAGAAGAAATTAAAGTCAAAGCAGGTAGTGCAAATATTTTCCGTCAATATTGAGTATGTTACGAAACCAAGCGTAAAATAGCGGGGAAGTCTTGTTTTGTATACGAGGATGGTATGAGAAGTCCCCATGTTTGGAAATAGATGGCGCTTTGTGTTAAAATCTGCATTAGCGACTGCGAGAACTATTCTTTAGTCGACATCTGTCAAAATTTCGGAGAGATTCATCGAGTAGTGTTGTTTTGAGAGCTGTTTGGTAATGAGCAAGTTTATTTGTGGAATCATTGAAAAAGAGTAATGCCAGTCAGTATTTCGACTTTTTTGGATAGAGCAACGTGTGTAGAAATCAAAGATAAAAAGTGGAATAACAACATAAAAACAGCAGTAAAGAAAAGAAAGAGAACTGAACAATGTACTTACAAACAAAAGGAAGGGAAAGGAGTATGAAGAATATAAACAGGAAAAATCAAACGTAAAAAGAATAATTAAAGAAGAAAAGCAAAAATAGTTGGGAGAAGTTTGCAATGTAGTATACAATGAAAACCGAAACTATATTTGGAGTAGATAACAGGTAGGAAGAGAGAAAGGAAAGTGTAGAGTACATAAAAAAACATCAAGAGAGGATTATGTAGAGGTGGTGCAAGTACTACAAAGAAAGAAAAGATGTAGAAGCTCGAGAAAAAAAAGAACACGCAGATAGAAGAACCAGAAGTATAACCATAGAAGGAATTAAAACAACAATAAGGAAGTAAAACGGAGAAAAAGCGACGAGCCATGATAAAACATCAGTGGAAATGGCGAAGTCGCAATCAGGTATGGGCTGAATGAGCTTCGGAATATATTAAAGGAAGCTTATAAAAACGGAAAAACACCAGAGAATGTACATAATAACGCTAATATAAAAATATGGGGACGGCAAAAATTGTAAATTTTTTTTAAAAGGGGTATTAGTACAGCTATATGCAAGAATTCTAGAAGGGAGGCTAAGCCAACAAACAGAAAGAAAGCCAGAAGAAAATCATTTCGGTTTTAGACTAGATCAAGGGGTATATCATGAGAAAGAGAGGAAAGAAATCTACATATTCGCTTCGCCCATTTAGATAAAGCTTTTTAATAAAGTCAAACGCAAGGATTTATGAGTAACTATAGCAAGGAGAGACTTTTCGAGGGGTTTAATTGGTGGAACAAAATCTTTACTCTCTACACAAAGACGAAGAACTATGTTATAGCAAGACCACGAACAATCAAAACTGCTTGAAACTGTCCTTTGCTGCTCATTCTGATACTGATGAAGCCGTAAACGGAATAAAAAATTGTGCTAAAACCTCTGAAGTCGGATAGTGGAATATGCAAAAAATAAATGTATCTGAAATATGTTATGCGTATGGCATTGGCAATAGGAAAATAACAACAACATAATAGAAAATTGGCAGGAGAAAACGCAGTAAGTAAAAAAATTAAAATAATGAAGATCTGTTATAATACGAGACAGAAAAGTGGATGCAGAAATGAGAATGAGAATGAGAATGGAATGCAAGAGGAAGAAGGTTATTTAACAGCATTAAATGGAGAAAAAAGAAATACCGAAAAGTAACAATACATAAAAAGATGGTGACCCCGACGTTGACAAACACTTCGAAAACTTCTTACATTAACAAAAATAAACTAGAGCTATCGAGAGGAGATTCATAAGAAAGAAAATAGCACAGAAAACATAGAGGTGAAATCAATAGATAATAAAATAGAAGGAATACTGAAATGGTTTAGGCGCGAAACATGTAACAAAAATGCTTTTCGAAGCAAAAAGTACGAGAACAAGAGGGAAGCGTGGCGAAAATATGTTAAAGAAGCTGTGAACAGAAGAGGACTGAAATATGAAGAAATGGGAAATGTGGTACAAGATAGAAGGGCATGGAGAAGGGTATGGAAGGCACCCACGAGAGACCGATTCTACTCAATCACTAAGACCCATGAGAGTAAATAGGCTATACGGATTAAGTAAATATACAGGCTTCCAAAGTTACTTTCTCACTATTAACATGTTCGTTATTATAAGATTTAGGAAAATGATTAAATTAGAAAATATTGTGTTTGGTTTTTACTCTAGATTAAGATGCTAGAAACAGAAAAATAATTGAACGAAGGAAGATTCTTCTAACCGTATTAGTAGCTTATTTTAAAAAGATACATTCTGTACACGTTTACAACAATTCCATGTACTCGATACGTGCTTTATTTGTTAAATTGAAATACACAAAAACCCAATATGTTTAAAAATTGCTGTGTCATGTGATAGGGAATCGCAAATAAAAAATTAAAGCCTCTCGGATGAGGTTCGCGAAAAATGGCTATCACGGTACGAATGTTTATCATTTGATAAAACGTACACACCAATACACACAATGAATGTTGACTTTCACTTTTGCGTGTAGGAGAGGATTATCCTGGGCGTAATCTTTGGACATGTATGTAAAATAGAATCTATTATCAAATCGTCATAAATAACGTTTATCGAGACAGGGCAAGATTCGGAATTTATAGGTTGATTTTTTTTTTTTAGGAATTTATGCTGTTTCGATGTTCGATTTTTGGAATACTATGGTGTTGAGATCGAATAGAAGGATTATTCTAAATAAAGGTTGGTGCTACGTATCAGAATCAATGTGATAATAGAAATTTTGCATAAATTACAAATTTTAATGCAAAAGAAACAAACAAATACATAGAAAGAAAACAAACCTGTTTAAATACTTATTTTTATTCTTATAAAAATTGAAACGCAATTTCATTCTGTTTATGGTACGTAAAACAGATGTATTTACAGGTTATGAATTGCTTACAAACAGGTAAATTAAAATACATTAAATATTAATTTTAACACGCCAATCTTTAATAGCAGAAATCAAGGAACAGATTGTCTCAAAAATAGATAGGAATTAATGGAAAAACATGAAAAATAAGATCTAACAGAAATAACAAAACGAACAATGCATCGAATTTGACAATTGACATTTATAAAATATACCAAATACACAACACACAATGGCATTATGGACGTAGCCTGAATTTGGTTAAGGAAGGGGGCCAATTAGAGTTGTCACTTTGAAGATATTTGTATAATCGGCAATGAGAAACGAAAGTAAGATTTGGATGGGTGGGGGGTCACTGACCCTCCCCACCCCCCTCTGGCTACGCCCATGTCACACAAATTTTAAAAACATCACGAAACAAAACATATATAAATCGACCGATTCCTTATCGATACTTCTTGCTATATTCCGAAACAAAGAAACTACAAAGCAACATCCCTGGATGATTTCTTTTTCGATGTCTAGTCATTAGTTATTAATCAAATAATTTATATGTACGTGCTTGCCAAGATATAAATGTTGCAAGTCATGGTCTCCGCTAATTACCACTTTATGCAGGAAGGTCGTCGGGTTAACACCGCTTATAATCTATGGAACGGTTTTTTTCGCGTCTATTGTAAACAAAATACTCTCTGCAATTGATCTACGTATGTAAACAAGACGCTGATTATCCGCTCGTTTTTATTTTTGTATTACTGTTGATGTTCTTGTTATTCGAACGATTGATGAATGCAACGATTTATCAAGATATCATCGACTTTTGAATTTGATTAACAGTTATGAAAGTTTCTAACTAATATCTTAATGTTAATGTGTGTATCAGACATAAACGCTGTCTAAAAAGTCGATTCGCGTAGTGTTGAATCAGTTTAACACGAATTTCTTGATAATTGAATAAACTGTTTGTTCTACGGTTTGGAATATTATAAAAATCATGACCAAAGAGGAGTTTTGTATTTTTAATTTACATCATCCACTTGGCTATGAAATATATGCTATCGCGACAATTTTTTATATCAAGTTTCTGCGACATTTCATAGCGTTGTCTCCAAGTTTGCTCTCAATCGCTATTTGTCACTTATACATCAGCTTAAAGAAGCGAAAATAAATTATTTAAATCTTAAACATAGAAGCGCCGTGAAATTTCTACCGAAAGCATGATGACCGAATGTGTAGAAGACCTCTGCAAGCGCCAACTGAAAAAACCAAGAGTTGGTATTGACTGACCACTGAGTAATAGTTTCAGTAGTTGCTAGAAAAAAATTCTGCAGTGGAGTTCGGAGGCTTTAAAAGTCTTGCTCTATAGAATTACAACTCGGGTATAGTACTGGTACTCTCCCACAAAAAAATGAGTACATACGATTGATTCATAAACTCAAGGTCCTGTGGTGAAAGTGATGGTCACAGTTTTCTAGGACACTCTTAATTGAGTATACTCCAAAAGAGACTACAATAACGGAGAATGTCTGCAATGGCACAATTAGGCACTTGAAAGCGGCTATACGCGAAAGACGCCCGGAAAATGAATTGTTTAAGCAGTACCTAGTCAATTCACCTTACAGTTTCGGCCTTGCCCCTTATAACTATTATCTATTTTCAAAACTCAAAAAACACTTGAGGAGGTCGCTTTTCATCGAATGATGACTTTAGCAACTTTAGCCTGAACAGAGCAATCGAACTTGATTTAAGATGTGCAAGTAAGTTATTATACTTGGTCTAAATATTGAACGAAGCACCTCTGTAACAAAACGGTTTTGTGGGAAGGTGGCGGATATTACTTCGCGGAAACGAGTAGTTCATATACGTTCTAAACGTACATCAAATAGGGTGGGCACTTGAAAGTAAGAATTTTGTGATAAAGTATCAAACTTTGCAGTTCTCTCCTATTCTCCATATTCAGCCACCGATTTTCTTTCAATTTGTATGTTTAAACTTTCTTACGCCGTGGATATATCTTAAACATGCATTTTGTACTTTCTATATGCGATTAATTGAAACTTTGTTGAGACACGGATAGTATTCTGAACAATATGTGAAACGAGAGATTCGCATATCTCGAACTATCTTCGTTAAAGTTTGGATAATTTCCACCGAATATGCATTTGCCGACACGTGAAAACGTAAAAAAAAACATTTGTTACTAAATGAAAAACAGAATTGAATTAAATAATTGAAGGTATCAATATAAATAGCCTTACCAGCTCGAGAAGCCTGATCACTATCATTAGTCAGTCTTCAAACCACATTTCTAAACATTTTATTTTTAATATCAATTACATGGGATATTTACTTTCATAGCGTCCTTGATGTATTCGAACATGGTGAAGCTCATATCACCAGTGTCCGAGTTGCAACCACCGCTGGTGGTACGCGATTGACTAGGTTTCTTCGGCGACGAGCCAGAGGAGTCGCTCGAGCACATATAGCTGATGTCCTCCTCACCATCCATATTACAGCTAGAAATACAAAAGGAAAATGTCAACAAATGAATAAT
The DNA here is from genome assembly GCA_902655005.2 of Marronus borbonicus. NCBI lineage: Eukaryota > Metazoa > Arthropoda > Insecta > Coleoptera > Scarabaeidae > Marronus > Marronus borbonicus. The sequence goes on from LR737386.1 coordinate 6,533,438, forward strand.
TATTGTTACAATAATTAGTTAGGTTTCGTACATTTTAAAAGAAGCAAGATCCTATGCAACAAACTAATTGAACTAGATTCTACAGCTACATACGGAAACACAGCTCATAGGCCGACGGAATTAGGCAATTTGATTTCAATTTACTCAAAATGCACGTCACCTACTACCTGACGACAATAAATGGAAAAATGACCTCTGGCACTTTATAGTTACGAATATCAAATAATAGTATATTAAAGAACAAGTTTCATAAAATGGTATTTTATGGCAAGCGAAAACATGCCTTATGAAACGAATTTACTCTACTATTTTTCATTTCGATGACTTAAAAAAAAAAGAAAGATGCTAATATTGACCAATATTAACACTGAATCACATTGACGTTGTTTGAATTCAAAAATTGTCATATTTTGTTTGTATTATGACTTGTATTTCAAAGTACACATAAGAAGCGAGCAATATTGAATGTAAATAATATAAATTGTACTCCGCTTGGGCTTGGTAACGTGTTAGTAAAATACCATGAAATGCATGAAAACAAAAATAACACTTCTATACTTGCTGTACACAAATTAATGTTAAAATAGTTTCTGAATACATTTTATTGGCATATTGGCAAATACAAAGCAAAATAAATAAATCTTCTACTTTATGGTCGATATACTCTGTCTTACGTTCATGAATTAATATTTACAAAAATGTTCATCAGTTAGTTAGAAACAAAAAAAATTAACAAATTTATTGAGAAAGTTGATGTCGCCTTCCGGATAGGAGTCCAATTTCTATTTTCTCAACGGAAGGAGAGGCTATTTTATCAGGGATCAACTACAAGAGAACAGTTTATCAAAGACCTCATCGAACATCAAATCCACAAGCATTAAGAATAAACAATGTTATTAGAGGAGCATGGTCAAGTTCAAATAGGCAAACAAATATCAACATTTAAATTGGTTATTGTTGCCGTGAAAGGTAATTTGTTTTATCAACTAGTCACTGATTTCTTGATTTTGATGGCTAGTGGACATGTACCCGAACAGCCTAAAAAAAGTTAATAACGCAATACACCTCGCAATAAAAGGAATATGGAAAAAATGGCGTTCAATTTAGTTTGTGCTGGCGTATATAAGCGTGAAGAACGAATCAATATAACATGAAACGATATAGGATATGTAATACTTAAAACAAGTATTATTTCTAGAGGTTTTGCAATCACAACTAGTACATGGGTCGGACTAGTAAAACAAAGTATGCTGATTTACGATCAAGGAATTAACACAATTAGAAAATTGCCTAAAAAATTGCAAATTCCGAGCTATACAGGTGGGTATTATTTTCGACGTTTCAGTATTTCGCATTTAATCAATATAGGACGGAGGTCATCTGCTGTGGCCAAAGATTACATTGATGCATCCTCGACGAAGAAGAAAATCGAAGTTTATTCCAACTAAATATGTACATCAAGATACTTGAGTGCAAATCACAATGCGCTAGAATTAAATTATTATTTAATTAGAAAATGCTTAACTTACTTGCCATGTCACTGTCATCAATGTTTAAGAAACATCAACATTAAATAATAAAATGTTGCGTATCGCAATGAAGTTCATTTCGACACGTGTTACGTGCGGAGGAGCACATACACTACCCGACAAAAACATAGACGCGGTATCGTTTTTATTTACGAAACAAAGTTCATAGACATTATATAAAATGTAAATGAGGGTTATTAATACTTGTTAAGTAAATAGTCCATTTATAGATATTTCTGGGTATTTATTGCTTTATGAGGGGTAATTGAGATTTTCCCAGATCAAAATAGGAATTTTAAATGCGACAAAAATGTACAGCCTGTGCATTTATTACGTTAATATAAGCAAAAATGTTTTAGTTTGATACTTCTCTTTATATGCAGCGGTTGTGGTGGTAAAGTGTACACATTTCACCACGAGAAATTATATTTTATAAAGTGTTTGCAATATGGGTAGAAAAAAGCAATTATCCTTGATAGAAAGGGATAAAGTTCTAGCCTGGCACTAGGATGCTGTTAGTAAGAAGGAAATTGCTCGTCGGTTATGAAGAAGCGATCATTCCGTTAGAAATTTCCTAAAAGATCCGGAAAATTACGGCAAACCAAAAGGCCAGGGGAAACCGAAAGCTGTAAGTGAGCGGGATAAACGCATGACATTGCGGTGTGCATCCAATTCTTCTGCGTCGGCGAGAGTTATTGCAGAACAGGCGGGGGTACAAACGCACGTGCGTAATGTTCACAGGATTTTAAAGGCGTCACCGATAATTACACGGAAGAAAATATTGAGAAAACCGCCACTTTCGGCGAAACACAAAGAAGCAGGTTGAGATTTGCTAATGAACACGTATCCTGGAAGAAACAATGGGAAAAAGTTATATGTTCCGATGAGAAACGTAATTTGGACGGACCAGATGGGTACTCGCATTATTATCATGATCTGAGAAAGGAACCAAAAGTGTTTTGCACAAACAAAATGACATCTATGACGCATAAAGACTTAATGCGTGACAATTTCTACGTTTTGGAAACCAATGGGCCGGACGCAATTTTGTTTTTCAGCAAGATAACGCGCCAATTCATAAAGCAAAAACCATTACTGAATGGTTTAAAGGGAAAAAGATTAAAACTTCACAGTGGCCGGCGCGGTCACCAGACTTAAACATTATTGAAAACATGGGTGAATTGGCACGTCGCGTTTATGGCGGAGGCCGTCAATATTTCACGGTATAGGAACCGAAAACTTCAATAGTGACTGAATGGCAGAATATCCCTCAAAATTATGTGTTAAATTTATATAAATCTATTAATGACAGACTATTGGAAGTGATTAAGAACAAAGGAGGATCTACGCATTACTGATCACTCGTCTGTTTATTTTTGTCTAACATTTGCAACAGAGCGTCTAAATTTTTGTCGCAGAAATTGTTTAAACATAGGAGTAATAATTTATTATTTAGTTCATATATTACTGGAGGAGATATTTTTAAGTTTATTTTACTTTTATGAATAAAAACTTAATTAGATACTTTGCTAGTTTCGCAAAGAAATGTTGTAACCCTTAAAACCCTTAAAACATCTTACCGCGTCTAAATTTTTGTCGGGGAGTGTATCTCCCAAGCAAAATAGAAAAAGGAATAATACAATGGATATCTAGAATTCTAACATTTTTCCTTCGATGACTGAACAAAATTTATGTTAGATAAAAAAACAGAGTGTATATTTACTAATGGAAACACAAAATACGTTTTGTTTTTTTTAAATAATAACAATGATCTCTGCGGAATCTCACTAATCTAATCTAATAGCAGTACAATAGGCTTCATCGGATGATGACTGGACGTTTTCTAAATTTAGAACCGGCTTTAGAAACGCCCCATATGTTTGAGAAGAATGTACACATCAAATCGAAGGAATTGCAAGAGCAACAAAAATTGCGATAAATGTTTGGGCGTAAGACGTGAAAGGCTTATTTTTGAAGTAATATTTTTGGATTAATTAACTTTTTTAAGACTTAAATTTTATAATTCTATTCGGGAAGTTATCAATTATAACGTGATAGAGTGTATAATATACGTAGATTCTGATCACATCATATAGATTAAATTTCAAATCCCTGTACTTCTATTCATGATCAAATATTGCGCCAGTGTTCAGAAACATCGCTTGATTTCTAAAATCTGAACGTTACATAAGCTAGCGCACCTATTTATTTGGTTAGTTTATATCTCGAACGCTATTTTAATTTGATTTAGTATTATTTACATTCTTAACTCTCCATTTCCTAACAGATATCTTTTTAAACAAACATCAGGGACTTTTCTGCCAACCACTTGAGCTCAAGAAACTTACTCGTTGTGAATCGAATCCATTCTGGCGAAAATCTCGAGTTTAGCGTAGCTTGAGGACGAGGAATTAATCCGCAGAACACTTGCGATGATACACATAACCGTACGCTGGTGCCTAACGACCGAAAACTGAACTTATCTGCGTCGAAAAAATGATATGTGTACAACATTCGGATAGTACTCTAAATAAATAAAGTTCCACACATATGCTTACTTACGAACTTGCGGCGGCCGATAATTACCGCCATGTGAGCCGTAGAAATATTAAGTAGTATTGAGTAGATAAGTCCGGACTTACGTATAATGAACAGCCTGAGAAATATTTTACCACGTTTAACGTATGCTAGCTAAGAGGAGCGACAGATTTGCATGTGTTGAACCTTTAACGTGGCCAGATTGGAAAGTTGATAGGCTTGTTTATTTTAGAGGTAAATAGCCGCGACCAAATAGCCGAATAAAGAGATCGGTTACGATTTGGTGACGTAGACTTTTGCATTCATTCATTCGTCGATTAAATTAAAAAGTGGTCAATGTCAGAAGACCGGGTAACCCCTGTGGCACTGGAAATTCCTTTGATTTTCACGCTTAAAATATTTCAAAAATTTGTATTCAATTCTAACACACAGCCATCAAATTTCCCCAAACAATAGCAAAAAATGCGGAATTAATTAGCGATACCGTTAAATGAGGCTAAATGATATATTCAAAATAGCTAAACCTTTGAAATTATGAAACATCCAAAGTTCATTCTAATTGATTATCTCAAATCTTTTTTTTTTGTTGTAAAAGTATTCAACAAGCCGATTCGAACAAAAAAGGCTCAAAGCTCTACGTTTTACATGAATGTCAAATTTAAGCACTTAGAATCGCTCTTTTCGACCTTTTTGGAAACGGACCTCAATAATAAGCTGATAATCTGAGACCTTTGATACTAGGTTCACATTCTTGCTCTCGTTCAAACACGTGTAATTGACGAGTTTAGGAGTTCACGGAAAAACAAACTAAGGACCTGTTAAAATAAATCATATGAATGTTTAATTTGGATTCTAAGTAAAATCATCAATAACAAACAAAAAACAACTTTTTTTGGTATATTTTGAGTAAAAATCTTGGAGACACCCTCCGGAATCTTTGAAGCGTGGTATTTTTCGTTTATTGGCACCAATGACTTTAAATACAGATAAACAAACAAAATCAATTCAGTTGACTCAAACATATCGGTTTTTCAGTGTCTCGAGCAAGCAAATATCATATACAGTAATACAACGAATGTAGTAAGTAAGTACCCGTCATGCCGTTACCTCGACATAAAACTAAAATTAAAATCACTCTGTTCCTACTTGGCGAAAACTATTCCTATCGTAACCCGGCGAAAGGTGAATGAAATTTGAAGTGGCGATGAAACAACAAAACACTCAACGCAAGACTATTTTGCACGTGCACAACGTACCTATCGATGTTGTAAACATTACGCTGTTACGATTGTTTGAAAATGGAGCTGTACATACTATCTACGCTATGTATTAGTCGTTTCCTTATTTATAACAAGAATAACGTCCACTTAGTTATTCACATTTGTCAGGAAAAATGTCACAAAAGATGGAAACATGAGCTTTATCGACGATTTTACGCCCATCTTATCTATTCTTCAGGGAGCTTTTTGAACTTCAAATTTGAAAGAACAATTTATTTAAGAATATATAATATCGACGTACTTCTGGCAGGCAATTTATTTCATATATAGCAACAACGCGCAAAACTTTATCTATATACGAAACAAATTATCTTACGATAGACGATGATAATGCAACATTTTCGCTCGGTTTAGCGATTTTACGACTTCAATACCATGACTTGCAACATTTATGAATATATATCTGGTCGTTTAGTCCGGCACTTAGCGTTTACACACGAGCAACATATAATATATAAACCCATATATAGATATAATAGGCTAAAATTGTTTATACACTGGTACAGTCACGTATATATGTATATATATATATACAGTAACACATTGCGAAACGGTTGTCGTCCTTCTTGTTTGTTCAGGCATTGTTCAATATCACGGTGACTGGGCAGATTGAGCCATTTTTCTCTATCTATATTGTGCACGTTCAGCATGATCGCGCGTTTAAATTTTGCCAAGTAATTAACGCCTTATCTCCAAGAGCAAAACACCTTATAGTTAGAGATATGTAGATAATGTAATGATGTAGACGAAGTAAGCAAGTAATTCGTGAATGTTTAATTTTTAGGAAGCTTTAGTAAGATAAACGTCTAACTTGCTCGAAGAATGTAAAAGAAGAGGTACTTCTGGTACTTCAATAAGCGTTGAAATTAACGTAGCAGCAAGTTAAACTTTATCGAAATTAATTTCCTTTGAATCTTTATAGTCAGAAAGGAAAAACTTACTTTTAGGAAAATTCAAAATATTTCTTAACGTACAAAACTAGAAGACGATTAAGGGCTACATTCTAAGAATAACTAAGAAAATAATATCACGCACATTTAACGAAAATTCTGGCTGCTCCGTCTTATAAAGGAATACGCTGAGGTGTCACTCACCGATCGGATTGAAACTTGATGGATATGTAAGACCCGTCGAGTGTTGTAAATCTCACGTTTAGGAGATGAAAGCTACCCCAAGCTGCGAAAATGTGTCCCGCAAATAATGCAAATACATTTTAATTCGAGACCAAGTTAAGTGTTGTAACTACCGGTAAAGTGAAATTGAAGGAAATTTACGTTCTTTTGTGTTTACAACATTAACAATTAACCATCTACATAAATGTTGCCAGGACAAGTTACCAATAGTAACAGTACAATGGAGTGACGGATGCCTCGAACATCGTCTTATCTAATGCTCTGCTATAATATGCGGTGCAACGGAAGAAAACTCAAAAATATTTAATGGAGTATGATGCTATTCACAGCCTAATTGAAAGGAAACTAAAACACAAAGAGATTGTAACGCCTTACGATTATGATAGGTTCGCAAGCGGAACAAGGAAAAAGCCTTCACTTCTCCTAGCCCAGTACCATGACACATGACAAATTTAAGAATTAGGATGACAAAGAATTAATGGGTTACAGAAGCATTAGACCAGGACGCAACGCTAACGATGCAACGATTACTGAATTGAGGGATATTCATTATTTCCCCGGCGGAAAAATAAGATACAAAAGCCACTTTAATCAGCACTTACAAGAACTACCTTAAAGAATTAAAGATATTGTACCTGTCTTTACAAATAACTTGAATAGTTCCACAATAATTTATGAAGGAATATTTGGATATGTCGTAATACCCCGAATTAACGCTCCGAATGCGTTCCTAGACGACAAAGCGCTAAACGAAACAGCCAACACACCCAATGATAATCTTTTTCACCACTTTCAGAGATACGTCGTGAACAACCCTGTATATCTCGACCAAAGGATGCATTATCGAATTAAACTTGGAAAATATGTACATGAAAGCTTACGGAAACAGTGCTAAAGATTTAAATTTAATTACCGTATAATTCCGTTTTTAATTTACCTTCTGTACGTTATGAATATTAATTAGACACTCGCAATCTCTACGTGCAAATCGACGATTACCTCATTAATCCGTCCATTATTTAGGAGTCAATCCTTGGCTTGTTACATTAAAAGTAAAAATTAAAAAATGCGCAAGTCATGCCCTCTAAATATCAAGGTTGACGTGTGCCCGGCTGATGTGGTATCCGAGTTGAAAGATCATTCGTTCTCTTGTGACCACGGTGATAAGGCAGAATTGTTGTTTTCGGTAGAGATAAATCTTGTTGTTTACCTGCTGGAGCTCATGTAGCCTACTAGAAATGTATGTACACATAGTTGTTCAAAGAAAATAAAATGCACATATTCCACTGAATCGCAATGAGTATGTCATGTAAAGTATGCATTAAATATTAACTTCTCATGCATTTACAGACGTAAAAATACGATTCATTCTTGTGTATTCTTATTCTTAAATGTAAATAGGGCACTAAAGGATAAAATTATTATTTCTAAGACAAACAAGTTTATCTTATAAGAACTCTTGAATTAATGAAATATTAGAAGTGTTGTTTTGTGAACAAGAAAATAACTTCCAAGATCTATTAGATCTATTTGAAGTCTAATTGCTATTATATAAAGATAAATGGAAAAATAGTGTGAAATAGAAGAACAAGTTTCCAATATTAAGACAGGAAAATCGAGCCAGTAGAAGACACGAAGCATTGCCAATATTTTTCAAGATACTAGCAGTACTGTGTTAGGATGTTATGCTATCAAACACGGTGCCAAGTGCAAGCGTTGATGGGGAAGCTGGATTATCAAACCAGTCTCAATTAGTAGCAGCAATTATTTCAGGCAGCATGGAAGTAAATGAGACATATTAGGAATTCCGGTGTTCCCAAAATTACATCCCATTATTATTATTATCACGAGAAGAAATTCTTTGCTGAATGCTTCTCCAGAAGGTGCCACGGGAAACGGATGTCTCTTGATGAGGCACACGGTAAGAAAACTGCAAACCAAGCCATAGTTAACTTATTACATTATGGTATAATATAGTTATCACCGTGCAGTTTTCTTGAAAAAAATGAAGAAGCAACAGTCGTATTTAGTAACGAGCTACATTTCCACCAATGGCCCATAAACAAAATTTGCGGTACTGACTAATAGAAAACCTGCCGGGAACTTCCCCAACGCCGGCCCAGCTGAAAAAATTCGCACACTTCCAATTAGTCGCTGCCTTAATACATTAGAACATTTTATCGAAACAAGAAGAGACGAAGGATGTGTTGGTTTCAGCAAGACGAGGCTACCTCAACGGCTATTGTTTCCGCAGCGTTTTCCCTTATACCTTGCAGCATCTGTTCTCTTATGATTATTTTCTCTGCTACCTTAAGGCACGAAGCTCGTAGAAGTGATTCCATTCATGCAGATATGGGAGGCATTCCACGAAACTATGGTGATCATCTTCAGGAAGCGACTAATTTCGTAAGTTGAACAAAAGGGATGTAATTGGTCAGATTTGTACACTACCGATCAAAAGTTTAATAGAGTAGCTTGGAATTGCAAAATCAAACAAGTGAGGTCGCATATCAATATTTTATTTGCAATAGCGTTAACGCTGAATTGTTTTACAACATTATTCGTTACCAAAATCCAAACTATGTTAAAGATAAAATTATATTTGCTTTTTTTATATTCTTTTCAATAGTCTATCTAGGTAGTCCTTATTTATCGCTCTTCAAAGTACTACTTTGTTCGTTGGAAGCAATTTTCGTAATTGTCGGTCTAAATGGCCCTATTTCAGTTCAATAGAAATGCAAACCAGACTCCGTTGTGGCTACTCCACTAACGCACGAGTTTCTCAATAAATGTCGACTATGTCGAGGTAATGAGCCAAATATATCACGTACAAAACAACCTCAAACCATTTATTACCACCTTCATACATGATAGTTTTAGCTTTTCTTCTTTTATTTATTCTCCAACTCGCCGGTGTACCGAACAACAAAACTCCTTGCAATTCCTTCAAAATGTTAATCAAAGGAACTGATGGTCCTTTCTTGTGGTCTCGTGGTCGCAACTTCTTGTTCCTTCTTTTCGTTGTACTTGCTTACTTCATCATTTAATGGTTGGATACCTTGATACGATATAAAGCGCAAATTCTGACTACTCTCGATGTATATTTCCTTTATTTGTTTCTTAGTTGCTGAAGTTGCTACATCAAAATGGTCCCAAAGGAAATAGCACTTACATTAAAAGAAAAAAATGGAAATTTGTTAGGCAAAGAAAAGGTGCCAATGCCCGATATTACAAAACGATTTGATATTGGAAAAACACAAACGGCTAAAATAGCAAAACATAAAGATATCCGACAGAAATAGCAATTTGGAATTAATATAAACAAAAAGAAGAGCTTTTTGAGTGCTAAAGGTTCAAATATTGGTGAAGGCTATTCTAAAAGGCAGACGTCGACACATTTTATATCTTGACCGTTGGTAAGGGCCAAAGCCAAGAAAAGCTTATAAAGCTTACCTAAAAAACTGGCATATTGTATTCGCAAAGTTGCGAGAAATAACGTTAACCTTCTATCATCCATTGTATGTGTACAAATCGAATACAAAACCGATTTTTGTCATATCCTCAATTTGCTCTCGCACATTCACAGGAAGACATCTTCAAATCGAGCTCAGAGCAACTCATGGATTTGAGATTTCCGGCCAAACAGCTAGAACTAGATTGCGAGAAGCAATCCTGTGACAAAGAAAAGTGACCTTTAAACTTCGATCGTGACCAGGTCGCATGGCAACTTCGACGTTCGAAGCCAATACTCTTCACAAATGAGTCACGTTGTGATGTACAACGACGCCCATATGAACACCATTCTACAGATACTGTAATAGAAGTCCAAAAATTTGATGGTGGGCGGAATTAGCTTTGATGAAAGAAAAAATCTCGTGGTAGCTCCAGGAAAACTAATCGCTCAACGATACGTTACTTTAATTCTGGAGGATTGTGTTCTATACCAGCCGTTTATGGTGTAGGCCTAAATTTTGTGATCAAAAGAACGCTACCCATTTCCTTCAATACCACGATATTTAAACCATAGATTGGCCCTCACTAAGCTCCGATATGTCATAACCAAGGGGTGGTAGAATATAACCCAAGAAGACATTCATAGCTTCGTGCAAAACATGTCTCGGAGATGTCTAGCAATAATTCATGGTAATGGAAAATACACGCTATTAGTAACCCACAATTTTTCAAAAGAACTTTACATTATCCAAGCAGGATGCTTTACTTTTTGGAGTTTCTTTGAGCTTAATGTTATCTCAAAATTGATAGGAAAAATTTGATTCGTTATTTCAAATTTATTCAAACAAAATGTGACTTTTAAGCTTTATAAGATTTCTATTTTATTACAACTAAAATGTTATTGAGAAGAGTGTTCGTCTAACTATTTTGATCGATGTAGTTTGATCTAAATTTGATATTAATTGCATAAATATTCCAGATAAAAAATTAATAAATAAAAACAAAAAATTATCAATAAAACTAATACCTTATCCGACTATCATAATCACTGTCATCATTCATGTCGGTACCTTCGGCTTCTCTAAATTTCATCTTATTCCCAATTTCGTCCCCAAAACCTATCACTAAAATAGTATACACTACCGCAAGCTTTCGAAGGTGAAAAACCACTAAAGTCCTGAGCGTAGGGGACTAGACCTTTTCCTTTCCATTCAAACGGATCCGACACAAGTACGCGACTAAACCAGATGACTTTGGAAATTTTTCGATGGCTGGGAAATAGAAATTTAATCACAACAGTGAATTGCACGTTTCGTTTTGTATGTTGACAAAGGTTACGCGCAGAAAAAATGACTGTATACGTATGTGTACTTAACCGCCTATCTCCAATAATGCGCGATTATGTACACAATTTTTATAGATCGATTAAAGTAATAAATCAGCTCGACGACTCTGCTACGAAAAACGCTCAGCTAACAAATTATCATTTGGATGTACTCTTAGTGGACTCTTATACGGAAACAGCCTGTATAAGCGAACAAATTGTGTGGAAACGAAAGAAATGCTATGGTTTATGTTTTATTAAAATTTAATTTAAGCGAACAATGTAGTTCCGAAATACCGCCAATTAGCCAAATCGCTTCAACGCATAATTGCTAACATGGAGGTGTTAGCAGTTTTGCCAACTGTGGGATATTGTCCGAAGTGTTACAATATTTGATAAATTCTAAATTGATAAAATGCAAAATTTAAAATAGCTCTAGTAAGTGAGATCATTCGATGTTTTCATTATTAAAACATGATCTTGCAATAAAGTCTCTCGTTCAGTGGAAGACTTGCTATGAAATCTGGTAAGTTATTTTAGTAGAATCCGTCTGGGCCAACAAAAAATTAAAAACATTTTTTAATTCAGAAATTCATAGATGGTGACTATCAATAAAAGCTATATTGTTCGGGTGATTAAACAATATGAGCCCTTAGAAACATACATTCAAGGTTCCAATATTTTTGAACTGCAATTTTGGGATGACACAACCCAAGTACTAAATTCTAATCTAAACGCATCGTCCCGGGGTTCCAGAGTATGTATAAATTTGGGTTTGCATGGGTGAATCTTGTTTTCCTTAAAGATTTTTTGCAGTAAGCTCTTGCTTACACCCAACTCCGCCGCTCACTTACGTAGGGATTTTTTTTGATCTTCTAATACAGATCCCATAGCTAGAAGATGCATCATCTTCATTCTTTCTAACAACAGAGCCAGTTTCGTCAAATTTCTTAACAAGCTTTTTCAAAGAATTAATAGCGATATTAATGCCGAGGAATTTAACGTGAAATTTGTTGATCGCTGTTCGATATGAAATATCACCAGTTCCGTAACGCTTAATCGAATAAATTCGTTGTTGCAATGTTAGCATAATTATGATCTTCGTGATTGCAAATGTCGAGTCACTTAAAGTTGAAACAGACAAATAATTAAATGTCAACACAATTTCAAGGCAATACAATTATCAACAATTATTTGACCTTAGTTAAATTTTTGAAAGTAAGGAAACACGTTTTCAACATTTATATGCATGCAGAAGGTAATCAGTGCATTTTAATATGATTTCTAATGGTTCTAAAGCAAGCAAAAATTTTCGTAAGTTTTTCCCCTTGTGCACCAAATCTGTGGACACAGTGTATATATTAGAGTTATAAGTTTGAGCACCTATTAAAACTTACTTGACGCCCATTAAACGCAATTTATTTTTTACCGTATACAGAGTGGGCACTCACAATTGAAAGAAGCTCAAGAGTAAAGTATAGCTTATTTTTCAAAATAGAGGAAAATTTTGTTAAAAAAAATTAGTTCAGACTTCACAGTTACAGTCACAGATATGAAACCACGGTCTCCTATCTCAAAAATAAAAAATTACCGCATCATCTTAATCGCCGCAAAGTTACTTTTAATTACACAAATAAGAATCCTTAGCTATAATATTCGCTCCTCTTGTTATTTCCATTACATCATTTCGCTAATTAGAAGACTAACGTTTATCGTTACCTCTCCAAACGCAAAAAACTATCGAAAAACGTATTTCATAATTATTTCATTTAGTAATGAAAAGGAAGAATGGTAATAGCCTTTCTACGTAATAGTAGATCGTTTAGTAGAATCTTCCTAAATAATAGAAGAAAATCAGTTCTGGATATACGATTAAAAAAAACCTCGTCGAAGTACAATTCCGTAGATTAAAAAGTAGACCTGTAGACTTTGAATTTACACATTGTAATCATAATAAAAAAACAAACAAGGTATTTAGGCCAATACTAAAAAAAACCTACGATTATCAAGAATAAATATTGATTACGTCTCTCTTATAAAGATAAATACCCAATTTAATGAATTGGCGTGGAAACAAAGTAATTTATTCCAAACAGCATAAAATACTCAAATTGGTTAGTGTATTGTTTCATTAACTGGAGTATCTGAAATACTATTTGGTATTCATTAGTTCACGAGATGTGCACGCGTACTCTTCCTAAGAATATTTTTATTGAGAACAGGCACGATTAATGGAGGGATTGTCCTTTAATGCTAATTAATAAAATAGCAAGTTGTACCCAATGACTTGGAATAGAAAAAGGCATTATCTTGTTGTCGAGTGCCTATTAAATTTCAATTTTTAACACCTGCTATATCGATTAGAAGTCGTTACTTACCAGGTGTGTCGGTAATTCTTTTCCGGTTTTTTCGCTAAAGAAAACACGTTACTTAGAATGGATAGTTAAAATTTATTTATTCAAAGTATTGGCCATTTGATTCTATACATTTTGTCCATCTCTCAGGCAATTTATGAATGCCATTCCAAAAGAACAGTTCCTCCTTTGAGCTAAACCATTCATCGAGCCATTTTTTAACTTCTTCGAAATCGGCGAAGTGCTGCTCTGCAAGCGCGTGCCCCATCGATGCGAAAAGGTGGTAGTCGGATGGAGCCAGGTCTGGAGAGTACGGCGGGTGCGATAAAACTTCCCATCCAAGTGATTTCAACATTTCTTTGACTGGTTTTGCTGTATGAGACGGCGCGTTGTCATGTTGCAAAATCACTTTATCATGTCTTTCAGCGTATTGTGGACGTTTTTCGATCAATGCACAGTTCAAATTGATCATTTGTTGTCGGTAGCGATCACTATTAACTGTTTCTCCCGGTTTCAACAGTTCATAATATACGACACCAATCTGGTCCCACCAGACACAGAGCATGGTCTTGCGACCAAAGCGATTTGGCCTTGCAGTCGATGGGCCAGCTTCGCCAGGTGATAACCATGATTTTTTTCGCTTGGGATTTTCGAAATAAATCCATTTTTCATCACCCGTTACTATTCGATGCAGAAATGACTTCCTTTCATACCTTTGAAGCAGAATTTCACTAACGATTTTTCGATTTTCCATTTGTCTGTCATTCAATTCATGTGGCACCCATCTCCCCATCTTTTGGATCTTTCCCATAGCTTGTAATCGTTCACAAATTGCTACTCGGCCCACATTCAACTTTTCTACTAATTGTTTTTGAGTTTGTGTTGAGTCTTCATCCAATAGCTCCTGCAATTCCGCGTCTTCAAACGTTTTCGGCCTACCAGGACGTTCTTTATCTTGAACGTTGAAATCACCACATTTGAATTGTCGAAACCACGTTTCACATGTTCTTATGGTTGGAGCATGCTCACCGTAAGTCTCTACTAGCAAACGATGACTTTCAGCGCCTTTTTTCTTTTGATGAAACAAGAAAAGTAATGCGTGCCGCAAATGCACGTTTTCAGGCACAAAACTCGACATTTTCAAAAAATTATAAATCTATAACGCTGTTATTTTGGCGGAACGTAACTTGTGTAGTTTTAAGGTTAATGTCAGTAGAATAAAATTACATATGTATCAAATCATAACATTTCATACTTATGGCCAGTGACATCTGCCGGAAAAACCGGAAAGGAATTACCGACACACCTGGTAATTCAATTCATTGACGTTATTCACAATTGATATTGTTATCGTTAATATTCCTATATTAGCAAGTCCATAGTAAGTCTTAAAAAAGCTATCGCAAAAGAAAGTAATCATCGTGACAATTGTCACATTTTTTGTCGTTGTTTACGATTTTGCGTACTTTGTATCCAAACATGTTAAGGTATATGTTGCAATTTTGATAAACTAAATATTCATCCGTTTTTCCCCCGGAAATTGCAACATTATGTTCGTGCCGCATGTTGCATTCCGAAAAAGTAGCCATAAATTGTTGTTGGCTGACACCCTTCAGCGATTCAACGATTTATCCGTTCAATTGTGCGATTAATTTCTTAATTAATAGATTAGTAAAATTCCCTTTAAGTATAAGTAGGTGCAATAAAGATAAAAAATTTAGCTATTTGTAATGGTTAGTCTTCAATAGATGTAGATTGCATGCTTAAGAGAGTCCAATGTTATGTTAGAACTTTCAGGACCTTAATCCCGGTAAGAAATACGCGGAACTCCCCTTTCACAGCAAATCGAAATGTATTAGTAAAGTTTTTAGAGGTCAAGACATGAACGTATGTTTCAATTCGCGTAATACACTTAAAAACCTTCTTGGCAATCCGAACGATAAACCGAACATGGAGGAAAGGGCTGGAATTTATAAAATTACATGCAGTGACTGTGGCTTTGTCGCAGTCATTGCGTATTGGTCAAACGAAAAGAGCGATAGGTACCAGATTCAAGGAACACATCAGGTGTTACCGATTTGGTAGATTGGAATCGTCAAGTGTAGCACAACATATAAACGAAACTGGGCATAATATTAAATTAGAAAACTTGAAATTGATTAAGAGCGATTAACTTCGCCGCAGGAATCGGACGCTTACGAAACTATTTACGTAAAAACCAACAAAAATTGATGGATAGAGAGAACGGACCGTTGTCGTATTCAGTTTTATTTGATTTATTGGCGTAAGCCTGCACATCCTACTAGAATGACTTTTTCGTCTATCTTCCCGTATTTTTTCGCATGTTTTAGAGTATGTAGGCGGCAAAAGTAGGTATTTGTAATTAGTAAGTTTCTTACATCATTCGGTCACCGGTTGAGAATGTAGTATTGTAATACTTGTAATTTTTGATCCGCCAACACTTCATTCAATTCAATTATCTCGATCAAGCTTTACATAGGAATCTCATGACGTCAATTTCATTTAATCATGTACACATATTCGACGAAACCTTCTATAATACAATGATGCATGTAACATAATCCCAGACTTTAAAGTACAATAAAACGAACGAGAAACCAATCCTAATCTCGTGCTTAAATCCTTCGCACTAACGACTTTACGAGATGGAATTGCATTACGCGAAAGACCATGTTGCGGTTGATTACGATAAGCATTAACGTCCATGACTAAGCAATATTTTTCCGCGAGTATGTTTTAATTGTTTTTATTTCTAGTTGCTGTTTGGCGAGAGAGCAAAGTACAACTAGTACACCGAAATTCTACTATGTGTTCCACAAACAAGGAAGTAACCATTAAGATTAGGACGTGTAGAAATCCTCATACCGTGCGCGAAAGTCGGTAACTACTTATATTGAATCCAATTAGACCCAGTTCAAGTGTTCACTCTATTAAACCTTGAAGCAGTATCAGGGAAGAACACTGAATATAAAAATTTGCCACGTACATTGAGAATAAGGTGGTTGTTAAATTTTTATACATCTTCTCAGTAGCTTCCTAACTCATTTTTTATCACTAAGGATCATGCTGCACCTTTTTGATCTTATTTTATCGAGAACGGTTTAAATAAGAGTTAATATTTAACGCCGAAATTATAGCAGGTTAGGCTCTTTAAATTATATTACATAATAAATAAAAACTTGCGCTTGTTTAAGTATTTATGGGAAAAATATTTAAAGTATTTCAACTTCAAGTGTATATTTTGGCTACAATTGCAGTTTTTTGAATCACCTTAGCCTTGAACACTACAATAATACCGTCATAAAATTTGCATAAATACATGAAAAACCGTGTCGAAGCATAAGTAAACGTTATTAATATTAGCAATAATTTTAATTGCATTTGAACGCAATTCATTCTGCACGTTCGGCTAAAATTTTCAGTCGTTTATTGCTAAGATATACTAATACTAAACCTGGCTCAAGAGAACTGTTCGGGATTTTTTATGCTCACTAAAAAATGGTTTTATTTGCTTACATAAGAAATCTCAAATGACTACTAGCTTTTACCAAAATGAAGTTATTTCAGAGGTTGGGAAGTAAAATTTGTTAGAAAAAAATATCTTAAATTCGTATTATTTGCCCTTGAGCCATAACTGCTATTAATATATCTAGTTTTCCTTTCACGTATCAATTACATAGCATTCTTTAAAATAGTGTAATTTACTACAAATCTTGCATCATTGCTCTATTTCATATTTTTATGTGAAAATTAATTGTTACTCCCGGAGAGATTAAATAGTTAATTGAAAATGAATCTAAACGATAAATAAAATCAATATTCCCTGATCGCCCCAACAGCTATACGAACTACTTTTTCGAACGCACCCTGTATAGTAATCTGAAAATTTTCGATATAAATCAGAGTAAATATTCGAGGTAAATACAGATAATTAAAACTATAATGGCATTACTTTTTTATCTTGCTATTCCCTTATTCGGCTACATATTAAGTTATTAAGCATATTAAGGCCAGTTTGTACAGATTTATCTTTAGGACAATTGTCGCCTTAGAAATAGCACTTTTGGCAGCATGAATAAGTAAAATCATTTATCTTTTTTTTTTCGACGAATTCTCTAAAATTCAAACGGGTGATTTTTTGACGGATGGAATATGGAATATTTAAAATCTCAGGTACCTATCCACTTCCTCACATTTCCTTTTTCTTTAATTTAATAATTAACGCCCTTTTTTTATCTGTAATAAACGTTTGTAAATAGAACTAAAACGTGTTGAACATCAATGCCAAAATTACACGTAATTTTTGCGAATTTCAACGCCTTCATTTTAAATTATCCACTTTTAAGGATTCGTGGTATTCTGCCGGTAGCTTAAGAGCTCTGTAAGCGTAACCAGAAGTACATGCTAACCTATAAAACCAGATTCGCATCCTTCCGAAGGTTATTCAAAGTACTTACCCTATATTTTAGTATGATATCCGGAAATTCCTACTTCTCTAGGCTACGTACACGTGAAATGGTGCAGGATTCCGAATTAACAACACATATTAACACGATTAACGTATTTTCCATTTAGAACTACGGATTCGACGATGCCATTACGAACAACACCATTGCAAAGACTGATTTCGTCTTGAAAAAAGGCACGTTCTGGAATACGATCTTTGTTGTATAATTATGCCATATGCATGCATAATTTAGATTTACGAGACGCAACAGAATGGAAAAAATGCGTAAACGAAATCATGTATGGTTTTAAACGTAAAAGACAAAAGTAATTTTGCTCATTTAAAGTACGTAGCCTGTGCAGAGATTGGCGCGGGGAGTCAATTTTGTAACGTCCCACATCTGTCATCTCGGGCTAGGTTATGTTTCACAAATTTCACCTGTGACATGGGTTGCATAGTTAACTGGTTTGGTGACGTAAAATAAATATTCTTGGATTTTCCACTGATTCGAAAGAAAGAAATTAAGCGAAGTTCAACACGAAATTACGTTCCAATAATTATTGCTTATTATATTAAAACGTTCATTAAATCAACGAACATATCCTGAAAAATTGAAAAACAGGCGACCCAAATAACACCCACGTATTACGAACAGTCTAAAAAGGAGTAGTAAAATAGGTGTGTTTGTAAATACTTCACCGAATACCTGGCAAATACGTATATTATCGCTTGTCAATTATAAAAATCAATATTATTGTTCTATTTCCACAAGCCATGGGTTTATTCGGCAAAACGCCAGAAAGAAATCCGAAAGATATGGTACTTCATGATTTAGCTGATGTAGTGGTGTTTAATTAGATCCAATGTTTTAGGTCAATGAATGGACACATAAATTGAGAAAAGAAGGTTTCCAATTGGAAAGGCAAATAAGAGGTAATAGTGCATCTGATATGATCAATCCTTGATATTTATGTTTGAATGTCTTAGCTATACAACGGGAAGAAGAAAAAGTGAAGCGATCTTTGAAAGAAGCAGCTAAAAAAAGTGATAGGGAAACATGCCTCATCTTAGCAAAAGAAATACTTCACGCAAGGAAGGCGATTACTAAAATCTATACCTCGAAAGCGCATATTAATTCGGTTCAATTACAAATGAAGAATCAATTGGGTAGTTATTAAATTCTTTAGTAATCCTGAACTTTGTGGTTCCCATTTCATACAACTACTGTTCCTATATAAAAATCAACGTAATAATACCACATCAGTTACTTGAAA
This sequence comes from Marronus borbonicus, assembly GCA_902655005.2. Taxonomy (NCBI): domain Eukaryota; kingdom Metazoa; phylum Arthropoda; class Insecta; order Coleoptera; family Scarabaeidae; genus Marronus; species Marronus borbonicus. Next base: position 6,552,791 of record LR737386.1, read on the forward strand.
AGTCGTTCAGTAAAATTTAAATATTTTAGTTACAAATGTTTCAACTGATTGATTTAAAAACAGCAGGAATAGGTAATATAATCATACAGACTGAGAAGGGACAGTTAAACATTCAATAATTTCATTAATCACAGGAAATATGTATTTTTTCAAAAATTCTTTGGATACTTGCTCATATTTTGTTATGTACATGCTCAGAAGAAGAGCGACATGAAATGGGATCTGTAAACTACAGGATTACCAGTTGTCTTATTTTCCCATGCTTTAGATTGAACCCTTGGAATTTTTTAGCTACTTTGAGAGTTGCTGGTTCATTGGCAAAATCAACGGAGGTTATGCAAGCAATGCAACGGCTAGTAAGAATACCCGAGGTTGCCCATACAATGCAAGAGCTCTCGAAAGAGATGATGAAAGCAGGAATAATAGAGGAAATGCTTGATGAAACTATGGATAGCATGGAAGACAGTGAGGAAATGGAGGATGCGGCGCAAGCTGAGATCGATAAAGTATTATTCGAAATTACCGAAGGCAAATTGGGAGAAGCTCCATTGCCTCCTGTTGGAGATGCGGAGAAGGAAACGAAAGTTGCTGGACGCGAAGAGAGTGAGGAGGAATTGCAGGAAATGCAGACAAGATTAGCAGCTTTAAAGTCTTAAGTAAAAAAATCAATTTTATCTTTTAAAGAATTTCTAAGTCACAAAATGTATTTAATACAGTAAATAACTTAGACTTAGTTGCAATTGCTCTGTAAAATCTTGTTGAAGTGCATCGTAAATATTTTTATATGTATAGATACATATATGTGTAATAATTTTATTAAAAATATAAATAAGCTGTAAATATTAACCAAACGCAAGAGCATAAGTATTAAATTAAATATTTGGCGCACGCTGCTTTTGTTTATATTGTAATATTTAATAAATCACGCAAGAAATGCCATAACATACAAGTTAAACTAATTAATCTTAGCAATGAATTAATGTACGGTTGCAGTTGCTTGCAATGATTTTCTAGTAAATAAATAAAAAAAAATTACCATTACATACCAGTTCAAATTTTTACACTGTTTCCTTGATTACGTATTACTTATTCCTTAATAAATTAATAGTTCGTCAGTATTTGATAATGATTGGTATGTTCACACATTGATAATTAGTTGGATAGTAGTTCTATAATATGGACCCTAATTTTTGCTGAGATAATCGACAAAAGCATTAAAAAAATGCAATCGTTATGGTAGGTGAAATTTGAATCTGTTGTTAATAATTTACAAAGCGGCGTTTGTAAGTATAGTGAAGAATAAAGCTTCGTACTTATTTTTGTACAATTGTTTTAATTATTTTGTCCCTTTCGTTTTTATCTCAATTGGTATGTGCCATATATTTAAGGTCAGTGTTGCGGTACTGGCGGTATCGGGGCTGCTTCTTAGCTTCAGTTTTGCTAAATTATTTTTTTATTTTTATTTTTATAGATGAGTTAAGTGTCATATACCCCTCGTATTATTTCCTATTGCATTGTACCATTCAGTCATATCGTTCTCATATTATATTATTTACTGTGTTATTCAGTTATTTCTTATTGTATATATTTACTCAGAGATGTATTGTCTACAGTCAGATTCGATATACGTAAATAACAACTTAACGTTTCCGTAAATATGTACCCATGGTTTCCGAAAATTAGATACATTTGGTGACGCATATTTACAGAATCCTTTCTCTTGTCTTTGTGTTCCAACTTGTTATATTCCATCATAATTGCAGATCAAACTTAAATATATTTAAGTTGGAAAGAATTGTTTTTGTTCGGCATACAACATAAGCTTTTTATTCGTTTTGGCAGCGTGTTATAGTTTTTATCATATTCTTCTGTATCTGTTGCACGAGCTCTTTTCAGTCCCGATGTAAGATTGTCTTCGTGTAGTGTACTAAATTAATTCTTTTCAAAGACCATGTATTCTGCTTTTTATCATTAATTGTTAACAGCGCCTTGGATTCCTAGTTTGAGCAGTTTTTCTATCAATTTATTTTTTTTATTGTAATAGAAAATAAAAATGATTTCTATAAACTCATAATCTATTTTAAAAAAAAATACAAAACAATAGATCTTTTATGACACATTTAAAAATATTTAACATACACGAAAACAATACATACGAGTGGTTCTATTCATAATATAGATAAGTATAGATGAAAAAGTCAAGAAAATGCAACTTATTAACTATTTCAGTATTCATTGTAAAAAATGCATAGAATTTATGAAATTTTTATATTATGAAATAAACATTATTATTATTCATTAATTACTGTATGGATATTATATCAATTTCACATCAACAATCATGATTGTATACTAGACATATTTCTCTCCTTACGTCACTAATAATATATTTATTATAGTGAAACATAATTCATGCAAATATATTCGCTGTTTCACATATCGCATTAAAATTAACTTGAGAAGAAGTACGATTGTTCTCATTAGTCCCACGAGAATAAATTATTGGGTAGCGCAGCCCAAAATACAGCAATCTACCCAAGTTTTCACAATTAATTTATTACTTCATTTGAAAAACCGACTGGAAAAATATGCAACATGAGTACATATATATATTCTTTTCCAGTTAGTTTCTGTAACGATGTGATAAATTAATTGTGAGCGCTTAGAACTTAGTAGTTGAATAGGTTGCTTTATTTTAAGCTGCCCTACCTAATAATTTATCCTTACAGAATTAAAATTAAATTAAAAGGGAATGTATTTAACGGAAAGTATGTAAGAGTTAATATTAACGCCTCTTCTTCTTCTCCTGCTTCCTAGCCCGGTGATGCGGACGTCTAGGCGTGTTATGTGGGGTACTCTGTTCAGAGCTCTCGTCATCACTTTCAACCTGCAAGGTCTCCTAGTGAGAATTGAACGCACATATCTTGTTTAGACAGTTAAATACCCTATTCAGCCAATTGTTGCTCTCGTCCACGGAATCCGGCAAACACATGCAGGCGATTAAACAGACGATCTGAAACATAGCTCCCAAATACAGACCGTAACGTACTATGGTAGCGGTCATATCTTCCACTCCTATATTAATTGCGGCGTTCATGTTACACTATTTATCTTATTTCTAATAAATTTATGTTTTAAAACGCTGAATATTGTAGTTTAGGTATTTATTCTAGTCAAATTAACCTGTATTTACACGAATTGGTGTATATGTCAAAATACGTCAAACATTAAGCTTCTTAATATTCCAAGTTTTGCTTAGCACCCCTGTAACCCCAACTGCTCCGGAGGGGCGATATAATCCCGCATGCGCAGTTAATTTGCTTGGAGAGAAGTGTTGACAATTTGTTATTTCATATTACATCACCCATATCTCTTTTTATCTGTACCGTCGGTTGTGACATGCTATCGGAGCTGTTCCGGAATAGCTCTTTTAGCCCACCATGTATACAATGCCTACGTGAGTGTAGTCTGAACTAAATTCAATACATCAATTACCTCAATATGAATTTAGTTAAGGTCGGGTATTCACAGCGCGCGGCAAATTTAAAAGTTGCATATTCTGATTTCAATATTAATTGCAGCAGTGATCACTATTTGTAACTAATTTATTTTTTTATTGGAGTTACAAGTTTATAAGGAAGGCGCTGTGAAAATTCGACCATAAAAGAAAATATGCTGGTAGGTTAGTTTGGCTTAACCCTTTCACTATCTTCCATAAAATCATTTTCTCGCGGCTCTTTAGTATTCCAATCACAGTTCCCCCATGACAGGTGTGATATTTCCCAGCACGAATGCCAACTGCCAACAATAAAGTTAGAGAAGAATGCTGGTAAACCTAATGGCCCAAAAGTATCTGCTTCCACATTGCCAACATAATCAGTCTACTCTTCATTCCCCACCACCAGAATTTCGTACCTATATTTTCTATTCGAGACGAATGATCAATATTTTCGAACGAGAACTTGGTTATTTTGGTTAATCCGTAGTTAATTATTTAAATAGAGCACCGTTATATGAACGTTAAGTGACAATGAGATGGAAGAGCCAATTTTGGCTAGCCTTTATAGTAATTTTCCATACAGCTTTGGTTGTATTGGCGGAATTAGGTGACCCGTACAGGATACTCGGCTTGAAGAGAACGGCCAACCAAGCCGAAATTAGGAAAGCGTATAAGAAACTCGTTAAAGAATGGTTGTACCTACAAAGAAGTGACATTTATCATAAATGAGTGAATCATTGTATTTTTAGGCATCCCGATAAAACTAAAGATCCATCAGCTGAGGATAGATTTGTTGAAATAAAGCAAGCCTACGAGCTGCTGTCAGATCCTGATCGGAAACTGAAGTATGATCAGAAGGGAATAACAGAGGAGGACTTCTATTTGAAGCAAGAATATGCACGGTATCGGCCACCCCATGCCTTCGAGGATATCTTCGGATATGCGCACTTTAACTTCCAAGAGAACGATATCACTTTTTTTCATAGACTCGCAATTACAACAAGGTACAACATGTATTAGCAAATATGTAGATTAATAAACAGGTTATGTTTTGTTATAGGCAATTCGATAAAATAATTGTACCAAAGAGTATCCGTGTGCCTCACTTCATATTTTTCTATACCGACTGGTGTTTTCCTTGTTTACAATCTGCCCCATATATGCGGAAGTTAGCTGATTATATCGAACCATTTGGTATTAACTTTGTAACAGTCCATAATAGTAATGAGCCGAACCTAGGACGTAGACTGAATATACATACATTACCATGTTTAGTGTTATTATTGGATGGAAATATCTACGTTTACAAAGAAAGTATTACAAATTTACAAAAAATAATAGGTACGGTAAAATTACAATATGATGCCCGATTTTTAAATGATTCTTCTAGAGTTTTTACGTAAAAAACTGCCATATAAGTTAGTTACCACAATTGATGAGAGTGAAATTGATGAATTCCTTAATGGATGGGAGGATAACAAAGTGCGGGGTTTAATTTTTGAACCGGGAAATGTAATACGATTGCGATATTTGATCACTGCCTATCGTTTTAAAGACCGAGTAGTGTTTGGGTAAGGAAGTTTGATGCAAGCTTTTATGCAGTGACGAATTTCTTTTTTTGTAGTTTTGTAGAATCCGAAGAAATTAGGAAGAAATACCAAATAGCAAGTGATATGGATACTGTTTTACTGTTTAATGAAAATGCAACACGTCCAATAGCTAGTGTCAGTATGAAAGACATACCTTCAACAACGTTGCATCATATAATCTCTTCAAATCAATACTTAGCATTACCACGGTTATCATCGCAGGTAAGTTAAACGCTTAACATCATAGTTAAATAATCGGATTCCCAAAATAACCAATATAGGACATATTGGATTCTCTATGTCCCTGCGAATGGAACAAACCAAGAAAACGGTTGTGCGTAGTTCTGGTAACGTCAGCTTCGAGCAGTCACAATCCTCATAGAGAAGCATTTAGAAGTTATGCCCAAAATGCACCATACAGTATTGATAAAGTGAGGTTTGCCTATATTTACCATGATAAACAGACAGAATTTGTTAATTCTCTAATACCAGGTACAGAATTCCATTTTTCAAATTTTAAAAACACTTAAATATTTTTCCTTAAAATAGAAGGGAAAACTGTGGAACCTTTGTTAAGAATTGTAATCATCTGGAGAAGGGACACCTCACATGTTAAGTATGAATGGGTTGATGATAAATGGCAATTAGAAGATTCAGATCTGAATGATACAACTCAGAAGCTGGAAAGTACTATTAGCAGGTTGTTGAGGTCGTCAGAGGCATTAACTTATGAAGCTTTTGTTAAGGTACACAATCTATGAAATTTGAATGTTTTTTATTTCTTTTGTTTTTGTTTATACAGACCTTGTTCAAAATTTTCCTATACATTTAAAGACCAATTTCGCTGATATATTGGTAATTCACACCAGAGATTTGCTTTGCCATTTCTATTCTTGGCCTATTGGTTATGTAACTCATTAATTTTCAGGATCTATTTGATGAACATGCAAAAGGCGTCGTAGGAAGAATTTTTACCAAAGTAGTAACCCTATGGAACGGCGCCTATGATAGCTTAAGCAAAGATCAGATCCTACCTGCCTTATCGATATTGGGAACTATTGTATTTATAATAGCGGTAGGCTATGCGATGGCATATCTCCTGAGGATTGAAGAAGAGAGCATTAAAAAACAGCAGAGCGGAAAAAACGGAAACAATAACAATAATCCCAACAGCGCAAGCGTCTATCAACCAGAGTTAAAGATACATGAATTAAGAGCTGAAAAATACCATGGTTTGGTGCGATTATTGAAGCCAGGATGTCGAACAGTACTCCTTGTATTGGATATGCAATCGAGGCAGCAGTTAATACCGCCTTTTCATAAAGCATGTTGGCCGTATCGGAAGTGAGTTTGAAGACAGACGGTTAGAACTCAACATTAAAATATTTGTTTCGACAGGAATAAGACGCTGATGTTTGCTTATATGTTAGTGGAAAGAGGACTTAGTTGGTATAAAGACCTGCTAGAGCTCTCGCTACCGGATCCCAACCAAAAACTCAACATAAATCCTCGAAATTGCGTCGGGACCGTTTTGTCGTTGAATGGGCATCGAAAATATTTTTGCATGTTCCATGCGAAGCACAGAGAACTTAAGAAAAACGGGGTATGTTCCTTCTCATTTCTCGAGGTATAGTAGTTAGCTAGCTAAAACTATTTTGTTGACATATTCTTTTTCCAATTAGAAAAAACCGAAGGCTAAATCCAGCAATGGGACCAAAGATTGCGAAGCTGCTGCATTCATAGGCTTCGACTCGTCATCTTCAGAGTCGGACCAAGAAGTCCTCCTTGAAGGTGATCTTTTGGACGGCTTGCCGAACTGGCTAGATCGACTATTCGAGGGCACAACTCATCGTTTCCATATAAATTATTGGCCGGATTTCCCGAACAAATGAAACGTAAGCTGTCGCGTATTTATTTCGTTTAGATGGTAAAGATTAGTTTGTTTATTTGATTTTTTGTATGCGCTTGTTTTAATGTTCAATATTACGTTCAAAATTCCAAAGAATAGACAAGCAAACGATATTTCCTAACCTTACTTTTGAATGCCAATATTATTGGGAAAAAATATTGGCGATGACGTTTGACGGTTACAATGATCGTATAACACACCCCTAACCAAAGGGTCGTTTGACGTGGTGCATGGTTCTGTACAGAATCATGGACATGCTCATATACAAGTACTCAAGGTCATTTTTAAATACATAAAACATAACCGTTTCTTATTCAAAATCGGGCATATTTTCTGTACAGAATCACGTATTGAAATAAGACGCGTCCTATTTAGAAATGCACGTGAAAAACACTGGAACACCTCACTATTACCCCTTACCACAACACTTCACTAAAACTAGACCCACGTTTCGATAGCTAAAGTATCATCTTCAGCAGCAATACTGAACGTGCGTCCAGTTTTAGTGAAATGTTGTGGTAAGGGGTAATAGTGAGGTGTTCCAGTGTTCCAGTGCCACAGTGTTCGGGTACATGATTTAGTACATGAAAAAGCGTGAAATTCTGTACAGAATCATGGCTTATATCCAGCGACCCTTACGTACAATTTAAAACTTGCGAAACCTTAATGAAAACATTAATTAGAGACAAAAGCTTTTTAACTAATTTTTCTAATATATCACAAAATTAATTATAACCTACCTTCCTGTTAACGTTAACATTTCTATAAGATAGCGTAGTAAATAATGAGACGTCTAGGTTAGAATTTTTATATCTCGGAAAAAAATTATTTAGACCAAATAAATAGATAACGCAGGTTAGGTTAGATATTTGTAACTCACTTCGTTTAATATTAACGAGCACATTAGATTCTTTACAAAACGAGCAAGACGAAATTTATTCTTCGTATTGTGAATTTTTTTTCACATAAGAAGAAATATTCATAATAGTTCATTTCATGCGAATTTTTTGAGTTATTCATTTCGTTTTCTAGTAAGAATTATGTAAGAAGCAAAATTTAAATCATTTTGAAGTGATCGAAGTTAGTGGACCAAAGTAAAAAGGTTGACTACATGATTCTTACTTTTCATGGCGAACTAAAAAATGTAAAGGAAAGTTGTGTTTAATAGCATGAATATTACGGATCTTATATTTGTTTCCAAAGAAACTATTCCTTGTATATATAATACAAAACGAATATGATATTATGTAAGAATAGGCAAATATTCTAGTTTGTACCAAGATATTAATTTGCCATTTGTAATTATTATTGTTCTAGTCATTGCTGTACATTTTATTTATTATAATACCAGTATATGTAAACAATTGTGTAAATATATTGTTTTTATCTATTTTTAAGGTTAATATGTCAATATATACAGTGCGAAACTAACTAGAATCGTTGTTCGCTACCCACGACGTAACATTCATCAATTCCAGATGGAAAGTTGGTGCTGTATATATAAAAATTTAAATTTTGTATATTTCATATTTAGTTTGTGCATCAATCCAATTTCCATTTCGATCAAAGTAACCAGTTAGCATAAGTCGTTCACTGTAAGACTGCTTGATAAATGTAACTTGTGTACATCCATATTAGTCTAACACATCCAAGACTGGCTTCTGTACATTTTTAATAAGCAACTGTATGTATTATTCAATTGCAGACCTTTTCATCGGTTATTGCCATTCGAAACAATATCACAATAGGTGTTGCAAAAGTCTTAATCGGAACATGTTTCAAAATAATATCGAGAGTAACGGAACTTGAAAGAAGTGACGAAGATGCATTTATAAATGAAATTGTTCCAAGAGGATTTTTCTTAAACACCTTTTCGATATCAATTTTGCTGAGAATGGACATTACATTATATTAAATTTATTTATAAGAAAATATAAACCTCTTTAAGAAAATCCGCTGATTTTTATTGATATTGAATATGGTTTTAATAGTATTATTTTATAACGTTATCCATGGGTCTGCCCTAGACCGCACTCGTACCTTCCAATACTGCCAATGGAACGTATTATTCTTGCACCGAGGTTATGTTTCATCGGGAGGGTACCGCCCGTCGATTCACTCGTGCCAGGTGTACCTTAAATGCGCAGTAAAAAATCGGACTGTTTGCGCAGGGGACACAAGGCCAGTGTTGCCAACCATTTTTTATATTCTTTTTTCTATCTAAAAGTGGGGTGGGATTTAGTAAGTAAAATTCTCCTCGCGAAAACGTATTCGGCGGAATAATCTGCAAATATGCGCTTGACACCTAACTACACAGTTAGAAAAGTCTTCACAAGTCAACACGAATTAGCACTAAAAAAATACCTAATAACTTGTTCAAATGTCCTATGGTCATTGATATCATATCGCCTGAGAATTATACTAGGCTGAGTCCAGTTTAAGAATGAGAGAAGAAATAAGAAGATCTTAGGTTTTGATCTAAAATAAATTTATTTCATATTGTCTAGAGCTACATTTTTATTCGGGCTTGCTGGTGCTAACTTTATTGAGAAGTCGACTTCCGCTGCCAGTGTAACACTGCATGCTTGATAATCTCTTGATCTGTTCCGTTAAATCATTAATTCTTTCATCTTTAATTTTCAATAAGCTTTCTAAATGCACTACCTAGAATAAAATTGGAAATCGCAAATTGTAACAATGATTTATTATTTCTTTCTTTTTTACGCTTTACCTTAGTCCTTAGCGTATTAATCTCATTATCTTTGGTTTCGAGATCCTTTGTCATTGAATCGTACATATCAGATGGCACAATTTTCTGTTCGAGGATTTTCGAACCGGTCTTCACTCTGATTGGTAATACCACACCTACAATTTTTAAAATTCAACATATCCCAATTTTAACACTGCGTAGGCTTGGCACGGTCGGTATATTACTGCTATTAATTTCTTCCGGGTTTCGCGTAAGTTTTGATGTTACATCGCTATTTACCAACATACTAGCAGGACTTGGACTGCAAGAGAAGGAAGAAACTGGAAATCTGCCCTTCCTGGATGTAATGGTGATGAGAACGGAAGAGGAAATACTACAACACGCGGTATTTAAAAAGAAGACCGATGCAGAAGACGACGGTAATTAAAACCTTACTATCCAGACCCGAAATCATCAGTGATGAGCTACATCTAGCCAATGCGAAGATAAAATGGTTACACCGACATTGAGATAAGAAGAGCCACTAGGAAGGAATTGCCTCTAAAGACGACTACAGAACCACGGAGAGGGATGGGGTGTTTACCATACGTAGCGGGAGTCACCGAAAAGGTAGGACGAATTCTGAGGAAACAGGTCGTACTAGTACGTTTCGGGACTGCAAAGTCAATCCACCAGCATCTACCGACCGCTAAGGACAAGATAGACAAAAATCGCATCTCAATGCGGGCAGTGCTACGTCGGACAAACAGGAAGAGCTATCACAGTAAGAATCAGCTGTGGCAGAACATTAGACATAAAATGGACTTCAACAACGTAAAAGTGATAGCCACCACCAAAGAATTGCGGAAAAAGACTCCTCTGGGAAGCCATAGACATAGAAAAGAATAAGACCGTCAACAGAGAAGAAGGATACCACCTTAGCAACACGTATAAGGGTCTACTAAGCAGAATCTTTACGCTCATTGGAGCAGAAACTTCACTTGAATGCACCAACGGCGTATATAAGAATGTCCGACAACGGAGAATCAATTCAGTTATCCTGAAGAAACCGTCAGTATGAAGGGTGAAACGTCGAGCGAAAGTTTTGACACACGGCAAAACCCGGAAGAAGTTAATTCCAAGTTATCAAGTTGACCTGAGCTCTTTGGAGACAATCCTTCGACCATGTAGACATTTTCCCCGCTGTTTCCTTTATTTTTCTTCTCTTTCTTCTGAATCTTAGCCTTGATTTCAGATAGTACCCATTCGATCGTACCAGATTTCGCGTTCGCTAATTCCTCGATTGTTTTTGGCGTTAAATTTATGTTCAACTTGCACAAAACTTTCTTATTTAATATTGTCCAGTTCACCACCTTTTGGGCGACTGCATTTTTCGGGCTATAGTTGTGTAAATCGACTGTTTTCGGAAAATGATGTTTCAGTATCTCCGCTAAAGGCACTGGAAATATTTAAAATTGCGTGTTTGATGTGATCAAATCAAAACCGACTTACCGGCGTCCGAAAAATCCCGTGCAATGTTACGTTTTTGCCGCGAGATCGTGTAACCGTCGATCCATTTGTAAATATCCTCAATATTCAGTTCCATATATTTCTCAACGTACGATTTAATTGTGACAAACCTTCAGAAGAAACTGTTGAATAATACTAGAATTTTGACGTTTAATTCGCCACTGAATTAATACGTCGTTTCCAAAGAAACGTTCTTTTTTTCATTAAATACAAAGCAAAATATAGTGTAGTAATTGAATTTCCCGCTCAAATCTAGTGATTTTCTCACAATTCACGTATTGCTATATTCATACTAGATGAAAAAAAATCTTACTCGACTACGCGTGCCCATATCAAATGATCTAAACGTACTAAAAATATAAAATTATGTCCGAAACAAATTCATCCAGCAAAGAAGAAACTTCAGCGACATCGGTCCAAGTTCTATTTACGATGTCGCGAAAATCCACAAGTGAAAACGATACCGCCAAATCCTCGAAAGAAAATGACGATACGGTTTGCGCGGACATCGATTCGAACTCTATCGAAACTGGTGATGTACCGGATACTATACTTTGCGTATTTTGGAATGGCGGTAAAATCGGCGCTGCATACTTCAATATACTTACCCAGCAGGTACTTTTTAGTAATAAAAATAGTATTTAAATGTTTATAAGCAATAAATATTTTTTTAAGTAGATCCAGTTTTTGATTGGTTGAAATAAAGCGTACATTTGTGATTAGTCCGTTCACATTCAAATTTCAACCGATCAAATCACATTTCACTTTCCGTTCGCTTCACGTTATTAGCAGAGACTAGACAAACTCGTGCTTATTCGTTTTATGAGAATGGATTCGTGTTGCCTGCGGGTTTCCCCGAGAGTCGATAAAACACGAGTCAGTCTAGTCCCTCCGAATTTCGCGAAGCGCACGGAGTGTGGCGAACTTTATTAATCACATTTTAGCTGTACGTTTTATCAGATATGATGGATCCTGCGCCCCAATACATTATTACGAGAAATCTCTTCCGTGAAATTAATTTTAAACAAATTGTAACGATAGGAACTCCTTGCGATCGCTTTGTTAAATTAATTATAGACTTAATCGCAAGATCGGACGACAATACATTTGATTCCGATGAAATAAGACAAGTTCCACCTAACTTATCTTTATTACCCGTCAATGAATACTGTAAGTTTCCAACGTTCACATTTGTAAATTGTTTCTTGGGCAAAATTTAATTTCTTGCAGCTTATACAGCATGTCAATTCAAGCTCTTCTCTCTAAATTTACCTAACATGCCTGTTGATTGTTCTGAAGCCGAACGAGAGGTGTTTTTCCATTCTTTACTCAATTTTGAGAATAAATTGTCTGTTCATGCATTAGGAGCGTTAATTAAATTCATGGAGATGAACTGGGCCCATCTGAAGAGGGACGAGAAGGCACCAAAATTGAAGTTTATGCATATTAATCAAGTATCCATGTTAGTCTTTTTTTTTTCCTAGCTTTAGTTATCCTTTGTTTTTTTTTTACATTGTTAATCATATGCAGGGAGAATCATGTTTATATCGACAGAAACACATTTCAAGCTTTGCAAATATTCCATAAGCGACCACATGATGCTACGTCCAAGCATGGTAGACGTGCAGACTTTAAGGAAGGTCAAAGTATTTTCAAAATATTTTCTGGACATTGCAAATCGACTTTGGGGTCTAAGCACTTAAGGTTTTTTTTTTGTTTCCTTTGACATTTTTTTTAAATACAATAAAATTACTAAAGATTGAATTTTCAGACGTATTTTATTAAATCCCATTAACGATATCAACGAATTACGAAAAAGATTAAATTTTATAGACTTCGCCACTCAAATTAGCAATCTAGGTTTCGTCCAGGCGATGCAGAGCAGTATTCGAAAAATTTTCGATGTAGAGGAAATTCTAGTAAAGATCCGACATTCCAAAGGCACTACCAGCGATTGGGAGCATCTCTATAAGGTAACTCTAACTGCTCTGACAACCAGTGGCGATTAAAGTTTTATCGATTTTAGACGATCTACAATATCCTGTTCCTCTACGAACAATCAGCACTACATCGAACATCAGTTTTTCTCCTGAGCGATCTAGATGCTGTCATTACGACGAATCTGTACGCGCTTGAGAGCTGCATTAGAGATTCCATTGATTTTTCATGCCAATTACGTAAATACAGACCGGTCATAAAGTTCGGAGTGGATGAAGAACTTGACGCTAGTAAGTTTTTCGTCCACTTTCCTTTTTTTTAGGTTAAATTCTTGAAAGTTGGCAAGAGAAGTGAATGCGCCTTAACACATTTACTGCCAACGACACCTGTACCTGACAAGTGTATCGTTTGAGATTAGCTGAATACACCTGTGGGTGGCAAGCAACGTTTGGCATTATATAGGTTTCCGCCGATAGGTATAATCGACACCGGAATTTTCATTAATATGGCCGGTTACAGCTTTTGAATAAAATTAAACATATAATTCAGTTTCCAATAATATAACTCACCGGCACCATAAATACAATGTTGGTATTGGGCCAACAGCAAACATGTTGAGGCAGTTTTACGACGCGCGCAAGGATAGATTTTCCTCATGCATTTAACACGGTTTGGCGTGATGGTTCGGTTTGCAATGAGCGTTGACCGAGCTACTGACAACCTAGTGGAATGGACGATTGCGAAGCAGTGAGAGCAAAATGTATTGCTAGTCAGAATTTTCCGAATGAGATCATCATCGACATGTTGAACATCAAAATAAAGCTGCTGCTACACACCGCCTGTCTCATCCCTATCTTAACTTGTGGGGTCTTGGCATGGTCAATAACTGCCAAAAGTCACTTGCGAACGCTGCAAAACAGTATGTTTAGTAATAGGCAGCTCCGATTAGACTTGAAAATTCTATCGTTGGTTGAACATTTCGTGGTCTGGCTAGAGGAACAAGGAAGATCAGTTCTACAAACTATACGCTGGCCAGGGAGAACCCTCCCGACCGTTTGCCGCCGGGGAGAAGACTGGAAATTGACCAGGATTCAGGGCAGAATTCATATTTGATTCCCACCAGGACGCTTTTGCACTCATTATATCGAAAATTACCGAATCGATGCAACCAGCTATTTATGATTATGGACTCTAAAAAACCTGATGATGACCTTGGAGTTTTTTTTTTGTGCGAAAATGAATACAAAATGTGGCATTACTTTTCAGTTTTTTTTTATGCCAAAGGAAAGAACTTTTTTAGTTTATTTTTTGGATTATTTGCTTTATATATGCTATGTGAGCATGCTTACACGCATCGGATCACACGATGCATAAGATCTCATTGCAAACAGAGAATTCAGAAACAGAATTATGTACCCTGTTAAGTAGCCTTTCCATTATTTTTTCATGATTGTAGAAAAGATGAAACGTCAGGATATGGGCGAACATCTTACAGCTGCGGCTAAATTCACTATAAATCAATTACCAGACACGTTATCCGAGTGCACAGTGGCGTACATACCGGAAATGGGCCATTTGTTAGTGACCAAGAAAAACGATCAGATAAATGAACCAAACCAATTGGAGCATTTAGGATTTCAATTCATGGTATTCGCATATATTAAATAAAAAGGGAATGTTACGATTTTGTTTTCTTTTTATTTTAGTTTCAAATCAACGACATGTTTCATTATAAGAATGCCGTATGTAAAGGTGAAATCTTAATTTATCTGTTTCTGCGTAAATTATTATTTTTTACTTATTAGAATTAGACAAACACCTTGGATATATACAAGAAGATATCGTAACACACGAAATTCGAATTATCCAGCGTATTTCCAATTTAGTGCTGAAATACAGCAAAGATATCAGGGAGCCTCTCCAAATTATAGGTTTAATCGATTGGTAAATTAAAAACAATTGAAATATCTGTTATGTATCTAACGGTTTTGTTTTGTTATTTAAAGCTTAATCGCAATGGCAATTGTTGCTAAAGAAAAGAACTTGGTACCGCCAAATTTAAATAACGACAATATCATCGATATCCGGCAGGGTCGCCATATTTTGCTTGAAATGCAAACCGATAACGCGGTGCCTAATGATTTCAAATCAGGAGGTACCGACAGCAAGGTGAAGGTTATAACAGGGCCGAATTCTTGCGGTAAAAGCATATACTTAAAACAAATCGCTTTGTTGGTGTATCTAGCACACGTTGGAAGTTATATCCCAGCAGAATCGGCCAATGTCTGCATGGTACATAGCATCCATTCAAGTATTCAAGTCAACGAATCGGCTGCGTTGCGTTTGAGCGCGTTTACGATAGATTTAAGTCAGGTAAGACGATATAGTGAATACGATGATTCACTAGTGCTCTTTTTCCACGTCTAGATGTCGCAGATTCTTTACAATTCTCGCCAATCTTCCCTGGTCATTATAGATGAATTCGGTAAAGGTACGACAGGTCAAGACGCAATGGCTCTCCTCACAGCTGCCCTTACAAAATACATTCTTAACCTGGATATCTGTCCGCACGTAGTGGTTTCTACACATCTCCAACAAATGGAGAAATACCTTCCAAAATCTCCCAACCTTTCGTTTCACACTTTCGATTATACTAATCATGGCGATACTATAATTTTTCTTTTTAAATTAATCGATGGAATTTCAGGCAGTTATGCTTTTGATGTTGCACAAGCTGCCGGTTTGAACATCGACATCGTCAACAGAGCAAGAGAAATTTACAAAGCTGTTAGGGATGGGACACCGTTAAGATCATTGAATAATTGTAATCAAGAAGGTTACAGTCTGGAATATTTCTTAAACATTGATGTTCCTCCATTTGATGAATAAATGTCTTGTTTGAGTTGAAGATGCCGAGATTAACCATTATTTTTTTTTTGTAATTTTCCAATATATTTTATGAACATTAACTACACACGTGTAAATATATTTTTTGCGTTTTACAACAAAACGAGATTTTACAGATAACAAAATCTAGTACGATATGGACACAATATCTGCCTGATGACACAATTAGTATGATCTTTTGAAGAGTAAAGGATTTAAAAAAGTCGTGTAAAACAGTCCTTACATCAATTATATGCTTTTAACTTCCCAGTACTTGGCAGCACTTGTGTTTTGTTGCTGTAAACTTGAAATGAAAAAGCTAGTTATTTAGAATCTTTAGCGAAAAAAAATATATTTCATCGTAGTACTCTGTGTTATAAAACTATGTGTAGCTTCACATTTAATCTACTAAATAAAGACGTATTTTGAATATTGGAGATCTTTATAAAACAATTTCTAGAATAGCTTCTGGGACAAATAATGTACAGTTTGATTCGTGTTGTTTAAATTACACGAGTTAAACTTGGAAACGATTTCGATAGTCATCTTGTAGAATCTAGATGATATAATTGTTTTTTAATGTGCTGCTAAGAAGTCCAAAAAATACTCAAGTTAATAAAATTCCAACATGTAAAACGAGGGAAAAAGAATTTGGCGAATTACTTAAAGCTGTTGTAGAGTATGTTTATTACCAATTTCTGAAGTAGTTCTGATGTACAAATCTAGAAAGTATAGATGCAGCTTCAGTTTGTGTGTGCACTGTCCTATGTGAACGCTACTTAAAAGTTTGAACGTGTTTTACGCTTTATTTATTTTTATAAACCTAAGATTGGAAGCAATTTTTACAATTTCTGGTTTGACGACCATAAAACAATCAAATTCTCTTACAAATTGCTCTATCCTGGAAAGTAAAATAATATAAAAAAAATGTTAACAATCACAAACACTAGTTAAGAATAGAAATTTAGGAAATAAAATTCTGAAAACCGAAAATAAAATATCTCAAATGAGCACATCCCAAATGCATCCTGTAGCTAAGGGTGAAATAAATACATTTTTGCTTTCGAGATATTTAAAAACTGCGTTCACATAGGTAGTGTGGAATTAGAACTAAATATTAAGTCGGTTGTATTGATGCAGTGCCGAAGTTCGACATCTGCATAATATTGCACTATACTAATTCATAGTTCTTTCAACTTTGGTACTACATCCTCATTCTTACACTGATATCGGTCTACCTTATATGAACACAGCTGCTAAATTTAAAATAAAAAATAAAGTGTAATAATGAAGGATATCACAACCAAAGTTGACAAACAGTAGCTGTGTAAATAAAAGAAATACAATTCAGTTGGATTTCTTTTTTGGCATGTTGCACATTACAACTCGCTCCTGCCGTTGTAAACTAAGTTCTGCTAAAGATGAGGTTCACATTTTCTTCCCTTTTAACATTTTACTATTCTGAGCCTTTGACTTTATTTTCACCATGCTTTCTTCGCTTTCTCCACTAGTTTCTTTAGTTCGGTATCAAACACAATCTCATTTCTGTCTTTGGAGATCCTTGGGCTAAAAACAAAAGATAAATACGCATCGGTTAGACAATACTCCAACCACAGATCTTTCTCGCTCTGTTCAATGATTCTCGCGCATTCTCTGAAGAGTAATCGAAAATTTATCGGAAGACTGTCCAAAAATTCTTTCGTTTCCTCTATGCTAAACTCGGTAATGTTTTGAAAGGTGGACCAGACGCGTTCCCATGGAGCATAGATGACGTTATCTATATTAAGATCGTTGAGATTTTCCGGAAGATCTTGAGGTGTTCCCGGTAGAAAGTCATCAGTGGATTGGTTGTCTTCGTTTTTTTCATAAATGCTGGAATATTGGTTCTTAAAATTTATGAGTATCTGCTCTGGATTTGGCCTAAATTGTTTACCTGATGTTAAGTCATGCGTGACGATCTTATTCGTACCGTCCTTCGCGAAAGTCACCTTCACTTCTTTCTTTTCTAACCGCATCATTCTGAATCTTTCACCTTCTCTATTGAAGAGGTGCATAATTTTTGTATTATCATTCTTCCCTCCATGTTTGTGTTCCAACTTAACATCAGGTAACAGGATTTCCTTATATTTTTTAATATGGTTGAGGTATTCTAAGGAGTCGGAAGAAAAATCAAGACATAACAGATCATTAAAATAGCCTTTCTCTTCTGCGCACTGCAAATGCACTAATTGTCTCACATAATCTCTAAAAGGAGTCAAACTATATTTGTAACTGAATCTCTCTGGTGAGTACTTCGCTGCTGTATCTCTTAAAATACTTATTTGATTCTGTATTATTTGCATATCTAACGGTAATTTCACCTCATCAACAACCTTTTCATTCATCCAATTTAGAAAGCCGATAAAATTTTCAACATTTTGGTAATTGTCGTTTAGATATTGTGTAGGGAAATGATTCTCCTCCAAAACTAATTTACGATATTCAATATGCGTTAGCCACTTTAAAAAATTAAATGTCCGATGTCCTTTATTTGGTAAATGTTCTTCAATTGCGCCTGCTAAATTTGACAATTCGAATTCGGTGGAGTCATCGAGGCAGAAAAGTAGTTTCAATATGAAAACGATCAAACTCATTACTCTACCCTCGTAATTCGGCATTGCTTTGGTGTTGCTATAGAGTGACATCTTTGGCTGACTTCTTGAAATTAGATTCACAACATATAAATATACTTCATCTGAAAAATATGCAAATTTAATTCGAACTCAATCAAAGTCCGTAAGAATAAAACTACCTGGTAAATTTAACTCTTTGCAGTATCTTTTACTTAACTCGACCAAATTTTGCACAGGTAAATACTTCTTAATGTTTATCAAGGATGCGATACTCATGGAACAGCTTTTAATGCCAAAACTACCTACGGGCACTTGCCCATGATTAAATGTGCATATATTCAAATCATTTTCAATAACCTCCTCCGGAAAAAAATGATTACAATGCTGGAAACTAAGATGCCCTTCTCTTATATACCTCAACATATCACCCAGTTGGATATCATCTTTGTTCATCAATAGACCAAGATATAAAACAGAGTAAACTTTTAGTCTGGTAATAATGAATGGTCCATGCGTATACGCTGATGCAAGTGATTTATGAGAAAACTTGTGGCAAGCCAAAGTAGAATTAACATCACGACAATGATCACGAAAATGTTTCTTCGACATTTTTTTCCTAATTGCTTTCACTGCTGTTGCATGATATTTTAAAATTTTACTCTTATCTATAGTTTTTGTGTTTTGACTTGATTTCAAACTTCCTAAGCTTTGATTTAACAACGAAGTATCAGATTGTTGAGATGCACTTAGTGCTTCTTGATGTTTAGCTTTGGCAAGTGCTTTCTAAAAATTTCTCAGTAAGAAAGTTATACACTTATTTACGAAGTAGATTTTACCTTCTGTCGCGTTCTTTCTCGTTTCAACTGCATCTCATCTAAAGACGAAATATCAGTCGCTGAACTGGGAGATCCGCTTCTAGGTTTAGTACGACGTCGAGGTTTCTTATGCGCCTTTCTTCCATAAATAATTTCTGCATCACTGTAAATTAGAATTACAAGATAAATCAAACTACTTGTTATTATACTTACCGCTTGCAATTTACCGCGGGTAACAAAGGTGGCTTACCGCCCGTACGAACAACACCCAGCGATTTCAAATACTGAAACCACAAGACCTCAACGGTGTCTTTTAACCTATCACAAGCGCCGAGTTCTATTAGTTCTTTAACCAAACCGAGAACGATGTAATTATAACATTCCCACGAAGTAAGTCGGTCTACTGCCTGCTTTTCGCTCTTCGTTGTCTTCTTCGCGGTCTTTTTGCTCTTTTTAGCAGCGCCGAAGTCATCTTGTTTCTCAAAGATGTGCTCTTGAATATCTTGCGTTTGTCGCTGGCATTCCGAACAATAATAAAAGCCTGAATCGCGATAAAAATCAGTTCCACCGCATAAATCGCAAATTACATTCGCCGCCATAGTATGAAATTGCATGGAAAAATATACTCCATCCTCCTCATTGTATAAACAATTTAATTTCTTTTAAATATGCTGGCGACATCTGTTAAATAAACCCTAGAATTAGAAAAAAACAGAAATCTGCAATTACCACATATAGAAATTTGTAATAACACCAATAGAAAAAACGATAAAAATAAATATCTGTAACCAGGAATAAACCAAAAACTTATAATTATAAAATTAAATGCGTATTTATTTGGAAATTAATTGAGCATGCTAGGATTTTTCGCTAATTTAGCCGGTTTCATACCAACCCGGCAACATAATAGTACCTATGAATTTTATTAGGGTATTTTTAATGCCAAATTAAATTTCGAAAATTCATTTAATGAAATCAATAAATCGCGACGTGTAAAACATGATTTAGAGAAATATAAAAGGCAAATTATTTTTACCAATTGCACAACATGATGAGCTACTTTTATCTCGGATTATACTTACCATAATGAAAAGATGCGATATACAGGTAATAAAAGAATTAAAGTTATTTTCTGTTTTATTAAAAAAAAAGAAAAATAACAACGGTAATAATATAGTTTTTCAGAATTTGACACAGAATTAATATACCAGAAGAAAATTTTTGTAGTGGGCCGATGATGAAAATAGGGAATGTATCAGCAAAAGATTTATTAATATTAGTAAGTAAAAGTAAAAGTAATAATTAAAAACTTTAAACTAAAAAGCCAACATTTGTTTATTTGGTGTCCATATTTTTATCATATCAGTATCATCCAAAATAACTAAAAAATCTTAGTCTAAAATATGTTCTTCTTATAATTTGCATAATTGTATAATCTAAAAATATCCATACAATATTTTTGTTTGTTTGTATAAGTATTTGAGTGTTTTAATATTTTATTCACCTTTAATTTTTCATTATTATTATTAACTGTAATGCACAATTCACAAATTTCTCATCACTCTTTTTTGGTTTCATTACAAACAAGGGGATAAAGCAATAAGCCGCATATATTTTGTTGTTTACGTAATTTTAGGCGTAGGATCAACCTTAGGCAAGAACATTTCATTAATTCTCGTGCATGTCTTTCTATCACAATTCATCGAAGAAAGTTTAATTATTCTACATTGCTTCGTCAGTGTTCAAACGAACGGTGATCGCCAATGACCTTGCCTATGATCTTTGGAGTTTTGATAGTAATAATAAAAGTAAGATATCAAATGATATAATATTTGAAGTACATTCATTTTATTTATTTGTATTTTTTGCTTTCGTCTTTTATTTACAGCAATAATTGTTTTCTTGTCCTAAAAACATGGCACTTCTCGGCAAAACAAACTAATACCTTTTCTTAAAAAATTTATAGATCGTCCATATTCAGTATAATATATCAGGAGAGGGGATCACGTACTTTGCAAAGTAGACGAAAATAATGCTACTTGTCTACGTTTTTGTCGAAAAACGAAACGAAAACAGAAAATAGTTAAAAGAAGAACAGTATGTATACCTGGGATATTAAATTTTAAAAATAAATTTCTTTAACGCGCTTTTTAAGTATTATATATATTTACAATTTGTACAAATATTTATCATATTTATTAATATTCCTTTATAATCTATCGTTTACTTACTTCCATTTTTTACTTGATTTATTTATTTTATACATTCCACTATTCCGTTGATCACGCCGATGCGGTTTAAAATCGAGATAAAATAGTAATAATAGCTGTACACGAATTACATCATACTAATTATTTATTTTGAAGAGGGAAAATATGATAAAACTTTAATGAAAACGAAATGTTACTAACACGATCTATTCGATTACTTCATATTGTTAGGTTCACTTTTTCTGTTTGGTTTTTGGTTTATTTGAAGCAGCCAAACGACAAAATCGATTTTTTTTTTACTAACAAGTATACAAGGCATCTTTTTAGTTTATATACTGAACGCATCAAAAATAGCGAAAACAAAAGCAAAAGCAATTACAAACTTTGTGGAAGTGATTCGGCAAATTAAGACAATCATGTTCAATGAGTTACAACGATTCCTTCGAACTACCACGAGTCACATTTTTATCTTATATTCGTCTGCGTAAAGAAATTTGTCATTCAAGAAAACTACTACATATTAGTGTCTCTTACCTCTTTACGTATATACTATATATAAATATATGTACAATTCTTCTGCTTTTCGTTATGGAATTTTGCCATATGTCATAATTGGATATATTGGAAATATTGCAAACGATGGTGTAATAGAAATGTTATAATAATCTGTACATTCCGTGGTGAGCCCAGTTGGTAACCGCGATTATTCAAAGCTGTACGAGTACCTAAATATTCCAGGAGCTAAACATCGAATCGCGCAATTGAAGCAGTTCCTTTATACATTTTAATACTGATATTCCAAATGAGAATGCGGCAGAATGATATTTCCAGTTTAGATTGAATTACAAAGAAAAATGTTTGGACGAGGAAGCAGAATTCTAAATGAATTTTAAAGTGAAAAGAATTCAAATTGTACCTATTTATATATTTAAAGGAATAGAAAAAAAAAACAAATGATATTTGAGAACTAAGTATTCTTGATGTGATAAAATGTAAAATTAGAATGCTAGAATGATTTTCAATCTTTTTCAGAAGGATATTTACTTCTGTTGATAAAATCAATATAAAACCGTGTATAAATATGCACAAAGAAAATTATAAATGGCGTATCCTTCGAGCATATCGAACAAAAATTAGAGTAGACAGAAAAAACCCTGTATACAGAAAAAAGTAATATTTTATAACAGAAAAAGTAAAATATAATAATATTATATGTAATAATAATAATATATTAATGAATATGCGACGAAAAAAGAATTAAGTTAATTGTTATACTCATTAGTTTTATTTTTTAGCTTATGATTATTTTTCTATATATATCTTATTGTACATATGATCCGTTTTATTTTTTTTTGTTTTCGTACTTCAGTTGTTGCACAAGATAGACAGTCGAGGTTCTATTGTTTTGTATCTGTTCGTTATTTTAATTTTTGCAATTACTGATTCCTACATGTCTTTTGTTTCGTTTTGTTTTACTTATTCTCATTTGTTTCCGATAGCAATTATTATTTAGTGTGTATAGTATCATTTGACAAACATCACCATATAATAAATATTGTCCCAAAAAACGATCTCCATTCCGATCACATTTCACCATCAACGTAAAGGAGTCCAAGAAGTTTAATATTAATGATCGTAGAGTGAGTTAAAAAAAAAACGTAAAGTGGTGATCGTTTGCAATGAATTGTCGATTTCTTCTTCTTCTTCCTATATATTTTATGTATCTCACTTTTCCGCGAATATCGTTTCTGTTTTCAATTTATTATCAATAATAATAATTAATCATAATCGTATTCGTAGTAATCATAATAATAATATAAATCGATGATGACACGACGACGTTTGAAGATGTGGCGAGAGAAACAGACCAACAAAATTATACTAGAACTTATCCTGGAACAGGAACAGGTTATTCGTAGCTGCGACCGCTATAATGTTCTCCGTCGGATGCCAGGCGGTGTGCAAGATTTTTTTATTAAAGTCCAGACAATCAACGCTAATCTCGTCCTTCTTCCGTTTGCTGCCCGTGCACACCTTGCGCGGCTTGAGGATCGTTTTCGGCTTAGCAATATCCTTCGATGCTTCGAGCGTCACCTCGCGTTTCGTCGTTCTGTCGAACATGCGGAAGAAGTTGTTGTAGGAACCGGTGATTATTGCTGTATCGTTCCCGTTCCAGCAGCACTCGAATTTGTCGAATATGCAGTCGTTCTCGTACAGTGAGCATAGTTTCGAACGGAAGTACTCGTGCACCTACAAACAGACACAAGAAATCAATATCATAAATACATTGTTATTATCTTGCAGTTTTGTGCACATTGGTCAAACAGTTTGACAATTTCCGAAAAGGTTACATTAACATAGAACTGAAATTTTCAAAGTTTGAAACTTCATAAACGTGTTAACTCAACGACGATGTTCTGGTCTGTTGAAATGTTCTATCGAAAATAATGACGAGAACGTTACTGGAAAAATAAAATCTTAAAGGTCCTCATATAAACCATAGGTTAGTTAATACTCCAGGTGGAAAACAAATATCAAATATTAAGCAAGCTGCACAGCACTGCAAAAACAATTTTTAGTAAATATTTCGATAGCAGGTGAGTTTATATCCAGTAATTCTATATAAAGTAATCCTAAAATCTTCAATAGAAACCAAATACGACGTGTTCGCTTAGTGCATGAATGGAAGACAATTCCTTCTTCAAGCAACTAAAAGAAAACCTTTTCACATAAAACATATTAAAAAAAACAAGCACTGCACAACGTAAAATTATATTCAAGTATAGGATATTTAGTTTTCGTAGCACATAGTTTTCTAAGCGAAATATCCTGTAGCAGTGTATAATAATGTTGGCGACACAGACAAGCCAGTACTATGAGCTTCTTCGGGAAGAAATAAAATAAACGTTCGCTGCTCTTGGGTAAACAAAAGGACTGGCACTACACAAACATTGCCCTACACGGCAATGCTGCGAATGCTTCTCCTTAACTCGCGTCTACTTTCATAAAAATTACCAATAGCCATCTAGCTTAGTTTTTGAGATAATGTGAAATGTTTGGGAAATGCCGATGTTTCCGCTTGTAGAAAAGAATATCCAAACGTCTTTCATCAATATATAAAACTTTGCAGTATCACTCTAGACATCACAATTGCCTGCATCTGTCAGTCAGCTTTAATTATTTTTTTTTAACTGATAACAGTAGCCGGAAAATCAAATTCAATATTACGTTCTTTACCGAATACGGCTTACAAACACAAGTATATTTGTCTAATAATGAGATCTATTCTCTTAAATTGCTCTCTTTTCAAGGAATTTTTTTTTAATTGACAATTTCTTCCCCGTCGTTCGATTAAGCAATCTCCCTTTTCACCTTTTTTATATGAACACGTGTCTTTGCGACACATGTAGAACTTGAGTAAAAAAAAACTTTTGACAAATGTATGTGATTTGCCATCGCAATCTGAAACATCTATTTATAAGACGTACAGTCTGGACAAAATTGCATTTGTATTTGCTTTATTACCGTTACAAGCTCACAATTCCATCAATTGCTGAATTATTGATCAAAAACTGCGTTTTGTAGTGTACCTTCTCAATGTTAAGGCGCACCATCGATATACCTCTTAATTAGAAGAAGACATATACTCACTGGGTATGTTTCGATGGGTTTTGTCTCCATGTGCAGATCCCACACCTTAACCGAGAGATAATCGCGCGAGATCATATACCGTCCCGAATTTGAGAACTTCACGTCCGATATGCTCGAGATGATCTCCGAAAAGAAGCTCCTGTTGGCCGGATCTTCTGGTTCCTCGAATAGTTTCGCGTGTCGATCGCAGAGCGCAGCGGCGCGCATGTCGCACAGTCGAATCGTTCCCTTGCTGCTACTGTAGACGAACAGGTTGCACTCGACCGGATGGAATTCGGCCGCTGTAATTACCTCCGTAAGTTCCTCCATGTTCGTCGGCTTGATGTCGACGATGTTGAAACTCTGATCGGTAATTTCGAGGTTCCAAAGGTTGATGCGTAGATCGTCCGCCGATAAATAGGTTTCCTGATCAGAATTTACCGAGATGGAGTTGATGTGGTAGGTGTGCGCGTTCGCGAAGATCCGTCGCGGTGACGCCTCCACCATTAGTTCCATCGGCTTGATGCAGGGAACACGCAACGAACTCACTGCCGCCGGATCGATTAGGACGCCTAAAATATCGAAAAAGAATTCAATTGAATTACATAAAAAATTACAGGAAAACTGGAAAAATTCAATTTTTGATCGATTTTGTACAGAGCAGCATATTACGCTAAAATTCTTGAGCGTTCTGGTGCGTGAGATGCATATTTTTGTAGGTAGTAATAGTTTACGCATGCAAAGTTTATATATTATAAATTGGACTTTTCAATTTCTGGTCAATCTACTGTATCAATTCTATTATAACCTCGGACATTAATACATTAGTTACACTTTTGGCATCGTTTTAATACATGCAACCCACCATTTTCCGATCGGGTATTGTAACCTTCGATCTTCTTATCCTTCTCAGATACTTTCCACAGCTTGATGGTTTTGTCGTTCGTCGACAGCAGGAAGTGGGCGGGATTCTTGCGTTTCAGCCATCGGATCTTGTTGATCTTCTCCTCGATCTCCAAGCTCTTGAGATAGTCGAACTCCGGTTCATGCGACTGAAACGTAGAGTAGACGTTGTACTCTCCGCGGCGCGGCAACGCTGCCTTCGAGAGCGGATCCCGCTGAAAGATGACCACTCTGCCGCTCTTATCGCCAGTAGCCAACAGTTCGCCATCGTGGTTGAATTCGACGCAGGAGATTATATCCGCTTCCGTGACGTCATCGTCGAGCGTTCCTTTCACTTGTGAAAAGCACCACTGAATATCTCCATTGCCTACGATTCGAAAAAAGAAAATGAAGAACGATTAGAAGAGATTTCATATCATTGTTTTAGTAGGTTAGGAAAATCAAATGCAATGTGTAAACAATATACAAAATATACTCCAAAACTTAATGTACGCTTTAAGATGCCGTAAGAAGTAAAGACACCAATAATAAATTAGAAAACTATTTATGGCTAGAAAACGGTTGAAAATTGATATAAATTTAACATCGTGTGAGATCTCCAACTGCGCAATAGAGTTCGAACAATACCTTTAGAGGCACTATATATTCATCGTTGTATATAATTAATTTTGATCATCTTCGTCCTTATGTTTATTACACGATCTGATCGACTTTTAATTTTCATAAAAACTAAGAGATGTTACATTTGAATGCATATTTTAACCGATATCTCTTAATTAGCTCTTCCGTTTAAAACTATTTCATGTATTCAACATATTGGCAAAACACTGCAATTGTGCAAAATTATGCTAATCACAAATGGTTAAATGTATGCTAATTTTGAAGCATACAATACCCGATTATTTGAACAGCCTACATGGTTGTTCATCACAGTAAATATTTTCTTCAAACATAATGAAAATTTTTGTTAAAATAAACAAACACCGATGTTTATCCAATCAAAATTATTTAAGTTACTTGACGATTAAACTTTTATCAAATAATATGCTACATCAGAAATTGGTCATATAATATTAAATTTTATGCTATCGATGAAAACATAACCTCAAAAGTACAGTAAAATTTAAACTTAGGCCATACAATTAATTTTTGTTCAAAACTAACTTTATTATAAGATGCTTTGATAACATATGTATGGGCTCTTATTGTATGAAATTGAATGGATATTATTACATTATTACGATGAATTTTGACGATGCTTAAAAATTGAAAACTATTGAAATAGTTATTCCTCAATAATTTACAAACGATTGAATGAAACAAGATAATTCAATCTAATATAATAGGGTGATATAGCTACGAAGCTCAATGTCTTACCTATAATCATGCCACAAAATCATTTGAGATAACATTATACTTTTCTTTACTCACAAATCCGTATTACAAAAGGTTATTCATATAACAATAACAGTGATAATGAGAACGAACGTACTTACAGTAATTAACGATTTGTAAATCTTCATTTTTTACATAAATTTCGTGTAGCTATAGAAATTACAACTATTAAATAATAATGGTGTAATGATTTCTCTGAAGAATCTAGCTTTATTTACGTTATGATTAGCACACATTTGCGTTCGGTTTTACGCCGTTATTAAGCAATACTCTCCTCTTGGCTAATTTCCCTCAATAAATGCATGTATTCGGTTATTAGCTACAAGTATTTAGCATGAAAGTATTGAAAAGGAGAACCACTTTCTTCGGCGACCACTTGCGCCGCATTCACACGAATTCTACGCGAAGAGAAAACGTCGTCCTATCTACTACTAGCCGGCGGTGATAAAGAAGTTTTGCGTTTACCTTCCATATTATTCTATTGAAAATCAGTTGTTGGTGCACGAATTTTAAAGGCACAGACACCCGCATTGGGGTCAGGGTTGTGGATCGACCGTATTTCGACACGAAAACTTATCGGCCATCACTCGTACGTTCCTACCGATCAACTTTCCAGCGACCTGGACTATTTTAAATGCCGATCTGCTCCGAGAATCGTGCAATTTTGCGTTTTCATGTGGTTATCAAACACCGAAATTCTATTAATGGCGGCCGCCACATGAGGGTTTCTCCGCGCTCGCATAACCAGTAGAATCGTGACGTCATGTCGTGAATTTATCGACTGAGCAAAGATGAGGCTGGCGGAGAGCGGTTGTCAAAAAAAAATGCCCGTGAGTGCGTGTGTCGCTTGCAGCTTGTAAAGAATTCAATTCTGTTTGCGTGCTACGTTACCTCTGCACATCTTTCTAGACGAAAATTTGTTGTAATCGGAGAAACCGATTCGAGGTCACTCACATCACTTCCTCTTTCCAATCCGTCGAAACTATATTAACGATCGCTATTCCTTCACGCCGTACGAATCTAGGATTGTGAGATTCTTCATTCCACGCATTACCACAAAAACAAAGCCATTTTGTTCGGTAAAAACTCGCGCGCTGGATTACCAACCGTGTAACGTCCGAAAACCCTAACATTTAAAGGAAGGTAGGCAACGCTACGATAAAAGCGCGCTCTATACCGCATCGTTTGAATTTGCATAATTGGTAAATTCAATTACCGCGGCGTAAACAATGTTGATCTAATTAGCAAATGTACATAACGCCTTAAGAAGAAATTAAATTATTATTTTTAATAGGCATCGTTCTACTTCCCTTTATTATTGTGGGTCAGATAATGGGAATAGAGAATCATTTTTAACGCGTAGAGTATGAAAAAAGCAAAAAATAACGGTATTAAAATATGTTTCACATTAGATATTATAATTTTTAACTATTAGAAACGGGAATTTTCTTGGAAAAAAAAATACCAACGCACAACGTAAATAAATCACCGGGATTGCAAATAAATATCGGTACGAGCCCGCTTTATCATTATCGCCGAAAACGGTTGTGCTATTAATAATCGTAGCTCCCTATCGATATCGCTTCCGGATTTTTATAAATAACGATTTGAAAGTCTTCAAGTCCATATGCGTTGAAAAGAAAATAATTTTAAGTAGGGGCTATTCCGAATCGTACAATTCTGTCAAATTTACGTCAGTTCTCAAAGCTTTAAGGTTAGAAAATTTTGACGTTTTGCAAATTTAAATTTAAGTTGAAGTTGCAATAAGGGTTTCTAGTATCTATACGTTTCAGCGAGTGACTTAAATATGTTTGTGAAAATTCTTTCTTTTACTGTTGAAATGGTTGATACTACGATATAAATTTTAAAGTTAATTTTCAATGTTTTACCTGGTGATCGTTTTGTGGCGCCCACAGCCGTGTTTATGAGCCCTCCTAGTTTGCCCAGACTGGTATGGCGCATAACAGGGGGGCCAGTTTTCGCCCCCAATTTTCGAGCGATGGCCGGTGAGGCCCATAGGCCAATCACGCTTCCGTATTTTATGGTACCCACTGTACTAGATCTGCAAAATTAAAGAGAACGTCCCGTATGAAATAGGCACAATAAAATAATAATATAAAAATAATTTATGTTATTACAATACTAAAAAAAAGCTAATTTTTAGCAGTAAATAATTGAAAACCTTTCGACGACGAGAGAACAATAATAAAAGCGATTATTGATTGGACTAACTCGCGATATAAGATAAGAAATAAAAAAAAGTCGAAACTACTACTCGTACACGGGTATATTAGCTGTATTATATTATATTACGTAAAGAAACGCAGGAATATAATGGGACAAATGTATAATGTATTCGAAAGATTAAAGGCGTGTATAATCGGAATAAAATGGTAGATTATACGTGATTTGATTGGGTGTCAGCTTTAATACGGTTTAAACTAAACTGTAATAAATTACGATTAAATCGAATAAATTTTAATTATTTCAGTTTCACTAATTAAATGTAGGTAGTCATTAATTTTAATTGGTAACAACTTATTCATTAGCTGATGATTGTAGGTATATACTAAATGTTATTAGATCATTGTGTTTTATATTTTGGGATATAATCTTGTGATTTTTAACATTTACTTATTTATTATTATTCTAGCATGTTCAATAACATCAAATGAATTTAAAATAATTTGTCGTATCAGTAATGAAAGAGATAAAGACCGTTGTACAATTTAGTCGGATTTCCTTACTTCATCAAAAAAACTTACCTTGGAGGATTTTCAACGCAATATTTCTTGTTCCTCATATCGCTTTTTTCTGCAACCTTATTCTTTCAATACAGCCTGTTTTTCTTTCAACTAAGAACACGTCGTTATCAAATATCTCATGTACTTCATAAAAGAACTCTCACACTATCAATTTTAAATTAATTTTACAATGCTACACGACCAGATCATGCGTTTATTCCGCTATATCCAATAGTGTTTGTAAAACGTATCGTAATATTAACTTTCCATTAGTGCAACATTTATAGTAACCGCAATGCACAGACGAATAACACACATATCATATCACAACAGCACTTCGCCTTCGTATTTTTTAGCGCCGATGCTCTCTGCTAGCAAACGTTGGGAAAATTCGAGAACGGTATGAATCTGTATGGCAACCGATAATAGAGCCAAAGAAAATGAAACCCGAGATATGCGATTAGCACTTACGCGCAAAAAAATTAGCACTACGGTAATTATTTTTGATGGGAAAAATATCTTTCGTAAATGTGGAGTTTTCAATTAATGATAATGATCAATTATTAATTAATTAATTCGTTATAAAAACTAGAGCATACTGTAGGAATCTGCCAAAATTTACTGCTATATAAGGTCTTACAAATAACACGTTATAGATGCGCAAGATAAAAATTTCAAATTGAACATTTTAATTTCCTATATTACTCAAAACTCAGATGTCTTGAAATTTACTCAAATTCTAACATATTACAGCACCTCCACCAAATTCTCGGCTTACGTACAGTGGTCGACTTATATTTTGTCTCCCCCTTACAACGATTAAATATCGATACCATCCTCCGCGTGGCAAAGCCAAGTATTTAGATTCAGCAAATAAAAGCACAGAACCGCGTTTATTATAGAAAATATCCATCATAAACTAAAATGGTGGTTAGAATCCCGCAATAATCCAAGTGGAGTGGTAGAAAGTATCTCAGCGTGGGACAAAACATAAAATTGTCACTGTACATGTAATAATTAACCTTTTCCTTCAAAAAAGGGGTTGCAATGCGAATATGAGAACTTGTACAATTTGGAGGTACGGTAAAAGCAGTAGTTAAGTTTTGTGTAAAAAAAAATAATTTCCTTATTTCTACGCCCCAAAGATATTTATTTGGCTAAAAGAAGGAATTTTCTGATAGGAATTGGGCTCCCTACCATTGGATGGACCCTTATACTCGATAGGTGGACAATGTGAAATACCAAGAAGGGATATGGGGGTGGCGCTGATGACTTACAACCTCGTAGCCGTTTCGTTGTAACATTACAATATAATTAACATTACAATTGTTTAAGCTTAAATTAAGTACGCGTTTATTTAAGTAACATCCCACGATACCACTAGATGATTTCTAGGTGAAACTGATAATTTTTGAATTTTTAACAAATTCCAACATAAAATTTGAATTTCTCGTCTTCTTTGCTAAATCCCCTTGACGACTTTTCAGCGCAATACAAAAGCTTCAGTTACATGTTTTTGGGTAAAATGGACTCGAAGAATCGATTCCCGCCGCCCTCATACACATCGAAAAAGGCTAAAGGTATAGATGAAAGTTTCCCAACATTCTAAAGCTTATACCTCGCTTACCATAAGAGATAGAAAATCGGGGTAATTTTTAACGGATCCAGCGTATCGAAATCTACAATAATCCAAACGCACGGCTACGAGTGGTAGAAAGCAAAAAAATTGCAAAAAAAGGAGAGATTTTGGACAACTCAATATTCTTTCCAAGTGAGTAGACGTGCGAATTACAAAATATTGAAGTGATTATGGCGGAAAGAAAAAAACATAATATTGGAAAGTTATAAGTGCAGCAGAAAATTTAACAATTACTGTCATCTAGGATTAAAATAGACGATGTGAGTTAGAAGAACATTTGTTATTCGTAGGTCAAAGTAGACGCTGAAACCCTTAGAAAATTAATCTCTTTTACGCCGATTGTATGTAGCTGTGATTAAAGCGAAAGGAGGATATTTGGAAAAGTCAGTTTAATAAAAAAACAAAAATTTATCAGTTATACTAAGATAAATTATAAATTTGCCCTATATATATAGAGTAGACTCAATACTCTTAGGATACGAGGGTCTTGAGAAAGAATAATACTTATCAAAACTATTGCAATATCTTCCTTAAACCAGGAGTGGATCCAAACTTATGGTCTGCAGCGTATGTGGAGCTGTAGATGCTGTAACGGAGAAAGCTTACGCACACTGAACAACTTAATATTCAATTTACCAAAATGTATATACATTTATATCAGCACGAACTAAGCAGGCTTTCTTTAACAAGACATTCCCTATAGAATTTAGCGTCCTTTGTGACTGCCAGAGCCTGTTAAAGATACGAAATGGCAGGAGACTAGATGTCGACAGCCTACTAGAATATAAAGGATTATCAGAGAGAGAACTCCTACACATTGTACCCAAAATATATTGTTACGTTATATGTATACGTTTCAAATAGTATCAAATCTATTCCTCGAAACGGCATTTTATTGAATACAAAGGTAAATTCCTCCTCTCCCTCCAACGTCACTTCTGAAAAAGCAGAGAGCTGCAAAGCTTCTTGATTCGATTAACATCCCGTTGCGAATTATTAGCAATGGGAATAATATCATTATACCTACATCGTTAAACTTTTGCCATTATTACACGGACGATAACATGTTCTGGATCGATCTGGCCGCTTCTAGATGGATCGCAAACAGAATATCAATTAGGTATATTATTCCTAGTGCGCATTTCTTTTTCGAAATCCCTGACCATCTTAATTAGTTTTGTAACCATAGAAAACATGTGTTTAAAAACATATTCATGTGTACACGATAATACCAGAGTTGATTACTTGTTTATTTATTTGTTGACCAAATACTTTGTTCCAAAAGCAAATTATCATGTAAAAACTAAGTGTTTCCTTAAGAACGTAATAAATTCCAACAACATATGACAACATATTTCTTTTTGGTCAGTGTAATTTTAGGAGTCAATCATTAAAGGTTATTGCCACTGTTTAGTAATATTAAAGGCAGGAATATCATTTAGTTAGTGTGAATTGGATTCCGGGTGTGTCTTGCAGTTTTAATAAATCTAAGTTCGGTGCATTTAGTTTTCGATAGCTAGTTTGCTTGGTAGTTACTTATAGTAAAATGGGGGGTTAGTAGCTAAATTATTACGGTTATCACACGATTCATAATAACAGACATGATGGCAAGGGTGACTCGTTCATCTTCATTAAAAAAAGGTTTGAATTGTTCTCCCCCCGATATTACCTTAGATAATGATCAGTGATCCAGTATCTTAAATTCTCTTTTAAACGATTTGGGTTTCCGGGTTGAAACCGCGCAATTTCATGGAGCTTCTTCTGGGCTGCTGCATGTTGCATCGCTGCTCTACGAAGAATTCTTCGACGCAATACGCAGCAGCCCAGAACAAGCTCCATGGAATTGAGAGCGAAACATCGGCATTGCCATGCAATTACGACGCGGTTTCAACCCGGAAACCCAAATTCTTAAAAAAAAAACAACGACCGCGGAAGTCTACAACAACATATATCTTAAATTCTCTCGAGTCTCTTCTTTCTATTAGCCAATTTTAATTCTCACTATCGATCTTGGGGATGCAGTTGATTTGATAGCATGTTCTCTTGATATACCGCCATCTTTGCTTATGCTTGAAGATACCTTCGGAAGTGATCATTTACCTATTTTAACTTACATTCAACCTACGGATACTTCTTCCTCTTCCTTCTCGATTTGAGAAATCTTTATTTAATATTGACTTTTCTAATTTCTTACTTTTTTCCTCGAAAAAATAACGCTTCAAAAGTGGGAAACATGTTGAAAAGATTTAATTCCGCCTGGCGTCATGGCATTCTCGCTTTCTGTATGGCTAATCACCTGCTCTTGATGCAGGAAATACAGGCCGCAGTCAGACGAACTCATTCGGAATGTTGTGAAGATTAATACTAACTCCCCTTTTTGCATTAATGGCGTGCTTACTACTAATAATCTCAGCATATATGCATGCTTATTCAAATTCTTAATGCGAGCAAATTTAAGGATG
The DNA here is from genome assembly GCA_902655005.2 of Marronus borbonicus. NCBI lineage: Eukaryota > Metazoa > Arthropoda > Insecta > Coleoptera > Scarabaeidae > Marronus > Marronus borbonicus. The sequence goes on from LR737386.1 coordinate 6,587,241, forward strand.
TAGCATTGGTGCTTATAGATTATTGTTCGTTAGATTCATTGAATCATTCCATGGATTTTATTGCTTTTATTGCATGTGCTTTGCTAGATCTCTTAGTTTAAAATTCAGTTCATATCGTGTATTATTGGCGCATGATTGTAGTTGCTGTTCATGCATGTGCAATGCCATTTCACTTTTCACCCATTATCAACATTAATATGAGCATAGATAGATAGAATATTAATAAATACGTGTTTGGTTTTAGTGATGGAACGAAAACCAAAAAGTTTCCCTTTTTAAAGAAGAAGAAAGTGTACCTATAGCCAAACTTGGATTGGTGGAGCATTATTACATCAAGTTCTTTTAGTATCCGAAATATGCTCACAACGACTTTTAATGTGCCATCAATCGTAGTGAAATCCGTGAAAAGGTCGCTCTTCAATAAATATTTTTTAACCGCAAAACTCGTGTCAGAAATAGAGACGGGAGAATTTATTATGTTTATGTTATATAGCCTCTTGAGTGTGTGTTAAAAGTGTCGGAACGCTTCCATCTCTCTTTAGATCTTGTATTAGGATGGGGCGCTTTCAGGATACATTAAAATTTCAAAGTGATACTGTTTTTCTGTGGAAAAAAAAGAAACTTGTAAATATTTGAGAAATCCAACATTTTCTTCGAATATTCTGCCCAAAGTGATTGAAATATGTAAATATTATGTTTTCGTTAAAAAATTATTTAAATTAGTTTGCTTACAAGTTATGCTATGTTAGCAATGTGCTTCGGTTCTACAAAAATAAAAAAAATATTTCAACAAAAGCTATTTATTGTTTAATTTAATTGTGGTATGTTTACTGTTACACTTAATTATTAGCTTTTTACACTCCAGGATTCCAAGTGTGAAATCCTTCTAGAATACGAAATGCAACCTTTAACGTGATAAGCAAGCAGTTTCTCTTGTTCTTCGATGCATTTCTGAAAATATATCCTTTTACGGGATGTTGGTGATTAAGGAAATGCTTCTCTATAGTAAGTCGCTGAATTTCGTCAGCTAATTCAAGTTTAAATCTAAATAATCGTTAAAACTTGTAAGGCTGATACCCATTTTTTCTTGTAAATTTAAAAAACGTGTTTCGTTTTGTGTTACGGCCTTAATTTAATTGGACACATGGTATATAGATAGGAAGCGGTAGGTATGCATTAAAGGAGGGAGAAGGTTAGGTGTTAGAAAAGAAACGGAGGACACATCACATTGCAGTGGCATTGACACAGAAAATTGTCCACTACAAACACAGACGCGCACGTATGCACATAATAATAAGACCGCGTTGTCCTGGAGGGCACTTTTCAAAACAACTGAATGTAAAGACAATAGCTCTTGAAATACTATAAGTACGCATACACTATCGCTCATAAGTATTTACCTACAACTATTTTTATTCGTAGTTTTTCCTTTCTGGAATGAAAAATCATGTTAAACACGTACTTATAGGAAAGGACGAGTAGCGGCTTATTAAAAAAAAGCAAACAATACAACTGGCACTTTCTTGAATACAAGAGGCCTGGAAGGCCTAAAATAATAACAGCAACCGAGATACTGGAGGCAGGATAAACATCAACGCACGCCATTTTTTGCTGTATACCAGGTGTGTCGGTAATTCCTTTCCGGTTTTTCCGGCAGATGTCACTGGCCATAAGTATGAAATGTTATGATTTGATACATATGTAATTTTATTCTACTGACATTAACCTTAAAACTACACAAGTTACGTTCCGCCAAAATAACAGCGTTATAGATTTATAATTTTTTGAAAATGTCGAGTTTTGTGCCTGAAAACGTGCATTTGCGGCACGCATTACTTTTCTTGTTTCATCAAAAGAAAAAAGCCGCTGAAAGTCATCGTTTGCTAGTAGAGACTTACGGTGAGCATGCTCCAACCATAAGAACATGTGAAACGTGGTTTCGACAATTCAAATGTGGTGATTTCAACGTTCAAGATAAAGAACGTCCTGGTAGGCCGAAAACGTTTGAAGACGCGGAATTGCAGGAGCTATTGGATGAAGACTCAACACAAACTCAAAAACAATTAGCAGAAAAGTTGAATGTGGGCCGAGTAGCAATTTGTGAACGATTACAAGCTATGGGAAAGATCCAAAAGATGGGGAGATGGGTGCCACATGAATTGAATGACAGACAAATGGAAAATCGAAAAATCGTTAGTGAAATTCTGCTTCAAAGGTATGAAAGGAAGTCATTTCTGCATCGAATAGTAACGGGTGATGAAAAATGGATTTATTTCGAAAATCCCAAGCGAAAAAAATCATGGTTATCACCTGGCGAAGCTGGCCCATCGACTGCAAGGCCAAATCGCTTTGGTCGCAAGACCATGCTCTGTGTCTGGTGGGACCAGATTGGTGTCGTATATTATGAACTGTTGAAACCGGGAGAAACAGTTAATAGTGATCGCTACCGACAACAAATGATCAATTTGAACTGTGCATTGATCGAAAAACGTCCACAATACGCTGAAAGACATGATAAAGTGATTTTGCAACATGACAACGCGCCGTCTCATACAGCAAAACCAGTCAAAGAAATGTTGAAATCACTTGGATGGGAAGTTTTATCGCACCCGCCGTACTCTCCAGACCTGGCTCCATCCGACTACCACCTTTTCGCATCGATGGGGCACGCGCTTGCAGAGCAGCACTTCGCCGATTTCGAAGAAGTTAAAAAATGGCTCGATGAATGGTTTAGCTCAAAGGAGGAACTGTTCTTTTGGAATGGCATTCATAAATTGCCTGAGAGATGGACAAAATGTATAGAATCAAATGGCCAATACTTTGAATAAATAAATTTTAACTATCCATTCTAAGTAACGTGTTTTCTTTAGCGAAAAAACCGGAAAAGAATTACCGACACACCTGGTATACGCAGGGAAATAGAGGTAGGAACAACGCACTTCGACGAGTTCGCATCGAAGTTCATGAGGACGTATAAAGGGGCGACAATTTGAAAAATGAAACTGTCAAAATTGAAGCACGTGATTTAGCTATTTCGGTTGTTTTGATAAATTACATGGTAGATATATCATTTTGCACGCTGGCAGTATCGAGGGATTGATTCTTGGTACATCCCTGGTACTTTCGAGCACTAAAAACTTTCGTGAAGAAATGAATCATGAAAATGTTGTCCATTGGTTTGAACATCAGTTCCTAAGACGCTTTGAGAAATCATCCAGGATACTTACGGATAGTGCAAGTCATCATAGAAGATCAATGTCCTATCGTAGATTGGAAAATTTATAGAGAACATGCCGCGTGATTAGAAGCAACAAAGGTTTATTTACTTTGCTGAGTAAGATTTCTGCAATATGTATTTTTCTTTCTCTTGTAGTGTTTTAATTTCCTATCAAACAATTGTAACATCGCCTACTGTTAACATTTTCTGTAAATCTATAATTATAATTACGGATCATTTATCGTGTGTGCTTATTTTTTATTATTATTATTCTCAATTTGTTTTAATATTGTTATCTTTAAATTTATAAATAATAGTACTTGAGCATATATCAACTTTAGACTGCCTTAATACGCTACACCGAGGAAAAAAATCAATAAGTCTACCCTTTTATGGCCGGCGCTTTTAAGTAATTAACCCTCCATTAAATTTTGACATTTGATAGGATTTATGAATCTACTTTTGCCCAGCTTTCAGAAGCAAATACCCCATAGCGCGGCGTTTGACTGCGATAATGATAACTGAAATCGGATGCTGACTCGCTATTTCAGGGTCAGTTTTTCTGCGATTTCTTTTACTTATAAATTGTAGTAGACGATCATCTGGTGGAGTGGTTATTCGTGATGGAGCTGAACGGTCACGGTTTTCCAAATCGTCTGTTTGTTCATATCGGCATATGATATATTTTATTATCGACGGAGCTACATTTAATTTTTCACCGATATATCTGCTGGAATAATCTTCTTCACGTGAAGTTTTGGGGCTGGAAAAGGCTGGATCGTTTACCAATACCTATTGATTTACCATGAGGCATTTCGAATACTGTACACACAGTACGAAAACGAAAATAAGAAGAATAAACATAAACAGATAATTAATGGTTTAATGCGTTCAACGTTACGGATTGTTATAGCGTCATGTTGTGTAAATGTATATAATAAAAGCGACATACTTGTTGCTACCGCACTGCATGACCCCAATATCAATTTTAATCCGATATTTTCAGTTCGGATCCTGTCTATTTATAAAGTTTGCGATTCTATTGTTAGTTGCACTATGTTAATCGTAAAAGTGAAAGTGAAATCGACAAAAGCAGAAAAAAGTTGAACGCTTGACATATTTGTGGGGACTTTTTTCTATTTTTAGGAGAATTGTCGTGAATTGTGGAATGTAATTTTGACTCTAAAAATTCTTTCATCTTTATCTATCTTACGACTGAACCATTATTATGGTTAATGGTATATTTACCATTTACCATTAACGCCAATAAATTTGGCGATCTGTTAACGTCTAAAACGCTAAAAATATTAGCGAGGTGCTTGGCGAGATATGTTAATACGTTTTTTTTTCTTTTTTTACTATTTAAGTAATAATTATGCGCCGATGAAACTCCAAATGCTAGCTAAAATTGAAGCCGCCTAGTCTAGACGAGCAACTGCGCAACATTTTAATCTTAATGAAGAAAAAGGAAAAAAAGCAGTGTTCGCTATAAAGACGTTGCTATAAATGCTGGAATGAAATAGGAACGTTATCGAGAAAAGTTGGAACTGGCAGTTTCAAAATTTCTACTGTCGCTACAGATACTACTTTATTAAATATTTTTAATAAGCTTTTCTGGATTTGAGTAAACAGTTAGAAGGATTAAACAATTAGAATCGAAATATACGGCTGCTGCTAATAAATGGATCCTTAGTGTAGAACAAAAACCAACCAAATTATTATTTTCCATAATTATATCCATAAAGATTTAGATTTTGGGAAAGATTATTTTTGCGGACAAAAAAATATTCCAGTCATCAAATAATTTAAAACTTGGAGTGTATAGAACAAATAACACTAAATTTAATGAAAAATACACTAATTAAAAAAGTTGCGGGAAGAAGACGTTGGCACTTGTTGGAGAATTGAAAGCTAATTTTCTTAAAAATGCAATGCTTCCTGTAACATTCTATATCAACCCGGTAACCATGCATAACATCTCTATTGGCTGTGTTCGAAACCAAAGTATTAACATTCTGGAATGGCCCGCCATCAATTCAAATTTCAACCAATTGTAGGAAAAACTCTCGTTCTCGAATATCTAAAGAGTTATGGCATGTCACTGACAACGTTTGGCTACGCTATGCTCCAATAAAATATTAACAACAATTGTTGAGTTACAAACCCGTTTAGTATAAATGTTTGCTTAATTTGCTTAACGAGAAACGTGAACGTTTAATAAATCATTAACTTTAAGGTTGAATACAAAATATTGTCAAAAAGAACGTCAAGTGAGCTCCTATGAGTTGTCCTAGATTTTTATGAGAGCAACGGTACCTTCAATTATTTTTTATTTTCACAATTCGAAAACTTGGACTTGCTGTGACGAAAGCCATTATTATCCCAAATTCCTTAATTATCATCTCGACGTTTTCATAACTTAAGACTCGCTAACAAAATTTGTCACCTGTTCCGCGTGACGTAGCAGATCATGCTCAATATTACTGATAAAATCGCGGCATTTCTTTTATGTCTAGGGTAAATAATTCCTCTGTAATAATAAGACAGATACGTTTTAGCGCATATGATGCAAGATCGAACCGATAAATATTTACGTTAACATCAAAAGTTCGCAAAATTCCATTGCAACGACGCGTACCGTGTACTTACCTGATTAGAACGGAGAAATGTCTAAAAATACTCTGAGCTTAACTTTATAGAAATTTTGTAAAACCATACCCGCTGCTGCAATATAGCAAATAGAATATTTTGGTAAATGTTTATCTAAAGTGCGTGTATATAGCTAATGCTAAAATGTCGATCGCTAATAAACATTTTCAGCCCATATCGTTAACGAACAAATAAATACAGACAGGAACTTGCTTAACAACATTTATGGCCGTTTTTATTTTCAATAAACCAATCGTATTGTTTACCCAATATAGACACTCGGTATATTTGACAATGGTATTATAAAAATAATCACTACGGCGAAGCTTTTCGACCAACGATGATCTCATGGGTTATAATATAACATTGTTTTTAGTGGATGTAAAAATGCTTCACGACAGCAATGACTTCCTGTACTGACTGTATTCTCTACACCGCCAGTTTTAATTTTATGCAATAATTTTATTAGAGGCTTTAAACACTTAAAAACCAACACTACGTAACTAAAAGAATGCTCCCAAACTGTACTCCTAACAAAAAAAAATAGGCTTAGGACATTGCTTTCAGCTTCTATTTCATCTCGATTTTGGTCGTTGTTCTGGGCTAGAAGCTTTGCCAAATTATCCAGCAAATTTTGTTCTTAGGATTAATATCTATTTGATTTGCATTATCGACGTGTCGTAAAAAAAAAGTACAGATAAATTAATTTAAAATTTTTATAGAGGCTGCGATATGCCCTTATCTCGTGGTTAACAACAATATAGAAACACGAACTTTTCTTAATTCCCCATATTGAACGGTATAAGATTCCTCTATATAGATTTCTTTTCTGGTAATTAATCGAGCTGGCATTGAAAAATTAGCTCGCTTGTTTTAACCAAACGATGCTATTTTCTCCACATTAAACGCTAGTCAACGTGTTCGAGTTTGGCCCAGTTTATTTCGGACGGAATTATTGACGAAAACAAGCGACATTTAACACTTAATTAAGAGCACTTTTCCTACTTCTTCCCCTTCTTTCCTCTACTTCGATCTCAACCCCTCGCCCCAATTTCAAGCGTACAATTTTATCTCTCGTAATTAAAAATGGACGCCAATAATTCATGGACTTCGCTAATAATTTCCATCCTATTCGCAATTTCTGTCTCGTTTCCTCTCGCTACTAATTTTCGTAGAGGATTCCAAACGCTCCTGAAACGCATAGGGTTAGGCCGAAGAATGCCTCTTCTCATCTAGGTCTCAGTCTAACGATCGACCATCATGATCAATAATCTACTCGTCTCTCTCGGACGCTTCTTGTTTTCCCACCTCGACGCGGACAGTCGAATTTTCCAAAGGCACGGATATCTTGGCGTCGAGTTTCACTCACATGAAAATTCGCTAGCTGCGTAGATGCTAGAGATGCAGATTCACTCGTAGCCGTTTTGAATATGGGAAATTTTAATTTTTTATAATAAAATTCATTTTAATAAGCCTTTGTTGAATGGATAGCGAAACATGTGCGCGAGGCAGGGTGAGCTAGTTTAGTGTAAGGCAACGTAGTGCAAACTATGCGAGGCAAACAGTCCGAGGAACCTTTGATGCTGGCTCATCCGAGGTATCATTTATTAAGAAAATCAATTGAGAATCACTACATGTACTTCTTTCACCACTTTATACACATCCTATATAAAAATTTCCGTTAACTTTAGGAGACTCACCCATCTCTAATTTTACTGCCATTGTGTATACGTAGTAGAATGTAGCAAGTGTGGTAGCAAGTATAGGAGTATATCTGTCGAACGGCGTGAAAAGGCAGATTTCCGTCACCTTCAGAAGTATTTTAGGTCTGTTCGCTACGTCACTGGCTCATCTTGCGTAATTAACTTCACATTTCCTTATAACTAAAGATAATAGAGAGCTGAAGCAATCGCGTTTATGAAATGTTCGCCAAAAGTTAGAAATACTTATGATGACTTATTTCGCTACATAAATTTTCCTTTCGAGACGATTCAAAGAGCAAAAACGTTTTCAATTGTCTCGATTTCCAGGAAAGTGTAAAATTAGTAAGAAGATACAAAGAAAGTTCTGCTAACTTTAGATGGCGCCAGTTAATAAATTAGTTAAACGACGTAAGATTTTTATGTGATAGTAGACACTTAACACAGTACCTTGGGGTGGTTACCAAGCTACAATGTCCTTTGTTCAATTGTTAGACATAGGTCCTAAATAGCGGTTAGTGATGCGTAACTTTTCTGAAAGAGGTGGTTTTCGCCGGTTTCCCATTTCTCTCGCGCCCGTCACAGATCGCCTCATTAATCGAGGACGCGGCTAGAGGCGTGTGGTTGTCGCTCAGGGTTTATTATATATAATTGCAAGCAGTTTTGTGCTTATGTAAAACTTTTAATTGAAATATGAATACAAAAGGGGGACGCCTGGCATTAAGTGATTCTTATTTATCAACTCTGAACAAATATTTTTTAAATATTCCAAACATCTCTCAGCAAAGAAATATTTTATTCTTCCCGCTAACCGTAAATGGCACTGTGCTGTCTTCATATATCATTTTGTGGCGGTTCTTTAAAAGGGGTGTTCTGTGAATCCAATGGTGGTTTTCCTCATAAATCAATTAGATTGACTGGATGTCAAATTGCAGTCGTATGCCAAAATAATTTAATACAATATTTGTAAAAAAATTGACGGTAATCAGCACCTGTAAATTTATTGAATAGTATCCAAGTGAAAGCTTGGAAAACGCTTGATCTCTTCTAAAAGATTATATAAGATATCTTCTCCTATCAAATTGGTTAGCGGCATTTTTCCCAGTGACAATCGAGTTAGAATGCGTCACAGCCAGCCCGTCAATCTTTTATCAGAGAGATGTAGCAGTGCGCATTTACTGTCAAAAATATCCGTTAATAGAAAAACCTAAATAATTAGGGACAAAATTTCCGTATAGTAAGTAAGGCACAGTAATGACGCGAATGTCGTCGACGTCTAACTATCAATAGGTAATTACTTTGACGGTGCGAGAGATTGGACGCGTGCAAGCAAGAAAAAAGAAACCAAGCCACACAGATTATATATAGGAGGAAAGATATATTATGGCGCCGTCAACTGCAGCTTCGATATCGGAGCACTGGTTGACCCTGATGACGTGCACCGTTTGTGAGAATACTCCTGACGAGTCGCCCGTGTACCTCTGTAATCTCGGGCATACATTGTGTCTGAATTGCTTCAAGAATATGACGAAAAGCGGTGAGATTTTGCCATTTCCGTTCTTCCAGCAAAGTATTTATATTCAAAGCAGTATTTGTTTGATATCAGTCAAAAATCACTTGAAACTTTTTGGACAGGTTTACCTTTGATCTAATTTAAGGTGGTACTGTGAAGCAAACTTTGTCGTACTCTCTTTTTATATTTCAACTGAATGCTCTTATCTCTACAAAAAAATTAATAAAATTGAACAGACAAACTGTAAATACGTAAGATGTTTTCATATTAAAACAAATAATAAAAGATTCGTAAATATTTACAATAACTTTGAAAGCTGTCTTGGAATTCGCATAAATATAAAAGCTATTAATCTATCCGCTTTAATAAAGTCTATTTACTTTTGAAATGTGCTTATATAAATAAAGATCTCGACAGCTTTATGATTATATTTTCTTTAACATTTCCTTTTTCCCATTCTAGGCATTCCCCAATGCACGAAATGCCAATCCACAAAATTCAAAGCGAAAAACGTATCGCCTGACTTCCTGAAAAAGCTCAAGTTCAAACCAGGCATCGGCAGGCCACGTCGCTATCCTATTCCCCAATCTAGAACCATCTCCCCAGCTCCATCCGAGCAACAAACGAAAAACAGAGACGAAACGATCACGATGGAGAAGCTTTTCCAATTGCCGTCGGAAAGATTGCAAGAGATCTTCGAAGAGGCGAGCAAGAAGAAGTTAGCGTTGCAGGACGGCATCGCTCCGAACTGCAGACGCCCTAAAAGCAAAGTGCCGAATTGGAATCAGAACAAGAAGGATAGTAGCGAATGGTTGGTAAAAAAATATACCAAACCGACGATGAAGGAGACCTACAGCACGACTTCGATGTGCAGTCGGAAGCCCTTGAATTGTCCGCATAAGCCGTGCAATAAGATCATAGCGATGTCCTCCTTCCATACACACTTCAAGCACGAGCATACTGACATTCCGAGGTACAGCGTGGATCGCGGAAAAGAGTTGGAGATACAACTGGAGACGGACGTCTTAGAGTTTAACACCACGTTCTGTCTGGGGATGGTCACCCTTTACGAAACTAATAGGTTGAACGTGTGTAGGAGTAATAACCCAACGACAGCCGCCAACGTAGTCAGGAGGTTTGCGCAAAGGGTACCCATCGATACCTTTTGGATTATGGTCAGCGGATCTTGCGAAGCTAAGAAGTCTCATGCCTACATAATTTTCTGGTTGTTCACCAGCAACGATCAATTCTACAACTGCACATTGGAGGTGGCCTCGCAGAAGGAGATCATGTCTTATTCCACGTTTTGTTCGGTCAACTGCATGCAGGACAATCACGAGGTGAAGGCCGTGGCGCAACGACTGAATTGTCTATACATCACCTACGGTGCGATGGAAAGCATCCTCAGTTATGGTACAAAGCCGAAATTCAGAATGACCATACATTGATCCGTCAGTGAAATTGTGGAAGTTTTCATGTGCACAGTCAATTTAGAGTCTAAGGTCTCCTTTGCTCTTTTGTATTGACCGCTTATACGCCATATATAACAATCTAATGCTACTTACCAATACTCATAAACCATACCATAATACATAGGTGCAAAATAGAAAATAAGTTATAAAATATTCAAAAGAAATTATATGTAAATTCGACGAAATAAAATCAGTAATTGTATAGTAGAAAGAAAAATTCTTTTCTGCTATCAACATTTTACGTTTATCACCCCCTTTTTCTACTGTCACATTTTGGTCAATAAACATATGAGCAAGGCTTTAATTTTTTTTCCTTCTTTTACTAGTTATTCCGTTTTAAGTGAATCTACTTCAAGAGAAGTTATTGACAGAATCGTTACAAATATAACCAACGTTTTTGCAATCAATAATTCAAAATCTTTGGGAAACTTTCGATAACTTTGGTTTTTTCCTGAACTATCTCGTATCGTTCTTCCTGTAATTTTCAGGTCATAAATTCAGTAAATATAAAGCCTGTGAAAATGGATTCTGCAGATTCTAAGTAAAATCAGTTCCGTTATTGAGTTTTTTTTTAATTTCGTGATATATAATTTCCAGATAAGAAATCTGGCAAACATGAAAGAAGATGAGTATTTAATTTCTCAAAATATGCAGGAATAATCATAGAATTTCTTGGCGTGCAGAAACCTTTTTAAAGTATTCGTTTCGTACGTTATCATTAAATCTATTCTTAATTGGTGATAATCTTCAAATACTTGGCAGCATATGTATTGGAATTTTGAAACATTCGGTACAGTATAATACTTATCAAAAGCGTTCAGCAAATTTAATATTAGGGTCGCAAATTTCTGAATGGTAGATTGAATACCCTTGACCCGAAAAACGTCTAAAAAAACCCCGTTGCTAATAAAAAAAAACACGTACATACAGGACGATCAATTAAAAGGTTACAGTAACCATGCACGTATATATTTGCTCATGGGACAAGCGCATACATACAAAGCCAGGTATTTATAAAAAAAGAAGTTCAAGCCGTACAAGTTCAATAATCTCTTGACGATCGCTTCGTAGATTACGGTAGGAAACAAGGACTGAACAGTTACATACATTATGAAGTTACTCACCGCTTTAAAATGGTAATCTGTATCTGTTACGGGCATATGTCTCTCTTGGAAAAGTTTGTATTCTTCAATATGGGTACCTTTTCCGTTACGTGCAGTAATAGAACCCCATAGATGTTTCGGATCTTATTGAAATTCTTCAGGCGCACCACACGAAGCATACGAACGACCAAAGAATTCGGGCCACCCGAAAGGGATGTTAATTCTATTCGCAAATGCACATGCGATCCGTGTCCTACTAAAGCGTAATAGTACGTTACCTTCGTCGATTGCTCTTCTGCAATACAATACAGCACGGTGTTACGTTCCCCCCTCGATTAGAAATGATATCAACAGGTTAAGCGCAACAGTAAATCCAGTTACAGCCACCAGCACACACAAACAGCACTAAAGAACCACTCGAAGCACTGGCTAATGGCAGTAGCGAAATTGATGAGTCGATCCTCTTCTTAAATATGTTTATAATTTATTATTATTGTATGAGGAACTAGTAAATTAATTTTTACTAATCGATCGTTATACAACCGATTTGTTCGCACCAAACATAAAGTTCTGCTACTGCTGACGTTCTCTTCGCGGCTGCTATTCCTGCGAGAGGTTAGAAGCGTTCTGATCTGACACGATTTCGAGTCTAAACAAAAACGTTGAGCGCGTATGTGGTACAGAATCATAAAACCGCAGTAAAACGAAGTGGTGGTAGCTGAAGTAGAACCGGCAGAACCACCGGTGAATGTTTTGGTTGCGTGCGGTGGTAGTCGTATGTACGAAAAACGAAAGCTGCGATGTGTTGCAGTCGATAAATATACAGGGGGCTTTATTAAAAGCGTACGCGCAATAATGTATACCTATAACGTAACAATACGAATGTATCAGATAGAAAGCGTTAATGTGGAATTAGTCACACACATGTACATGGTTAATAAAAGAACAAATTAAACGATTACAGTGCTGATTTGCCTCAAAATTTCGCAAAATTTTCGATATGTTGGACTAAACAATTTAAACAAGGCGTAAATGATTAGAATAAGTACGTAGTATTATTCACGGTATAGATTATCAGCTAACTCCAGAGATCTGTAAGGCATAATGGGATGAAATTAGCTTAGTTCGCATAGAATTTCTTTAACTTAAGATTTATGGCTAGTAGTAGTTTTCTTGAACATTTCTAAATAATGATAGCAAGGACTGTGGCGTAGTGTGGCGAACAACGCGAAAGTATCGGCACCCTCCGCACCACACAAGTTTAATTTATTATATAATAAATAGTCCGGGACGGCCGTTTCGAGGACACGAATGGTCCTTATTATATAATAAATTAAACTTGTGTGGTGTGGAGGGTGCCGATACTTATGTGTTGTGAACATTTCTAGTCTAGTCTACAAGTTCCTAAAAAAATACATTTACACAGATTAAATAATATTCAGATGCGAAACACTCTTTCGGCGTCTTTGATCTCATGGGTCAAATTTGCTGACAACCCTCATTATAAATTATGTTAGTTTTAATTTTAGTTTTTGGTGTAAGCGCCCTTTTAAACGATGCATGCTACTGTACAGAATTTCATACTATTTTATGTATACACATGGGCGTAGTTAGAGGAGGGCACGGAGGGGCCATAGCCCCCTTTCCCACCAAAATAATCTTACTTTCTTATTGGCGGGCATATAGATAGACGTGCTTGTGGACGTCATTGCTTAATCTAGTCTAAACTGTAAAATAGACGCAAATATGCACCAAGGATGTCTCCGTTTTGATAGCCAATTCGTTACGCGACGCACAAGATTAAGAAACGAAACAAGTTATATAATTATGTACAAAGTTGGACATCCTGTATTCCTGCGTTTATATTCAATTAATTCATTTCCATTTTAATATTGGCAATGTGCGACACAAAAAATATGCCTATATACGAAATCATTTATTTAATCAGCTAAATCTAACTGTTTGAAATACTTTGCTACAATACATATGAACAGGTTTAAATTAACGTATTTTTCCGCAGAAGTATCCGCTGATAAGAATGATCTTATTTTCGAACATCTTCGTGCTAATTCGCGCAAACAATGGCACGCATGCGGACAGAGTGGAACACCTAAAGTCGCCAATATCCCGTACAGCCAAACTCCAGTTTCATACCCTATTGTTTCTCCGTCTTTAATCGTTTCCAATTGCTCTAAAATGATCTGTAGCAGTCTAACTTTTGCGCCTTGCGATAGATTGTTGATCGCCGAAAATTTCGGAATTTCAGAGGTGATCCTGTCAATCCAAAGACCATCTTGAATAGTTTCTAAATTTGGATTCTTTTCAATTCTGCTTTCTAGGAATTGTCTGAGTTTTGAGAAGTCTTTCAGCTTTTCTTTTTGCCATTGCTCTGATGGGAGCATATCTTCAGGTGCTTTAGTGCAGTTTTCGATCTAAATTTTACCAAAATGAGTAATAATTTAAGAGAATTTATGCAACAAGAAAGATTAATTTATACTTCTAAATTAATAGAATCTCCACTTTACTATTTTCTTTCAAGTCAACTCACCATATTGATTTTCACAGTTGGTTTTTTCAATTTACTTCGATCAACATCAACTGCTACCCATTTTTTGCATTGTTTGGCCTCATACATTACTAGTTGCAGGTATTCTTCTCCTGCAAAGAATGTTATCAAAAATCGTCAACCCTTAATAGGTAAAATTTACCATTTTGCGGTATAATGTTTGGGTCGAAATTATCTGGCAGTGTGACATCTAGGGCCTTTTTAAGTATTCCCGAGTCATCATCGCTGCTACTATCGTCAATATTAAGCATTGTTAGTACAAAAATTTATTTAAAATAAAATAGCTCAAACTAAGCTGTTAAATAGGAAGAAGTATACTATTTACACAGAAGCTATGCAACTTTCCTTAACACTGTCACTGAAGTTTTAGGTTAGAATTGTTTGAAAGGAAGCAGTTGTACGAAGATTTAAATTTTGAGTGATTTTATATACATAAACTTTCTTTATTTCTAGAAAACAGAGCTTCATACCAGTTCAAGTTATATAAATGTAAATAATGAATTAATTTTTCATTAAAACTAGATAACCTATATATAGCTTGAATCATACATACTGAGACATTTAAATTTGTTTTAATACTTAAAAATGGAAGAAAGTTTAATAAAAATCATTGTTAAATGGAGCGGAAAAGAATATGAAATAGATTTAACAGTGGATGATACAGTATTAAGTTTAAAACAAGCCATACATAAACAAACTGGGGTAAGGCCGGATAGACAAAAGCTATTGAATTTAAACTTTAAAGGTAAGAGCTTCATATTTAACATTAAAAATAACCGAAACAGATTATTTACTTTAAGGGAAACCACCCCAAGATGATTTTAAGATCTTCCGTCTCAATTTGAAGCCATCATTCAAATTAATGATGATGGGATCTTTAGAGGAGGATATTGCCGAAGTTAGTAAAGCTCCCGATGATGTTCCTGATGTGGTAAATGACTTAGAATTGGACGAAATAGCAATCGAGAATCAACAAATTTATCTATCCAAAGTTGAGAAACGTATTAAAGAATATGAGATTAAGATGCTAAATGAACCAAGGTCAAACAAAAAGCTGTTAGTACTAGATATAGATTATACATTATTCGACCACAATTCTCCAGCAGAGACAGGGGCGGAATTAATGAGGCCTTATCTTCATGAATTTCTTACATCTGCATACGAAGATTATGATATTGTGATTTGGTCTGGCACTGGAATGAAATGGATTGAAGAGAAAATGAAATTGTTGGGCGTTTCAACAAATACAAACTATAAAATATTGTTTTACTTGGATTCGTTAGCTATGATATCCGTTCATACACCAAAAGATGGTATTATGGATGTGAGTAATACTTTTGTAATTATATATGCTATTTATATTTTATGGATCGTTAATTCTTAGGTTAAGCCATTGGGAGTAATTTGGGGTAAATTTGAGGAATACAACAGTAAAAATACACTCATGATCGATGATATTAGACGGAATTTTCTTATGAATCCTAAAAACGGGTTAAGAATCCGTAGATTTAAACAAGCTCATTTAAATAGGGCCACCGATAACGAGTTGCTACGATTATCTAAATATCTGAAAGATTTGGCCTTAAATTGTGACGATTTTACAACGGTAAATCACCGACATTGGGAGAAGTATAGACCTAAGAAAAGGAGCAGTTCTAGAAATAAACTTATGTACTAATCAGCAATTTAGTTTATAATGATATATTTATATACCTAATAAATTTTTTTAATTTCTAAATGTTGCAATTTTATTCCACTGTACAGGTTCTGTTAGAACCTACAGTAATTTTTTTTTTTTATACAAGCGATTTTAAACAAATTTTATTTGGATTTGACGAAAGAAAGAAAACAACCAATTGAAAAGTAATTCTTTATTTCAATAAATATAACATTTTAACAAAGTGAAAAATCACATTTTGTTTCAGTCTATTCAGAACAAAGTTGAGAATCCATGCATTTTGCAATATCTATCGTAGTATTTGTGTCTTTTATCTACGTTTACAATTACGTACATAGAAAATATACACATGGAACTAACCATATATTAAAAATAATTACACAAAAATTTATACAACTATTTTCTAAACAGAAGATGCTTATTTTCTTTTAGATATCAAGGAAAAATGCCTAAGTGTGTGGATTTAAAATCAAAGGGAATCTTTACACTTAAAACAAATATGCATTGCTACAGAATTTTTAAAAATGATTGTTTTAAAAAAAATAACATTAATATTATTATGTTACTTGGGGTTACTTCTAGGTTACATTACAGATTCAATCGCTCTTAATTTGTCCGATTTTTATCTTAGTGTTCTGTGCCATATCTCCAATCTTTTTAGTTAGAATCTTAGTATATACATTAATAATACCATTCTGCTCCATCCCAGGTACAAGCAAAATGGCAACAACAAGTAAGTACGTTAAAAATAGGTTGTTGATATTGTTTCCAATCCATGCTAGCAGCATCAGCACTATAATTGTGCAACTGTAATACTGAAATGCATATTGTCCAAATTAAAAAAATAACGCGGATAAAATAAACAAGGCAATTTTCTTACCAATTTTGGTTTGAAGGTCCGCAATTCACAAAATGTGCTTGCTCGATTAACGATAACATTGAAATACTTTAATAGCATTAAACAAACTTCATCCAGTTGTTTCTCTTTCTTCTCAGACCACGTATCACCTTTCATCATCGATGCAGTCAGCAACGGGACAATGTAATCGCTTATCGTTATTGTTAAACCGATTATAGAAATAGCTGTCAACAAACTTGGATCCAGCAACCAAATACTCATAAAGAGTATTGTTGTACCTAATATAAAATCACATCGACATTTGCTATAGTATATCTTATAAAGGTACATACCACCAACTAATGCACAAGGATGCCATGGCTTTTCCCATAGAATCACAGAACTAATGGGTAGAATTATTTCTCTCCAGTTTTTAACGGCTGCCTTCAATTTGTTGAGCTGCGTCTCCTGGAATGAAAGTGAATACTTATAACCATTTCAACCAGGTTAAGTACTTAAACAAGATTCTACGATGAGAATTCTTTAATCGGAGAGAGGAGAACTTACTTCGTCTGCCATTGTTTGAATCCCAAGAAAACGGTCAAAATCAAAGAAATAAGAGGAACCTTTCAAAATTAAACCTAAATTACGTTTCTATTTTAAATTAACTGGAACCGATGTGGATGTAGATGACTCTGTTAGGAATGACGCATGCGTATTTTACAGAACGTAACTGACCGTTTTTCAAAAATTAAAACTTTGTGCTTTTTCGTCTCGTTCAAGTTTTGAATTTCTATCGTCTTAATAATATCGGATATTTCACTTTTACCTAGGATTTACGTGCTTGGAAAGTGAATGATTAAAACAATAATTTTGACATTTCATTTCAACGATAACATAGATAAGCTTATTTAGTTCATTCAAATTTATTTCCTTATTATTAACGATCTTTATCTGTGATCCTTATGATTATTTCCAGTTCAGGGGGGAACTTTGTTATGCTTTTTTTCCCAGCGATTGACTAATAATGCTACACATATTAATAAATAAAACTGTTGAGATTCGTGCCCTTATTTTATTAACTAAAATTTGCCAAAACGTGCTATTTTTATCAAAAAATTTGAAAAAATAATTTCACTTATTTGTTGTAATTTTTCTTTTGTATTATTTTTATTTTAACATTTTAATCTGTTTGCAGAAGTTATAAATACGTAGCTTTAACGGTATAGTCCGTCTCAACTTCAATATGCATTGTAAACAGCTATAGGGAACTTGCATCTCTTATTGTCCCTCCAACACACCAATATAGCTATCTCTATTACCGCTTGCTGTGTAGCCAGATGTACACGTTTACGTCTGCTGTATACTGTCACCTGTCTCTTGTTGTGGTTGTAGTAATATTAAATCTTTATTTAAATCATTAGAATTACCATATAACAGTTCTTTTCAGAGCGCTTACTGACTTCTACAGGTAAATTGTATATATTTTGACACTGGCAAACGTCAAATTCTAGAGTGGAAGCTGCCGAAAATACGCTTGAATATAGCTCATAAAGATTTGGCAACTCTGTACGCCACTCCTATAAGAACTGTACTGCAAGAATGGGGTTGAGACAGACTATAATAGCAGTAATAGACATTTTAAAATAATTTAAAAAATTGATAAATTAGTTTTAGTAACATAAAATAATAAAAATGAAAAATGTTGACAATAAACAAATTGAGTAAAATTATAATTTCGGTCACCGGTTGATGATGAGGACCATTCGTGTCCTCGAAACGGCCGTCCCGGACTATTTATTATATTACTATATAATAAATTAAACTTGTGTGGTGCGGAGGGTGCCGATACTTATGTGTTGTTTAAAATTATAATTTCTTCGTTCTTTTGATAAAAAATTTTAAATATTTAACTATTTCCACAAATTTTAATAAGAAATATAATGTGGTAAATCTCAAGACATTTTTACGCTTATGCACCTCTCCGTATATGTGCGTAATTATTATTACATAATTAGTATTAAAATATTATTTTAATAAGTCGTTATTAAGTTTAATAATAACGGTAACTTATTTGAAATTGACCACTATTATTATTTATAGTATTAAATGTCGTACGGTTGGTAGTCCTGAAATTCAAAATATCACCCATTCATATATAACAGTATAGAACGCCACCATTTATTGTGACTTAGTACTACTCAATTTAACATTTAACATCCTAACATTTTTTTATACATCTTATGGTTTAATATTACATTTCTAAGGGATATGGCATCGGTAATTCAATATTTTCTTATATTTAAACGCTTATCAGTTTCTAGCATAAATAGGTTTTAATGGTGAAGCACGATATTGCGTATTCCGTATAGAGATTGCATCTATTTACATTAACTATTTTTTTTTCCAGATGTCTAACAATGTAGAAAACTTATCGCCGCAAATAATAAGGCGAGTCGTTAAAGAAATGCAAGATCTAGTCGCAAATCCACCTGAAGGGATAAAAGTACAAATAAACGATGAAGATGTTACGGATATACAAGGTTTTATTGAAGGGCCAGCAGGTGTTTCTATTCAGTAATCCTTCTCGTTTCCTTTTAATGACATTTTTGATACTTTAGGAACTCCATACGTTAGCGGATTATTTAAAGTGAAATTGACATTAGGTAAAGATTTCCCGCAGTTACCTCCGAAGGCCTATTTCCTGACCAAAATATTTCACCCAAACGTCGCAGCGAACGGCGAGATTTGCGTGAACACGTTAAAAAAGGACTGGAAGCCAGAACTCGGAATCAAACACATATTACTTGTAAGTAAATTTTATTTGATACGAATGGATTTCGAGGGTTTCTTGATTTTTAGACAATTAAATGTCTTCTTATTGTGCCTAATGCTGAATCAGCGTTAAATGAGGAAGCTGGTAAATTATTATTAGAACACTATGATGATTATTTCCAAAGAGCAAAGATGATGACTGAAATACATGCGCAGGTAAGAGATTTTGATAAACTGATAAATTCTAAAAAAAACTGTAACTACTGTAGTTATTAATCGGGTTTCTATCGTAAAATATTTGCCTAACATACTATTTTAAAAGAAAAGCAACTACCTTTGTAATATCAAACCAAACCAAAATAATGTGTGATAAGTTGAAAAGTTTGTGCGGTATCTTAGATTGTAGATGGACGATAACGTCGACACATATAGCATATGTGGAGTAATAAAATAGAATTTATACTTATTTAATAAATACATAACTTCTCAATTTAGCTGTGCTATTTGCTGCTGAGTAATCTTCAGAATAGTTTGAGGTGATAAAAGACATTAACTTTCCTAATTTATGTTTTTTTTTTGACCTGGGTGATGGAAAAATCTACAACTGACAGTTTGTCCATTTTGAAAGAGTTCGAAGTTGAAAGAAAAGAATGTATCCTCTGTCATAATAGTCTTTATTTAAGGATACAAAAAGAAAACGGGAGCTTGGACCAATGCATCACAAAATTTTAATGAATTATCAAAATATTTACAATGTGTATTATTAAAAATTAATATTTTGGTTGCAAAAGAACCACGAAGTACTTATCTCTAATTATTAACTCTTGATATGTGCGATTCTAAACCTCTTTAACGGCCACCCCCTTTAACTTTGTCTTAACTTATAAGAGTGGAATTTATTCATCAACTCCGATCTCTGAGCAATCTTCTAAAATCATTTCTGTGTTCTCCCTTCACTTGGAGTGCTGTCTTCCTTGTGTTTGGAATGTACTAATAGAGCAATCGTAGAAATGGATACGGTGTAATTGAATAATCTCTTAATAATAACAATAATCGAAATTATAATAGTAATCTTTTTATGAGTCCGACAAATACAGATTATGTAGGACAAGTCAAAATACCAAACATAATTCTATGCAACAGTATATCCCAGCGGATGCTGCATTAAAATGTGGATAATAAATTTCCAAAAAGATCTGAGCGTGCATTCAAATTATTTATTTAAACCAGTAAAATTTGTCCACCCGTTTAACCTATGTAAAGACGCGGAATAGCCTGATTAATTAAAGTCGGCAGTTGCGAGGTACTACCCTGATTAGTAACTACCGTTTACATCATAGTATTTACTGCCGAATTTATAACTACGGTAGTTACCTCGCCATGTAAACCGGCTTTATGCTATTGTGCTTTGTAGTTGCCTATATTCACAAATCTCCAATTTTCAGCCACAAAAAAGTTGTAAAATTGCGATAACAGACGGCCCTTTAGCGAAAAAGCATGCAGGGGACAAGAAACTTATCGCAGAAAAGAAGAAAATACTCAAAGACAAAAAGAGGACGTTGAAACGTTTATGAAAAATGAGACAGTTTATATATATTTAAAGCGTACGATGTTGTTCAATTCGATCATCTTATACAATTTATTTTTCTACTATATATACTTCTTTTTCCTTATCATTTCCTTTTAGTATCGCGCATTAAATTTATGTAGTTGAGCTGGTTTTATTTATTTTGAACAACTTATTCTTTGGAAATTATCTCTATTTCATTAAATGTAGCAAGTTATGTCACTTACATTATTTGCATTTTTTATTTATTTGTTTACGTTTAATATGAAGCATTACATTTTATATTGTGCAACATTACCCACATGTTGTCGGACAGATAGTGCAATTGAAATATGGACATTATTTTCGAGAACGCGTTATGTTTATTTATAATTATGTAAATTTGTTTTGTGCGAATTCTTTTTTTTGTGTATTCTATTTGAAAGAAACAAAATGCATTTATGGATATATGTGTATGTTTTTTGTGAGATTGTTTATTAATAAAAGAATAGTAAAATAATGCTTATTTATTTACAATATTTCACTACAGTATGGATGGTAATAAAGTAGTTCTGTTCATTGAAGATTCTAGAGTAAACTTTAACAACGAAATGTCGTGTGACGGGTTGTATTATAAAGGGCCCCTCATTACTGCGTCGGCGGAGTTCTGTACGTACGTAGTACAAAATTAGTTACAAATAATTTCCGGCATCGCCGTCAGCTTTTTCAGACTTGGCGTGATGTGTGGCAGATGTGGTATTTTGAGTTATGCTTTTACTATCAATTTAGGAGCCAACACACGTGACACTTTGTAGGTTCAAGATGGTATAATGTAAAAATATATACAGGGTGTTAAATATATTCTGGGGCCTTCCAAGACATATCACATACAGATTCGACATACACAAAACGTGTTTATTCTATTCGATTCAATCAGTGGAACACAATTAACTTGCAAAGGGTCCCAGGGTAATTTACCTACTACCCTTATACAAAAAAAATAATTTCTTTTAAAGTTACTGAATCGACTGTGCAGTTATACTTATGAATATCAATTTGGATCTGTAATACAGACGGTATCGCTGGTAATATCACCACATGGTACGTGTAATAATTAACCTTTTCCTTCAAGAAAGGGGTTGCAGTACGAATATGAGAACTTGTACAACTTTGAGGTGCAGTAGAAAGCAGTATTTCAGACTTTTCTGTCAAAAAGAACCAATAATAATTTCCTTATTTCTGCGCCCCAAAGATATTAGGCTAAAAGAAGGAATTTTCTAATAGGAATCGGGCTTTCTACCACTAGATGTATACGTGACTAATAAGAGTAAGTGAAGTCTTTTTTCGTTTCTGCAGGCTTACTATGGACATATATTATTAATGGTTGCGTTTTTCCAAAGCTGTTCCAGAACTGATATTTAATGTTCTATTTGGCCATACGATTGACTCCTGCACCAACCCTTTGGCAGTGGCGATATGCTTCCGTATGCGCAGTTAGTACAGAGAAGTGTTGACAGTTTGATTGGAATCGTGATAGTTTATGTTCATGTTGAATCACCTACCATCTTTTTTTTTAGTCGCACCTCATCTGTACTGTGTGATATGCATGCGGATCGCTTCAGAGTTACTTTTTTTTAGATAAATCGAAAGCCACTATTGCAAAGGTAATTTAAATGGCATAACCTCTAAATTTATATGAATGTGAACTTGTGTTAAACTGAAAATAATCCAAGGATTGGTAATATTAATTTCATAAAAATTATACAAAAAGTGTGTAATACGGAAATAAATTTTATTTAAAAACGTAGAATAATTGTCTAATATGTAAACACAGGAGAGTACACAGGAAATTAAACAAAAATTGAAATGGTAGAACACGAAAGCGGCAGGAAACAAAAATTATGCTTAACATAAAAGAAAAGTAAGTGAAAAACAAAACCTAATTAAAAACTCTGCTATACAAATAGGTTAATTTTTCTGTATTGTGTCTGGGCGGAAGAAGTATTTCAATGTTGTAGTAATATACCTTCGGCTTGTTATTGTGATGTGTAGGGATGGTCAGCGAAGCAGCTTTAAACCACCTAAAATAAACAATGTCAAAAATAAATTTCAAAATAAAAATATTAATTGGCAAGGACTTGTAAAAGTAAAAAGAAAAAAAGAACTCACTTCAGTTCATGTACTATTTATTGATAATTATTTTGAATTTATTGTATATAGTTAAGTCCTTTACTTCATTCCAATTACAATAACACTTAATAAAAATTATTTACAATCTTGAAATAATACTTATAATAAAAAAGTGCAAACCATAAAGATCATATAAGTAAGCAGCGTTTGAGCAAAATTGAACCGAGATTTGAGAGTTCTATCAATACGAAAGTAGAATTTCTAAACAAATTAATTGGATCAAAGTCTACCATCATATCAATAGAACTTAAAAGCAATAAATAAATGGTTAGACTAGCAATGTAATATAGCTCGAAGTTACTATATAAATCGTAGATTACGACTTAAGCCAGAACTTTCCCCCAGACCTTATACCTTTTACTTTCGATGGTTTTTTCCCTTTCTCTCCACTCGATGAAGCTTCACGGCTATCTGTTACCATTGCTTCTTCAGTACCCTCAGTACGCTCTTGCAATTGTGTTTTTAGAGTTTTCTTGATATTATTGATCTATGAAAATCATTTAATACAACTGTAAATTCTTAATTTTTACTACTTCCACTTACCTCTTGTTCTATATCCGTCTTCCGTTGTACATTTTTATTTTTCTCTGAATTAGCTCTGTGAATTTGAGTTTCGACGCAGGATAGAACACCTTCACATGCCGAACACCAGTCTTCTAGACATGTTACTATAACATCTATGTCTTCGGCACGAATATCTCGTCCAATCGCAGAATCTACTTCTAATTGACTATTTTTTTGATCCAATTTTCCATGGATAATATCTAGAACTAATATTTTTTAAAAGGTTATCTTTCAAATAAGCAATAATAGACCTGCATAAATCGCTTCTATTATCAAATCTTCAAGATCTCGCACGTTCTTAATGTCTAATTCCTTTAATAAATTTGTGTATGAAATGCACTAGAAATTAAAATTGAAACATATTATTTAAAACGATTCAAATATACGTACCTTTGATTTAGTTGCAAGAGTAACAATAGTTAGATGTTGTAATTTTTTCGTTTGGTTAGGTGTTAACTGTAAATATTTATTTTTATTTTGTAGGTAATCGGTATAAGTTCCATATGCAAATAAATTCAACGTATTCCAATACGTTTCATTTGGAGAATTTCCAACCTAAAATCATTTATATTGCAGGAGTCTTTGTGCTATTTAATATGCTTGCATTACTTCTTTAATACTTGGCATATCTAACAATTCTCCAAAAACATATATTCCAGGTGTTTCCAATACTTGATTTATTAATTCTAAACATGCTGCCCCTTTCACATTTTTACCTAGTAAAATAAATTGTTCGAGGGGATTTGAGGAAAAGTTGTTCTTCTCTATAACCATATTTTATTTGTTCCGAATAAAGTGTTATCACTACGAACAATTTTAGAAATAATACAATGATTAACTGTATAAATCTAATTTAATTATTGTTGGTTATGTTTAGAGTTCAGTTGACGTATCGTAGTAACCTTTGCGCATGCGCAATCTGATTTTAGAGAATTTCTCGCCGTCATATTAGGTATATATTGGTTATTTTGGTCGCTGGGACAACCAAGTTATTTTGAGTGTTTTTCTTTCGGATACTTTAATCTTTAAATAGCATCATAAATTATAACTTATCACCTATAAAGTTACAAATAGAAATTTAGCGTTCTTTGTTTGGGGAGGAAGAATGCAAAATTTCCCTTTTAATTGCTCAATTCAGAGATCTACCGAAATTGCACAAATTTGCCTATTGGAATTCAACAACATGGCGGGAAATTAATTTGAGTTTTAAGTGTTAAAATAGTTTGGAAAGTAGCCGATAGCCAAGTAAATAATGCAACCAGACGTAAGATAATAAAGTAATTAAGCAGTTCGACACTAATAATATGTATTTTTTTAATTTTAGGTGGAAGATTTGCAATTTTGCTTACATAATTTAAAAAAGGAAAATTTGGATTTGCGAAATGAAAATCAAATACAAAAGGTAAAAATAAGGAAACTCAGCGAGGATGTTAATAGAATGGAAAAGCAATTAGATGCTGTTTTCGATCCGAAACAGGTTTGTCTATGACTAGTGCCCTTTTCGATTGTCATGGCTGTGTGTTTTAGAGTGACAATTTGTCGAAAGTCTTATCCAGACATGGAGCGCATTTACTAGCAAAATTGAAGGAGGAAAATGTACTGTTATACAGGAAGATAGCTAACAAGAATTTTTATATTAAAAGATTACAATCAGAATTGGAAACAAACAAATTATATGTAAATGGAAAAACAAGGATAGTGACACCATCACCAAAATTATTAGAGCAACAAGAATTGGCCGCTAAAATTGGAGAAATGGGCAACCATAGGATGCTTGTGTCAACTAGCAATAGGCCAAAAAATAGAAGATCGAAAAGTGTTAGTAACACTATCGAGTAAGATATAGTTATATCGATGTAGGCATCAATTTGCTTCAAATAGATTTGATCTTTTAGTGCACGATCAAGGTCGATGTCACCGAAAATGAGATCTTCTGATAGCAATACAAAGGAAAAAAAATATGTTGAAAAGTTAAATAGTAACTTAGAAATGATTAAGAAAACTGGTGGCTTAAGAGGTTTCAATTTGGAGAAATAAGGGGAAACTCTATGTATAATTCTTGATAGTTTCAGATAATAAATTATCTCAGACATTTAACAGTTCCTTTTTACAAACCAAAAGTGATGCACCTCACGAGGAAATTCAACAATTACAATCTTATTTGATGAATGTATTGAATGAAGTGGGTTCTCTGAAAAGCACCATCAGTGATCTTCAGAAGGGCCAAACAAAGAGCTATAAGAGGTATGTAAGACAAACTAAATGTGGAATTCTTTGTAGAAAATTGTATATTATTTAGTGCGAATGCTACACGGTCAGTTCAAAAAGATGAGAAGCCTAGGCAAAGACAGCGAACTCCAAGTGTTATTAGAGAAGTAACAACAGAGTATGACAGCGAATCAGAAACTGTGACGGATAGCAGATACAGTTCGTACCCCTCGTCTAGAGGTAGTAATTACAGTGGGAGCACTGATTTAAGCGCAGCAGAGACTCAATGCAAGTCAAACCAGGTAGGAGCTCTTTTAATTTTTTTTTTAAATCATTTAAAAACACTCCAAAAGAGAATTTAATTACAGGACCAGCATAGACTAAGCATTTGTACTAAATCGATTGGCGTGCAAACTACCAGATCTTTCTGCTCTCCTAGATTTGCCTCCATCGACACACCCGGAAAAATCTTTAAAAGAAACGAAATCATTGGCGTGAAGGAACATTTCGATGTTGAATATGTAGATTGACATCACTTCTGTATATTGTTTCTTTGATGAAGTTATTAACCTGTCAGTTCTTTATTATCCTTTGAGGTATCTAATAATAAATGACTGAATAGTACATAGTTTTTTTCAGCAAAAGATTTAGGTGTTTGCTAAACCTTTGTATTGCGAGAGTTAAAATAATAGCCTCAAGAGTGCCAAAATAAATCCTTTTCACAATAACAGGCAAGAAAATAAAAAAAAGCACAAATTTAAAATGCAAACGGACACTAATGTATGCGGGTACTAAACATATATCTGGAATTTATGAAATATTTTGTGATGCAGTGTGTACCGATTGCTTAAGTGCTTGCAGTACCGCCTACGCATCCTTAGTCCACAATAGATCCACAATAAATGAACGCCCAGAGACTAAAAAGCTTAAAGACAAAACCACTACTCTTAAGATTTCTATTTCTTCGAAACTAACATTGGCCAAGGAAAATAGAACCAAGGGAAGATTCGCTTTCCAATGTTTCCAACATCAATGTGTATGTTTTTTAGTCGTTACTTCTTACTCTATCTACATATATAAGCAATCTAGCTCAATTTTGGAAGATCGCTGATTTTTCCCATTTGTTTGATCCTTCCCGGATCGGGAAAAGAACATGTCATTACATGTATTATGAATTTTGTTCATTACAGAAAGTAGTTATGAAATTTGAGAACTAAACTAGAAGTTTCTGGTGTGACGAGGGCAGATGGGGATGGTTGATAGCAGGTACTGCCGAACTTGACCTACGGTTTTGTGATTTTAATAAATATTAAAGTAATAAATAAAACTTCTTACATTTTAAATGTTTTATTCCATTCCATTATGGCACAATGATCATAATAATAATATATTTATTTATTTATTTATTTTGTCTTACGAATATTCACATGTATTATATTTCTGTATATATACTTGCAACATCCATGCACGTAACAGGTGTACCATTTACTCCTAATTTTTTAGAATTTCCTAAATAAAACAAAGAATAGAAACCTACGTTTGCGATGTTTTCACTTTTCATTTTAAATGTTTTTTTTTTAATTTATTCAATTTCGTGCACATACGTTGCTTTTTCGTATTTTATAAAATGTATATAATTTAAGATATCAATAGTAAAGGGTACAATGTAGTACCTAGATGGACAATGTCGTGACTACACTAGGCATAGGGCTCAAGTGTGCCTAATACAGCCACATTATCCGTGCATTGTAATAAGTATATTTCGTAACGTAATTACTTATTCTCTATACGCTTATGACACCATATTTATATAGAATATACACAATATAATATATTTAATATACATACAGATGTATTTTCTCACTTAAGTAATTATTTATACAATATATACAAATACGATAGATACGTTGAGTATTTAATTCGTATTAACAACTAACGTTCATAAAAATACTAATTCCTACAAAGTATGCTTAAAAAACGTAAAGATTGTGCGAATATTCTCTTAAAGTTTAATTTTTTCGACAATCTTAGACGTATAAAAATCTGGAAGATTATGTACAATATTTGTATAAAATAGATATGTACTGAACTTATTCCTTAAATTTTATATTATCGTTTTTATAACGCTATAATAGGTATAATTTTATATAAAATTATTTTAAATGTTGTCAGAAAGATAAAAAAGGAAACCTTCGTGTTATCGATATCAGATGCCAGTGCAGAATTGTTAGTTTTGAGGATTACCATAACCATCGTTGTTGCTCAATACGATATAGGCATAAGAACAAATATAAAAAAAAAAAGGAAGATCCGAGAACATTTATATCTTTTATGTAATGCTAGTAGGTATTTACATATCCTATTTATGTACAATATAAATTTTGTTCTACTTTTACAAATCGGATAAGTATGTACATGATGCTTCTTTTCGTCTTTAGTATCTTAAAAATTAAATTTTCTTATTAATTCCTTAATGTATGCATGTATATAGTTAATTATACAATTCACAGCACCTTGTAAAATATATTTTATCTTTTGAAATCGTTTTAGTATTAATACAATACGAGTGGAGTGGTGGTTCTTTTTTCCCTTAAGCAAATCTTTTCCTTATACTTGTCTTTACCCTTTTTCTATTGTATACACCTATTACTACATTGAGTGTTTTTTTTTATTCTAATCTATACCCTGTATGAACATTTTTTTTTGAAGTACAATTTATATAACATGCAGTGAGTTTATCAGAATAGAGGTACATAAACTGTTTCTTTGTTTCTTTCATTTTATCCTAGCCAATATTAGTTGGAACATTTTACTATGACGTGCATATTTGAAATATTTATATATATTTATTAATGGATCCTATATGAAGTAATTAATATTATAATATCACAGCTATATAAATGAGTTAATTTTATTGTATAAAACAATAGGTAATTCAATTGCTAAATTGTGTAGACTTAAAGCCTCATATATACCATACTTTTCTATTTTCATTTTAAATTTTTATAAGTAGGTATTATATACAATATTTAAATATAACACAATAGAGACAAACGTGTATTCCTATATCTTGTAGCTTTTGAGCTTATATCGTAAGGTAAACGCTATGTTTTCCTAATTAAATTGTTATTTGATTGAACAGTTAAATGTTCATAATAAATATCGATAGAAAATATAAAATTAATTTACACCGTTTGATAAAATTAATAGACACCCTACACTGTCCAACCTACACACCTAACAGGCTAACCAATTGGAATATATTTAAAAAATTTATAACAAGAAACATGGGCGTAGCCAGAATTTGGATAGGGAGAGGGGCGGGGGTGACATTTTGGAGGCTTTTCTGTGACCGGTATTAAGAAAGGAAAGTGAAATTATTTGTGATGTAGGCCCCCCTCTAACTACGTCCATGACAAGAAATTTTAACAAATATTTAGTTTTTATAAACCCATTGTTTTATTATGAATACTGTTAATGAAAATAGAAGACAGAAGATAGGTTTAAGTTAAAAAGCAGAAAATGTTCAATATTCATCATGCGTGTATCCAACAATAGATCAGCGAGATAAGAGATAACGAAACTGGGGACATAATGGATGTTTTTTTAATTGTTCGAACGGTAGCGAGCAACACAAATACGTCTTTTGTAAGTAGATTAGATAGAGCTGCATTTTAAACGTATTTGAATAATTAAAATAATTCAACGTGGATGAAAAATATCGATCAGGCTCGTAACGGTAATCATAAGCATAACTACAGCTTAACTTTCGAGCGGGGGCGCCGGCGGCATTTACACTGCCATTTCGGAAAAATCCGTACCCAGTAAAGAAGCACTAATACATTTCGAACGTGGCAAAAATCAAAAGCAGTATAAAAGCTCCCGCGCGCCCGCTCATGCTGGCCAATTTTACGCGCCCGCGCGAAGGTTAAGAAAGACCTTCAAAGGAGTGGTGAAGATTTAGAGATATACATCAGAATTTGAACGTTGAACACATGTCGAAACCGCGAAGTTGAAATTGTCGAAATGGAAGGAGCAGGGTAAAATAGGTTTCGATAATATTTTTTTTTATATAGAAGACGATTATGAACGAAATGAAATGTTAAGATGTTTTGTTCATAAACAAGTGTTATTTGCAATTATTTTTCTATTGTTAGTACAAGTATTTTAATCTCTACGTATTAAATATCGTACTGATACAATTAAGAATCAACTGCTTGGATCGATGGTCGAATCCAGATTGTTACCATTCAAATATCTTGGCAGTCCAAAAGTTGATTTATTAATGATTTTGCGTACTTAATTTCGCTGTATTTAAATGGACAACAAAAACAATGGATTTTGATAAAGACATAGAATACCTCCTGCCTCCATGCCTCCTTATTTTCAAAAACTTTTGTAAACGGTCAAAATGCCTACCAATTGGTTGGAACGGATTGCAAGGCAAATATTCATTTCACTTTGCCAAAATTTGAATTTTCCACTTTTGAAAATATGAGGGTGATGTACAGACTCTTGCGAAATATGGACGTATGAGGATAACGATTAATTTTTTTCTTTATACATATACGAGGTATATGAGTATGAGAGGAAAACAAATAATGTTAGACATATATAAAATCATATGGAAAGAAGAAGAACTACCAAACGAATGGAAAAAAACGTTAATTGTGCCAATATATAAAAATAAGGGGGATAGAAGACATTGTGACAATTATAGAGGCATATCATTAGTAAACACTGCTATGAAAATAATGGAACGAATACTAGACAAGAAAATAAGAACAGCAATAGGAGATACATTTGAAGAACCACAAAGTGGGTTCATAAAAGGCAAGAGCACGCAAGACCATGTTTTCTCTATTAAACAATTAACACAAAAGATGTCACAAGAGCAGAGGAAATTATACTTGGCATACATTGATTTGGAGAAAGCATTTGATAGAGTACCAAGAGAGAAATTATGGGATATTCTGGAAAAAAGGGGCTTGAATAACAAATTAATACGACTCATACAAATAATATACAATAACAACATAAATGCTGTCATCTACAATAACACCGAATCGGAAACCTTCAGAACAACAGAAGGTTTGAGACAAGGAGGAAGCTTGAGCCCAGTCATGTTTACTACGTACATGGATGAAATACTTAAAGAATGTACCAGAAGAAGTAAAAAACTTACAATAGGACATATGAACCTACAGCGGGTGGCAATCTCAGAAGGCGCATTCGCGGATGATGTAGTACTGATGGCAAAGAACGAACAAGATCTACAATTAAATTTGGATATATGGAACTCTGTACTGAATGAGAGTGGAATGAGAATAAACAAAAATAAAACGAAAGTAATGGCAATAGGAGAAGAACCAGTATTAATGAAGATACAAATCGAAGGGACAAAAATAGAACAAGTAAAAACTTTTCAATACTTGGGAGTTACAATTGATGAAAGCGGGTCGCAAGAAGCTGATATTAATAAAAGAATAGAAAAGACAACGAAATTGTATTATGCTATGAGCAGTAGATTTATAAACAAAAAGGAAATATCTAGTACAACAAAAATGAAGATATTTAAATCTATCTACCGACCGATCCTAACGTTTGGCTGTGAATCATGGATATTGAACCAAAGACAGAAAAGTAAAGTACAAGCTGCTGAGATGCGATATCTGAGAAGAGTACGAAGAGTTACCAAATACGATAGAATGAAAAACGAGGACATAAGAAAGGACCTAGAGATAACGCCAATTTTAGAGTTTGTTGAACAAAGACAACTAGGATGGTGGGGACATCTACAAAGGATGAGCAGTACAAGACAACCGAAAAGAATATGGGAAGCAAGAATTGCGAAGAATAGAAGAAGAGGTAGACCAAAACAGACATGGAATATGGTAATTACAGAAATTTTGAAAAAGAAAGGTGTAACATGGACAGATGCAGCTAAGATAGCAAAGGACAGGGCGAAATGGAAGAAATTTGTGAACAGCTGAAGAAGAGATACTGCCTACACCGTTTAACGGTAGACAGGCTTTGGATTATATATATATATATATATATACATATACGACAGAGATAATACGCTTAACACTTACTTACCTCTTCTTTAAGACTAATATTTACTTTATTTAATTTTTGATGATGAAATTGATGAAATGTTGAACTTTCTCGAGTTTATTGTTAATGCATTTGAAAGACTTCGGGTGTCATCAAGTACACAGGTAGATACTGTCGAGCTATACAAGTCCAGCATGTACTGTTTTCTTTTAATAATGAAAAATATCCTTAAAGATAACTTTAGACTGTATTAATAAACCGTTTGCGCTAATTATTACATTAAATTTCTAGAATTAGGAAGAGCGTAGAAATATATAAAAATGTAGCAAGCGGTACATTAGTACAATCTAATATTAAATCCTACTAAGTATAAATCTCTACCTATCTAATTTTAATTGTGATTTAAAGTACACACGTTAATCAATATGTATATTAACGAACAATAATTTCATATTGGTGATATATTCATAATATATCCTTTAAAACTTCAGTTTTAGTAAATATTGAGTAACATTTATCTAGAATTAATTTAAAGTTATTTTTATTAAAAGAGATCTAATGGTAATATTTTATTAAATTCTTAATTCTTTCAAATTCTCTAAAGAATTTGAAGAAGTCTTTTTAACATGAGATTTAATTTCACCAAAGAAAACAGTTTGTGTACTGTTATTAATCCTTTCCTCATTCTGTCAAGTTAAGCAAAAACTTAATAAGAACCAAACAAAAAACCAGAATCGTTGCGTTGCTTCTATTATACTTCTATTGGAAGTCTTCTGGACTTGACGCTGGATGGCCTGGACAAACTGGCAGTCGCTTGTTGCTATACCGATACGTCCTTTATTTGTACCGTCGAAATCAGCGTCAATGGTCCATTGCCAACGTTGCAGTTGTTATTCACTTTCTGCAAATGCTCCGGAGAATTTCGTCGGATCGAAGGATTGCTGCCGGATGGCGGAATGGTGGTTTGTGTACCTGATTCTTTCGTTTCTGCTTTGCGTCCGTTTATTCCTGCGATTAATTTTAATGTTTGATTTTTTTTGGGGGAATTTTATACTTCGCTTTAACTGTCGCAAACCAAACATCAGATTTTAAAACGCTATCTAGATAATTATTTAATTAAGGTTCATTTAACAACAATACTGATAGATGACGGAATTATCTTATTAATTAAAATGTAATAATTTAGGCTAATAAATAATAATATTTGCAAGCTTATCAAGTACGCTTTTAAAAAGTTCACAAGCGTGGTCAGTATCTGAATCAATCTATTCGACTACTTATAATTCTTTTCTTATTAGTTATTTTTAATTACGGCGACTGTTTTAAATATTGTTAATCTTGAAGATATTACAAAGTATAACTCGTTGTTATAGCTTCTTATTTGTTCTTTAAGGCCCGTTTGTAACGATGTAATAATTTCTACACTAGTTCGTAGAGTTTTTCAGACAAAATATTGCAGTGGAGCAGACAGTTAAAAAAATCATTATTTGAAAATCAGAAGTGGGGAGGCTTGAAATTGATGCAAAAATGTTTTATAAAAATTGACCTGTCCGAGCAAAACAAATTTGGGTATCATTGATTGACTATAGGGCGCTCGAACGCATTGTATAATGCTACACACTTTAAATACATAATAAATATGATTCAGTAAGCAGAGAAACAGTAAAATGCGATCATTATGTTGATGTACGAGACTCATTTGAGGACAAACATATTTCTCCAAAACGCACACTACAATATATGAAACTAAAATATTCAAAGAATAGTTTTTCCACAAAAGATGGTTTGTCCCTTGTTACCTCGTTGATTCAAACTTACCATTCTGATGTTCCGCTTCAACAGGAGGCACATGCTTCTGTATTTGCTGCTTCTGATTACACGTAGCAGCTGTCACCATAACGGTGGCCATCATACTACCAGATCCTGCCGTACCCGTCGTCTTACTGATGGCGGAATACCTCATAGGCATCATACTTTGCCTGACGTTCCTCTCGGGGCGTATTAATATAATATATAACTAAAAAAATCAATTCAAAAAGATCTCAGGCGTATTTTATATTTGTTTCAAATTATTACTTTTGGCGAAAATAGACAGGCAACCGTTACGCTCGCGGACAAGCTTATGGTTACGGACATGCTGGTTATCCTTAAGGCTACGTGATTGGCGGTGCCGAAGTATAAGGGCACGAAGGCCAACCAGATCACGCAGGTCGTGTACATCGTGAAACCTATGATAATAAAGCGATGAAATAGTTGAAAACAAAAGACGAAACAAGCAACCTACCGATATGTTTGGATTCGTTGAACGCTTCCGGTATTTTGCGCGTCAGTACCGCGTAAACTGTGCAGATGACGATAAGGAAGATTGGGTAGGTGAATGCTATCATATAAGAAGCATCTATGTAGGAAGAACACACTAAGAGATTATCCTCTCGGGTTGGGTAGTGATGGATGGCGATCGCTGGCGATATGATCATCCAGACAACGTTGATTAGTACCTGTAAATTGGTTTTCTTTGTAAAATTTTGGAGCATCTGTTCTTGTTTTTACACAAAGTTGACTAGGAGACGTCTCTTAAATCTTCTCTTTGTTCAATTAATGACAATTTATGATTATTTCTTTCACATTTTTGCCTTCTATTTCAATATTTTGCAATAAATTCCTAAAATTATATTTATAGCTTTTATTGGTTAATCTTCTTCGTGTCGAATTACAGCGAATAAATCTTAGCGTTGAACTCTTCACATCTGCCCTGTTGCAATACGGTTATGCAAATTATAAAAACCGATTTTCCAACGCCAGCTGAGCTGTTTCGTTCGCAGTAACTCGCACGTAAAGCGCACGTGGTGCACTTATAAGCTGCATACATACATTGGAATCCATAAAATTTTTGCGGAAAAACCTTTTTAGTACGCAACATGTTAGTGGCAGCGAGTTTTGAAATATGTACTTGACATTCAATATTCCAGCTTCACATTGAGTGGATAAAATAGATGCAGTAGCTAGCCAATATAACAATATTCCACCTAACCGTTTCAAAGAATGAACGCAATTTTATATTCTCAGTTTGACCTATTCCTTTCCTAAATCCTTAGCGTTTACTTCACTCCCGTTGCTGTAGATCGCGGTAGGTCTGCGCGAAGGATATGAAGGTACTTATTTCGTGTAGTAATCCTAGCGAAACAAGTACATTATGTCGATAAATCAGAAGAATATTGCGGATAACGTACTACATTTTCTCATGTGTATCCTACGTATGTATATTTAGTTATAGCTCCTGTACATTTTTAAATTCAAAGGTGAGAAACAAGCCGTAGTATACAACTGCAGATGCTGCAAAACGAGGATAAATTGTTGGGCAAGACGGACAAAAATAAAACAATCCACTCAGCTGTTCAGTTCTAAGTTTTGGCAATTAATTTATTGCTTTATTAGGGAAACCAACTTGAAAAAATGAACATTTGATATCGAACTAAAGAGGCAGAGTGTCTTGGCGCTTTTTCGCTCCTTAACCACCAATTACGATACCGTAAAATAGGGTTACCTTGCGTCTTAAGGAGTTACATTGAAAAAATAGTACATTTCAATCTTAGGTAAAAAAAAAGACTCCAGGCAAATATTATAAACCGAGCCGAAGGCACAATTTTTCTGACTAAGGGTACCTTATTAGCATTGTAGGCCATGGAATAGCCCGATGGTAAAAATCAATATGGTCTCGTCGAGTACTACATGCCGAAAAAAAGTTTTAACGTTGAACTTAACAAATTTAAATGTACAAATATCTTACCTGAACGCCCACTAGACCAGTGCATATTATAAGCTGCGATCTGGGCGATATTAGGCTCGGTCTCTTTGCCGAGCGCTTCCCCGCGTTAAAAATGCGTGAAATTCGATTAGTTTTGGTTAGTAAAGCGGCGTAGACTACCGTGAAACAAAAACCAGCGCTAAACCTGCAAGGAAGATTTGTTAGTAAAGCGGTTAGTATGGCAACAATAAAGATCATTACTTAGTATAAAAAATATAAGCTCAAGTTGAAATAAAGCATAACCGAATATACACAGCACTAATCAAAGTATCCTCCTGTATATACGCTTCAGATGTACAAGCAAGTCAGCGAAATTGATTCTTGTCGTACATTTAGAAAAATTTATTTGAAAAAGTGAAATAGATCCCTTTTTTCACTTTTGGGTTTCCATCGTAGATAGCAGAACGCTTCCCATTCTCCCTTATTTACGCCTGTATCTCGTCCAGAATCCTGGAGGTGACGGTGAGAGCGGTAAAATCGTCCCAACTACGGGCAATATTCCTTGATGAATCGCCCTCGTCCTGAGCGCGGAACTTTGATAAATTACCCTTTTTCGAAGTGCTGAAGGGTGGTGGCCGCCATCGTATCCAATATTTTTGAGCGAAGTGCGATTAAAATGTTTGAAGATAATAAATCTGTACCGGATTGCGATATCGGGAAACAAATGAAATAGTAGCCTCCGAGTGGAGGAATGAGGACGATGGATTGAATTTAAGCGTCAAAATTATCGACAAGGAGGATGAATTTCAACGGTAGTTTGGTGCTTTTTAGAATTTGGATATAAATCACAGTGGAATTAGTACTTGAATTTAAAGAAAATCTATTTCCTTAATTGCCAACATTCACGAAGACAAAATCAAAATTAAACAAAACGAAACAGGAAACTAATATTGAAGAATTTATTTTCTTCTTTGTGTGCTGCAAACTGAATGCAATACTCACCTTTGTATGCCGCAAACGATGTCATTCGGTCTCAATACCAACGCATAAGTTACCGAATAGCACATGAATATCCCTGCTAGTAGAACGTAACTCAGCTCTCTGCCGGATGCCCTTACTACAGGAGTATCATTGTGTCTGATGAAGACGCCGCAGACGAACATCGTGATGAGAATTCCGGTGGAGCTGAAGGCCATAGCACCGATTGCCCAGCCGCTATCCGGTCGCAGATACTCTTCGGGGATGTTTTGACATTCGACGTGGTGGGGATCGGGTACTGTACCTTGCGGACAGACGATGCATTGTGTCGGATCGTCGGGGTGGCGAATCTGCAGGAGAGATTGGAGGGTTGTATAAATTGCATATGGAAATCAGTTTTAACATTTTGATGTGCTTTATATAAGCTCAACCCTTGTAATAACATCAGGAGTCTTTATGGGATTCAAACACACAGCACCGATCTACGCGTCAAGCGCAGACCCTCTTGCCACTGGACCATCGCATTGTGGTTCCACTCCATTGAAAGATTTGCCAAAAATGATTTTTGATGATATCATCCTGGATATTGGGAATTGTTACTGTAAAGGTACACATACTGAAGTATTATTTACCAGATTTTTTCTATTATTTGAAGCTTGCATTGTTGTTCTACGCTAACTTAAAGTTGAACGTTCTAACGTTGAAAGGTCTACGTACAATAATTACTTTGGTGGAGACCATAACGGCGAATTAAGTGGGCATCAATTTTACCTTATTTACGTTAATACAACATTACTTAATCGTCATCTTTGGAATTAACATTTATTAGAAGCTTCTTTACTTTGGATTCTAGATAAACGGGAAATACGTCGGCGTTAAAAGATATAACAGAATTGAAGATGAAAGGTAATTAAAGCTGCAATCCTACGATCCAGATTACACCGTTACGTACATATATATTGCTTCATTTCATCTTATCCGCCAAAGCAAATGTTATTGCGTCCACCTGAGTGACATGATTCACGATTCACCATAACATCTCGTCCAAAGGTTAGGACAAGCGGGTGTTGCTGAATTTCCTATTCCCTGTCTCCTCCTGCGTAATGGCAAGTCCACATGACGGGCCAAGAAAATGGCAAGCTGTTGCAATTTCATGAGATATCTGGATGGGAATCGCGTCCGTTACAAATTGCGAAGCTTGTTTTAATAGTAATACTACCAACACTAGAACAAGAAGAAATGAAGATGGGGAAATTGAGGATAACGTAATACAAGACATAAATTGGAGGCGATGGGACGTAAAGCAATGGAAAAGATATTGCTTTTATGTTTCTTGATCCAAGTATCGCAGCGGGTCAAAATTTTGGTCTAAGTCCTATTAGCATTGGAAAATACATTAGTTTTCCTATAATTGTCACTCATTCATCACGATGTCAGAAGCAAGATTCATCAAAATAGTTTCGATTCAGGCAGGAATCCTTGGAATTTAGGATTTAGGTGATCGACGCTTGAAGGTGAAAGAAATATCAAAAATGTCGGGGCTTTCTAATGCAAATCTTCGTCGAATCCTCCACGATTAATTAGATATGAATAAAATTAGTGCAAAGGCGGGTGCTCAAACATCCGGTATATAGATTATGTCAAGTAAAGTATCAATGAGTAATAACTCTGGACTTGCTGAAATAACTTTCAATATACTAAACACACAAAGAAGTGAACTTTGAATGGTATACGCGGTCGTATTCATCTGCATTTAGCATTGGCTCAGCGCCAAATCCAAAGCTAAGAGCGAGTCCAGCAATTAGCTGAAGTTGGCAAAGAGAATTCGGTTGTATATCTGCATTTATGTGTATGACATTTCTATGTATGTACTAAATCGCCGCTGAATGCCAAGAGCGTGCGCCCTAGTTGAATTCGATCTTTTTAAATCCTTTAAAGCCAATAATTGGATGACCGAATGAAGTACACGAGCGAAAGCCGGAATTGAAATTCTATCCGGATGTACATACGTAGTTTCTGATGATTAAGGTGAATTTGCAGTTGAAAGGGATTTCTCGAATTCTTTTTCTTGTTTCGGGATTTGAAAATCAATCCCCAGCTTTCTTAATGCGGGATACCAGATTGAAACCGAACCTTCAATAACTGGACGATGTATTTGTAACAATAACTAAATAATAGTTAAACCAACAATTTTTAATCGACAATAGGCTTTGTCGGGAAGCTGTTGTCTGACGTCTGAGTATGATACCCTCAGCAGTTTGAAGGGGGTGAAAATATTATGAGACTAGACCGATCAAGAAGAGGTAGAGGGCGATTTATAATGGACCGAGGTGATGTCGACGGCATTATGAAACCGTTTACTTAATCCGGTTGTGTAACTACAGTCCCGTGAAGTCCGAGGAAAGTTGACAATATGACGAGGTTTACATGAAAGAAATCTGACCCCTAAAAAATCTGAAACTGATTTAAAACTTATGCTAAATAATCGTGAAGCACACACGGGAACATTTTAATTGGATGTTGGAGCAGTGGGGGTTTGTTCTGTTCTCCAATCACACAAAGATATGACAGGGTCCGAAGAAAGCGAGTGTACCGAAGCCTTGGAAAGTGATTTGCGGAGTGCTGCATTGAAGACCGGACCGGCTATGGCGACGGGGTGCAATTTCTATAGAAGCACGAACCGACCCTATTTTTAGCGTTCATCAGGCGGTTATGAGAAAAGGGGCGTTAGCTCATGTGATCAAACGATTTAGTTTCTTAAATATTTACCATTTCTTAGTTGCTGCTTTCCATAAATTTGAACCTGTTGAATGCACCCATTTAAAGCGGCCTTTTTTATGCAAAATTCAAAGTAAAAAATTTTGAATTACGTTCGGAATTATTTTCTATTATTTTCGTTGTTTTTTTAGTCGAATTTAGCGCTAACTTTCACGCAGAATTACATGGACATGGTGATGCAACAATACGCGACAAACCAAGTGCGATCTGCGAAAATGGTGAACGGTCTGCGGCGTTTTATAATCGTTTGCGACCAAAATGACAACAGACAACAGTACAGCGACGGGATGGACGAGTCTATCTATTGTTTTATCGTGCATATGCCGATTTTGCACGTTCGTGTAATCGCAATACAGCCATTTATTATTGTTTTCAGTACGCAATTGGATCGTTTTTTACCGACTTTCCTGAATGGAAGCCGGTAATATTGTTCCAACGGCGTTAGTCGAATGTTGTTTTGTAAAAAAGTAGGTTATTCAGGTAATAGCGTTTCTGTTTATGGTGCCTAGCAGCTAACCAGCTAGAAATGTGGACAATGTTTGCGCGAAACAAACAGAAAATATGAAAATTGAAAACAATTGATTTCGTAGAAATTCAATTTTTAGTAATAAATGAAGTCAATTAATCTTTTCTCTTTTGTTTTTGTAGCCTTGTAAATATTTCTTTTACGTAGATTTCGGTATTTGGATATTCCGTGCTGTTGCATCGTACGAGGACCGCAGTTTCTTCTTCTGCCTAGCAGAACCAGCACATTGTTCTCTTTGCCAGGTATAGGTTGCTCACGTATTCCTCGAACATACAATATCTTGTTAGAAGGCCTATTATTGTTTTAACGGACTTCCTGTCTTTACCTAGCAAATCCGCTGTAAAATTATAAATGTAAATTCCGTGTCCAATCAGAAATTGCTTGGCCTATCTCTGACCTGAAATACTCTTCTCATCTTAGTTAGGCTACTCAGCCTATTAAGCACATTCGTGCAGTCCCAAACCAGTTTTAACTTCGTTTGTGCGGAGTCCAGCGTTTTTAGCACTGCTTGATTCTCTGAATAGACAGCAATAGATCACTATTTAGCTTCTTATTTGCCTAATTCATCAATGCCCTAGGACTGCTGCTGGAATACTGTAGCATTTCGAGGATTTGCAGCCTTATCAGAGAGCTTAGTAAGTGTGGTCTTCATTCGTAAGAAGTTCGAACTAATCCCCTCCGTAACAAAAATAATGGCAACCATTTCCTAGGACTATCTGTGTAGAAAGAAGTTTCACACATCACCTCATACAATTCATTAATGTAAAATGAGAAAATTGGTTGAAGCTGTTTTGTTGCTCTTCGACAATACAAATCAAGTCTTGCAAAAATTGCTAATATGTCCAAATTTATGGAAGAGTATATCTAGATGCTGATTCGTAACTGTTGAAAACTATTTTGTGGACGCAATAACTGTCTAGTTTAATATATAGTATGTCATGGAACTTGCAATACCAAGAAGAAGGTGCGAATGTTTGGATCAAACATATATATGATAAATATAATAAATGATTATAATTATTAAATAAATAATTAATACGAAGTTACCAGCACCGCCATCTGTGGACGCGTTTGTGCCGTTTACGGCTCATCGACACAGCTTTACGAGAGCTGGTAATCGATCGTAAGAAAGTCGTATATATACGAAATGACATGTAACAAGTGTTGATGAGAATAACTAAACCAAGATATCATAATTAATTAAAAATATCGAAAATATCGCTATATCGACTTCTAGAGAATAGAATATAAGTAAATATTCAACGATTCTGCGGTGGTTTCGCAATTCATTTAACTAATTTCCATTGGTGAATTTCCAACTAGACGAAGTCTGCTACCCTAACGGAGTTGTTGAATATTTAGTTGTATTCTATTCCGTAGAGGTCGATATAGCGTTAATTTTGGCAATTTTAATTGATTAGAATACCTTGCTTTAGATGTTGTTATCAAACACTGGAACACTGGAAGTCCGTCATGAAATGCGAGTTTGGAGGTTTGGGCCACCATAGGATATCGATTAACTACTGCTACGAACAGTGAGGGAGTGTGCAACTAATAGAGGGGACCAAACACATTAACAAAACTGAAATTATTTGTTCCTTTTCTTTGAAATTGTAATTAATTATGAACGTACAATAGTTATACGTTTCTGCCAAGTTTATATTTATTCGTAACATAAATAGAAACAAAATAAAGTTTTACCACAAATAGTGTTTATAATGGAAATGGCACGGACTTAAACTTTATAATTCTGTGCGCTAATCCAACAATTTCATCGGTTCCAATCACTAAGTTCTAAGTCGGCATTAAGAATCCGTAAAGCTAAAAAGCTTGTTCCTAAAAAAAGCGTAATAAGGACAAATTCGTTTACCGATTAATAAACTTCCTTCGCCTTTAATCCTAATGAAATTCGTAGCCGACTTAGTACTTAAACTAATATTACAGTTCGAAAAACAAAACCGAAACCAGAAACCGTGGGCTAGAAAGGAGAAAACCAATGAAGAAGAACTTTTTCCACCTTCGTCTATATTATCTTGGGCGGGTGTTGTATTACTTAATGCGTCTCCCTTACGCTGTCGGCGACAGTTGCGCCTGTTTACTTTTAATTTCCCAACGGTTATTTCCTCGTTGCGTTTTAATTGCATCACAAGATAGAGGAGTGTAAGCGAATGCTAAAAGTGGGGCCTACCTAGCTGGTGGTTGGTTACCAATGGAATTGATACGGAAAGAAAACCGATAATTTATCGACGCTTGTGCAAAGCAGTTAGTTGGTTAGTCGGAGTTTATCAGTTCGTGCTGCTGTCGCTTGCAATGTTTACTTTTCATAGTAGTTGGGTTTATTTTGGGATATGACTTGTACAAAGTTGGAATAGGGCAGCGCAATTAAATTTAGCAACCGACTTGTTGATATTGACGAAATGGACGTGTTTTTATTGGTTTAGTATCGCGCAATAAAAGCTCTTACGTTCATAAGTCTCGTA
This sequence comes from Marronus borbonicus, assembly GCA_902655005.2. Taxonomy (NCBI): domain Eukaryota; kingdom Metazoa; phylum Arthropoda; class Insecta; order Coleoptera; family Scarabaeidae; genus Marronus; species Marronus borbonicus. The sequence goes on from LR737386.1 coordinate 6,629,824, forward strand.
TTTTTATAAAGTTCCAACTTATTTGCGCTTATCAAAAGTTGAAATTATCAGTTACAGTGTGAATGAATAAATTGACTTACTTATGACATCTCCATTTTCGGTATTTTCTTAGAATCTCTTATTCTCAAATACCAACCAACTCAATATCCAACCCAGAAATTCAGAATATAATGAATCCATCGCATAGTACGGATATTGCCGAGTGGCATGCAGGGGCTTTCAAGCTGAAGAAGAGATAGCGGCACGCTTCCTCTGCAAGTGTCCACCACTGGCGGATCACGCTGGCTGAGGTGTCGCTTTGTTGAGACCCCAACAGCACGATCCTCATAGGCAACAACCTGATTTATGCCAAGTGGTTTGGTAGTCAATTTATATATACTTAATATTTTGTTTCCTAGATTCTGTAATTCACAACTAATCTCCATCATGGGGAATTTGGAATCCGTAGTTAATGCAGCCATGCACTATTGTGCCTAGGTTTCGCACTACTATGTCAACATCACAAAGATCTCCCGAAAAGTACCAACCTTTTGCATAATAATGCTTGCGTCCGTTAAAAGATATTGCGTCAACATCAACATGTGCGGTGTGCCTAACTAAACCTAAGGGAATGAATAACCTTCAGGCTGTTAATGCAAAACTCGCTAAAAGAGATATCTACAAATATGGGCTGTCTTCTTTGCAGGCTTGGATAAGATTTGTGTAGTTGATATTGCGTATCTCATATAGTCCATCGCTTATAACATGGGCTGCTCTAAATGCTGACCAGAAGGAAAAAAAGACAGCAGAGAAAAAATATGCCCAAGAACGGTCTAGAAATGAGGTTGGAATTATAACAAGGAACAAGAAATAGTAACGCCGCAAACACAGCCAGAAGGTTTATCTCAAATCCATCTTGCACAGCAGATATCACAAGTGTTAATGAAGAATTAATTCGGAAATTTGCTATTATAATGCAAACATTAGCTTTAAATAGATCTGTAAATGCTAAAAAATTTGGAGAGCATATCTACAAAACTCCAGAATTCTATGTCGAGAGGTACGAGTGGTATTATATGCCAGGTTCTGTAAAGTCTTTTAGTAATTGTTTGTTTAATGTTGTTATTTCTGTAATTAATCGTTTTCAATAATAAGCTATTGCAATTATAATTATTTCAATAAACCTGCTTAATATTTACAAACAATTACGTACATTTACAAATGTTTATCTATTTTAAATAAATGGTTTCGTACGTTTTCCACTTTCCTATTATGCAGTCGATACGCTTTAAAGGCTTCTTTTTGCTGTTGAGGTATAAATATATGACCTGTTTGAGGGTATGGCTTAAGAGGTATATATATATTTAAAAGCTGCTTATATATTTTGTTGTTAAAGCAGGTAAATAACCTGCCTCCTAGCGGGTAGGCGTGGCTAGTATTATTTCGTAGAGTTTTTCTGGTTCAAATTTGAAGCGTGAAATGCATTAAATCTAGGCAGGGGATCTGATGGGTGTGGCTTCGTGATAGACATTTTATAGCTATAGCAATTTATCGGACGATATTATTCGTACGTGAAAGACCAGACTAAAACAAAAAGTCTTCAACGAAAGATAAATAAACAACAAATACAGTTGCTAAAATTAATGATGAGGTGGAGTTTGTTGAAATTTTAGATTTTTTCAGTTCATATTCTTCGTATTTTCAATGAAATTAAATTCTGATTTCACTTACAAATACGTTGTTTATAAAATTTCATTTTTTCATCGATAAAAGAAATATTTTCCCTGTTTTTATACGTAGGAAGTCGTAAATTACACCTCCTACAATCGCTACTACGCTAAGCACGATTATTAAGAAGTATATTTCCTCGACTGCATGCGATCGCGAAATTAGCAATCCTCGCTTCGCTTGTTTGATTGCACTTCAAGATTTCACTACTTCCTTGTGAAAAAGAAATCGCTCTGGGTTAATGTGCATATATCTCGATAATGTACAAACGTAAAAGAATTAATTGAGTTCTTTTCTACGGTAAAGAAAACAATGAAAAAATGGTGGAAAAAGCGCGTATGGTCTGTCGATTTTCCCGTGATAGCCTTTTTATTCTTTCGTTCAATAAACGCTCGCTGTTTTCCGCAAACCGATGTTATTTTCCAAGACAATTGATCCACGTTGTATATGTATGTGGCATATTGATATTGGATATTGATGCGGATAAATTTAGAAATTTTTCTTTTTTTTTTCACAGATACGATTTCTGGACGGATCGATCAATCTTGAAATATTAACTGGTGGTGGCAGTATTCGAAGTGTTACACGAATATGTAGACGTACTATATTATTTTCATCTTCATTCGTGAATGTTACAACACCTACAATACTTGAGAACTCGAGAAATGTGATTTTTTTTAAGTGTACGTTTTTTATCTTGTTAAAAACATTGCACAAATGCATTGTAGTAAACCAAATAGGAAATTCAAAGCATTCTTTTATCCAGTTTCCGTCGTAGATGCCAGGTCCGATTAGATTAGATAGATTAATGTAAGCAAATTTAATACACCGAATGATTTAGTAAATTCACTTACATTATTATTATTACACTAATGTATGCTTTTTACGTACTAACCTGGTATTGGGTGCAATTGAAACAATGCCAACAGCAGCTCTCCCCCTCCACAAGCTTCTTGGCCTGGCCGAGGGCGCACGGAAGACTGCACACCGATTCTGGCGGTTTCGGATTGCCCAGTTTGAACTGGATATCTGCGAAATTAAATTTCCATCTTACACTGCCACTCTCGAATACCGAAGCGTTCCGTTTGGAACGCGCAATATCCGTTCGAAACGTTGGCAGTTCCGAAATCGAAACTCTATCATACGAACAAAAACTCTATTAAACACGGACGAACTTCCGCATAGCCTGGATCCGATTCCAATGAAGGGGAAAGGAGGGCGAGATAATTTTCCGAGTTGTCCTTTCGCATCGACGTTTCTTGCTCGGTCGAGTCGGACGCGGAAGATCCGGGAAGAACAACTCTAACTACCGATTACGTCGATTAGATACGAATAAAACGGGTAATAGGCTATTAAGGACCGTGATGTGAACGATTTAGATTGATATGGGACCCGGAGAATGGGAATTGGCGAATTTAGGAATGACGTAAAAGTTTATATAAGGAAGATATCGTATAATTGCGACATGGTACTATGAAGTGAAAGTCTTTGATTCACAAATGTAGGGCTTTTTGATCTTGTCAGTTTCATAGAAACTGGAGCACTCAGCACAATTAATAAGTGGTTCGACCATCTCGATACATCCATTCAGCTTCCTCCGCAGGGATTTTGATGTTGATTTATGAAGTCTTTCGAAATCCCGTCCGATGCGAGTTGCAGCTCATGGCAAAGATTTTTTTAATGTTTAGAGAGGATGTGGTAAATTTGTGTCTTCTGCTTATGACGTTCCATACATGGGCGAAAGACTTCGAGATCTCGGTGGTCGCGGCAGCAAATTAATTTAAGCATTTTGAAAGTTTTTGTAGTCACATTTCGACGGCCATTATCTTGTTGAAATATGGACTGGGAAGCGTTCGAAGATATGGAATATGGGGTGATTTACAATTACTCGAAGGTAGCGTTGCTGTACCATTTTGTCTTACAATACAAGATGTGACTTACTGTGATGGACAAAAACAACAGGCCAATAGTCTCGGTAGGCGAACCGTACGACGCGGGTTCCAATCGCGTCCAGGTCGATTGGTTTCTAATTACTAATAAAAATTGGGGCTTGTTCTCTTCTCAGTAGTAAGTGAATCCGTAGGCCGGGAATTTACAATACGATGTTTGGCGCGTTAAAAATCCCTACAGGAGATTGGAACACTTCTTGATCCAGCAAAAATCTAGTAAAGTCGGACACTGATCGCAGTAATTGATGTCTAAAAGTACTTTGCCCAATAATGCAAAAACAGGTAAAGAGTGTGGAAAACACGTTCTATTCTCATCTTGAAGATGATCAAATTTAAATTACTGGTACTACTTTGAAATAATCACTTAATAATTAAGCATTTTATTTAGAGAATTATAATTTATACGGCAAAACCGAGAAATTATATTGAAATTTCTGGTTATGGTAGCGGCAATTTCGTATAGCGACAAGCGTAAAGGTGAGGGTGAGAGTTACCATGATATTTGGGGAAGTATTTTCGAAACATTTCTATTGGGAGTTGTAAGGACAGTTGTGATTTTAGCTGTTGGAAGAGAAGTAAAACAAAGGAAAAGCAGAAACGGAGATTATAGCATGTGTTCTCCATTCCAACGCAATTATAACGTGAATTGTACATTTCTCTGGCAGAAAATTCCGATGGGAATAGAAAACATCCTGGTCGTTCCAGTCGTGTTTATCGAAGATGGACGGACATTCGGACAGGTTTAATATACGCATGTTGTCTGTTGCTATCGGATCAGATCGGTGCATCCCTGTTAATTAAAAACCTTTTTCTAATGAACTGTGTATGCGCAACGATATCAGACGGAATCGACGGTGCGTTTTTCCCACGGTATTTACCGTTGGTTGCGTTCAATACAGTGCTCGCGGGGTCAGGATAGGATGTAAACAAATAGGAAATTAAGTACTGATCAGTATTATCTCGCCTATCCGCCGCTGTGACAGCGGTAATCGCGTTTGGCTCTGCAAATATGGGTATCTACTATTTACAAACAGCACGGCGTTTCGAAAGCTGAGCGACGAGTGTCCTCGCGCGTAAAATTGCTTGGTTTTCGAAGTGAAATTTTGCATTAAACCAGCATGCTGTATGTATAACACAACAAACACTAGCGGTTATAGGAATTGTTTCGTTTATAACAAAAGGTGGGGGCGTATATACAACATGTCCCACTTAGGGCGTAGATTGAGGATAGTTCCTTCCCCGAGTATTTAGGGAAAAAAAAATGATTCGTTATATAATGTGAAATTTTTGCGAAATTCTGCTGTTCCTGTAATGGCCGATACCTTAATCACTTTACCTGCAAGAGCGGTAGTACAAATTTTATTCAATTGAATATCTCTTAGAGTATTTACCAATATAGCGAAAATTTTTTTATATTAACTAGACGGCTTGGTGCTTGGTGATATTTTGTTTATTTTTAAGCGGCAACAAACACTTGCATATTTTCAAGAATCTGATGGAAAAATTGTTCTAGGTTCTTTTTGTATTTAAAATGTGACTTCTTTAGTAAATTAAATAAGAAGCCACGCAGAGTTTTTTGCTAAAATACACCACCCGACAAAAACATAGACGCGGTATCGTTTCTGTTTACGAAACAAAGTTTATAGACATTATATAAAATGTAAATGAGGGTTATTAATACTTGTTATGTAAATTGTCCATTTATGGATATTTCTGGGTATTTATTGCTTTATGAGGGGTAATTGAGATTCTCCCAGATCAAAATAGGAATTTTAAATGCGACAAAAATTTAGACCCTGTGCATTTATTACATTAATATAAGCAAAAATGTTTCAATTTGATACTTCTCTTTATATGCAGTGGTTGTGCTGGTAAAGTGTACACATTTCACCACGAGAAATTATATTTTATAAAGTGTTTGCAATATGGGTAGAAAAAAACAATTATCCTTGATACAAAGGGGTAAAGTTCTAGCCTGGCACCAGGATGGTGTTAGTAAGAAGGAAATTGCTCGTCGGTTACGAAGAAGCGATCATTCCGTTAGAAATTTCCTAAAAGATCCGGAAAATTACGGCAAATCAAAAGGCCAGGAGCGACCGAAAGCTGTAAGTGAGCGGGATAAACGCATGATATTGCGGTGTGCATCCAATTTTTCTGCGTCGGCGAGAGTTATGGCAGAACAGGCGGGGGTACAAACGCACGTGCGTAATGTTCAAAGGATTTTAAAGGCGTCACCGGTAATATCACGGAAGAAAATGTTGAGAAAACCACCACTTTCGGCGAAACACAAGGTAGCGAGCTTGAGATTTGCTGAAGAACACCTATCCTGGAAGAAACAATGGGAAAAAGTTATATTTTCCGATGAGAAACGTTTTCATTTGGATGGACCGGATGGGTACTTGCACCATTATCATGATCTGAAAAAGGAACCAAAAGTGAAAATGACCAGACAATTAGGGGGTGGATCTGTGATGATATGGGCAGCGATTGGATTTCGCGATAAAAGTGGAATAGTGTTTTGCACGAACAAAATGACATCTGTGACGTATAAAGACTTATTGCGTGACAATCTTCTACGTTTTGGAAACCAATGCGCCGGGCGCAATTTTGTTTTTCAACAAGATAACGCGCCAATTCATAAAGCAAAAACCATCACTGAATGGTTTAAAGGGAAAAAGATTAAAACTTTACAGTGGCCGGCACACCAGACTTAACATTATTGAAAACATGTGGGATGAATTAGCACGTCGTGTTTATGGCGGAGGCCGTCAATATTTCACGGTACAGGAACTGAAAACTTTAATAGTGACTGAATGGCAGAATATCCCTCAAAATTATGTGTTAAATTTATATAAATCTACTAATAACAGACTATTGGAAGTGATTAAGAACAAAGGAGGATCTACGCATTACTGATCTCGTTTGTTCGTTTGTTGATTTTTGTTTTACATTTGCAACAGAACGTCTGAATTTTTGTCGCAGAAATTGTTTAAACATTGGAGTAATAATTTATTATTTAGGTCATATATTACTGGAGGAGATATTTTTTAGTTTATTTTAGTTTTATGAATAAAAACTTAATTGGATATCTTGCTAGTTTCGCAAAGAAATGTTGTAACCCTTAAAACCCGTAAAACATCTTACCGCGTCCAAGTTTTTGTCGGGGAGTGTATATAGTTATAAATTATAAACGTTTCGGAGGTTATATTTTGCCTAATCTCCAAAATTGAGCTTGTTACCTGACATATTGAGCTTCAGGACACCTTCGTTGTACTCGCCAACTCTGATCCATCGATATTTTCCGTTGGACACCTGTTTAAAATGAATAATATTGTACCGGGCCGGTCCGTCGCCGTTATTATCGAAATGAAATCGGTCGCCACTAAGTCCTGAAAGCAGTAAATCAATAGTAACTTTTACATCAGAGCTACCATAACCGTAAAAGATTAGTTACCAAGTAATATTTTGAAATCTGCGCTAGTTATTGAAATGAGTAGTTACTAGTCATAGTGGAACCAAGTCGTTAGTTCAACTATGACTTTTATCTTATCATAACGGACATAAATTAGTAAGAAAATCAAAAAAGTATGTAAAAATCTCCCAGCTAACCTTGTAAAAATATAAATAAGTTACAAATGTGCGATAGCGAATTTACAAATAGGTTTTTCTTTACTAAAAAGATGTTCTGAACCAGAAAATAGAACTTATAAGAATGACAGAGACCAACATCAGTTACCTCGTATATTTTGCTCTTAATGACGTTTACCTTCGCTTTTGTTTTTGGGACTGTTATCTCGTTAAATATTGATTAAAATCGCGGAAGGAAAAAGGAAAAATCTATAAACCACTCTTTGGAGTGTGATGTTTGTTGCCTTTTGTCCCTTCCTGAAATAGAAGAATGTAATTTGTATACTTCCTTTGCATTGCTTTTAGATATTCTGTTAGAAAGGGAATCTGATATTTAACACGATTATCACGTTTGAAATTCCCCCTATTCGTCATATTGTTAGAAGATTCAAGTTTTCCCATATTAAATTATAGTTTGCAAAAGACGAGAGTAGTCCCCGTCGGCGTCTATATTTGCATGCATCTCGTATTTACCTTCGAAACTAACTTTCCGCAAGTACTTGAGCAACTCAGTTCCTTTGGTGGGCTTCATCGCGTCGCATAGTCCCGGCTTACTCTGACAGAGGGCGTGGTGCATATCCCTGTAATAAGAACAGAGCGTAAGAAGGTATCCGTTGGCTGTTATAATGCACGAGAAGATTTGTTTATAAACTATAATGGAAGTTGAGTTGAACTTAATTATATAAGATGCGTATGCTGAGACGTGGAAATGTCCTCTTGGTTCAAATCAATACAGCTATGTGCATATGTATGAAGCGCCTGAATAAAATGTGATACGTTCAAACTACTTACACATATGTATTTAACAAATGCATATGCGCACAATTTAATGTATTTATTTCCTATTGGCAGCAGTAATATTTTGAATTACTTGCAACAGGTACTCCCCAACTTTTGCCAGTTTGCATGTTGGTTTTAGCTGGTATTTCATTTTATATTTGAGTCTATATTAGCTCAATAGGATTGAGCTCACAATGGCAGAGCGATAATCTCAAAACAGTTATTTTGGTCCATTTCCTCTGAGTTTATTGACACGAATCAAGTACAGAAGTTTAGTTTGAACCATATCTGTACCGTAGGTAATACGTTTCAACTTCAACCACGCTTGTATGCTTCGCTTTCCTGGGAAACTTATACTCTTTACAAAAGAAGAAAAAAAACTTTGAATTATTTGCCTGCATTCTTTAGTTTCATCTATCCCAAAACCTGACAGTTGCAAAAATCTGCTGTCTACCAAAAATCCCAAAATTAGGAATATCTATGAGAGCAATAGTGTGCCCATCAGGGTAGATAGTCCAAAAGTAGAAAATTCACTAGATTTTGTAAATAAGGTAAATAAGATTGAATTAGAAGATGGAATATTTTAGTATCGTTTAATCTCTGTTTACTCTTCCTCAGCGTATCGATTCTAGAAAGCTTTCCTTGTCGGTAATCACTAAACTATTTCAAGAGATGCCTCTGCCATGTTCAGAATATCTGTAAATCGGAACTGATAATCGGTTCTATGATTTTTCCAAATAGTTAAACAAGCGTATATGCTAAACAATACATTTTTTCCACGACGCCGAAAAAACTTGTTTGCTCATACCTATTCATTTTACCCTTCATATGTAAATAAAACATATACGACTACCCTTTCGCCCCAACAAACAAAACAGAAACGCAATCTCCCTCTCGTAATACATCAAACAGCAAAAAAGAAATTAATGAATAACCATAAAACAAAAAAACGCCCAACAAAAATCCTTTCAAATAAAAATTTCTTTATACATGTGTTGTACGTGCAAATGTAGAGAGCGAGCCCGTTGTGAAGTTCCGACGGTTATTTATTATTTTTTTTTTTGAATTGAAAATGAAATGTTCTGCCACTTACGGTCGTTCTGAATTTTTTATTGGTATCGCATTAAAAATTTAATTTGCGCACGCTGAGCGACATGCGGATTGGTCATTAGTTGCTGCAGTACACAGACGAAATTAAAAAACGAAATTCAAGAATAACAGTTGGCGATTCGATGCATGGTGTACGTTCGCCAAAAAACAAAAAAAAGGCCTTGCAACGATAAATTTTAATGAAAGCAGAAATAGTTCAGCGTCTTGAAAAATAGGATATATTAGTGATGCATTAAAGCGATTTAAAGCGACGAAGAGAGTGCGCCTTTTTTTTTGTTTGAAATTTTATTTGTAAGAAATATTGTTGAGTTGCCGCATTTCTTGGGCTGATTAAAACTAAAGAAAAAATTAAATTAGTATCAGTCCAATCCAAACAATTTTTAGTTCAAATGCAGTGGATTTTGCGCGGGCCCCTACTCACGCCTATATCCGACCCCACGGGACGAAATCGAGAAATCGCTTCAGGCTACCAGAAGCTTGGAGCTTGTTTTCCGACCCTCTCGCATCTTTCTCGCGACCGTTACCGACCGCCTCACTAACCGAGGACGCGGCTAGAGGCGTGTAGTTGTCGATCAAGGTTTATTATAATCTATAATGTTACGTCTATATTAGTATTGCGCATAATTACTGCATTTTGCAGTTGATAAAAGTTAATGAATGCGAAATCGAACTCGCATTCGAATCATTTGTGCATTCTGGCCTTTTCCCTTCCTTCTATAATTATTTTGAGAAACCAGAAAGGGGTGGTTCCCCTTTCTGTTTTCCTCTTCTTCTGCTTCTAAAGATGTGGTAATTAATTTTTCATTCAGTAAAGGTTTTTTTTTTCTGGAAAAAGAAAACAATAATAATTATAAAAAAATTTCGAGTCGAATAACAAAATTTTATAGGATCTTCCGAGAGGTGGATGTAGTAGAAAAAAAATGAACCCTAACAAATAATAGCCCACAACACAAATATAACCCATCAAGGAGCTCGATCTTTTTTCTCTTTTGTATTATGTTTCATTTTTATTGCGGACGCCGAGGTTCGGTTACGAAATATGTTTTTCTTTCCATATATACGTTTGCTTTTTAGCTAATTCAGTAGATAATAAAGTGTATATTGTAGGAACAAGAGAAAGGCACGGGATCGTAAAAAATAACTTTGTTTATGGAAAGGAAAGTGCGCCGCCTATGTACCTGTAGCGACGGCACTATATTAAAAATATAAAAAGGAGAACTTCAATTTCCACGACGATAAAGCCGAAAATAAAATGGGGATGGAGAAGAACGAAGAACGAGAAAGAATAGGAGAAGTAGGGCGGGAGTAATGGAGAAATCGTCTTTTGTTGTTCCTCTTCCATGCATTATTTTGTTCAGCGTCGATAGAATTTTTAAGATTGCGTACATTTACAATTATCTACGAAGATTGTAAACGATTTTTTTTGTTTAGTGTATGTGTTTCTATGTGTTGATTTAATATTTACCGGATCTATTAAAATCAATAAAATTTCAAAAATGAAGAAAGATGCTGCAACATTAAATGCATTTACGTACATAGTATCTAACGGGCTGCGCGCAGATCCGGAACATTTATTCACACTTCCTTTAAGATGGTACGACGATCAGAAACCGAGGCAATATTTGCTTTGTCTGTGTTGGCATATTCTTTTAAATTCAAGCTATGCAAGCAAAAATAATTTAAAAGCTGAGAACCATTCAATAACTGCAATGGTACACACAAACATAAGAAATCCTATCGACTGCTCCATTTCCTTTAATTCTATTGCGTTACATTACCCGTTTGATATAAGCAAATCTAACCCGTTGCGTCTAAATCGATCTCATCGAATCGAAACCTCCATATTTCATTCTTTCCGTCGCATAATCTGCTGACACAGGCGCGGCCTTCAGAATTCTCTGTACGGTAGCCGGTTTCGTGTGATTTACGGCGAACGGGAGCTAATTTCCTTAAAGATCCGGGTCAATAAATGCAACCCGTAGTGAGAACATGGCCCATCATTTATGGTAAGCCAGGAACAACTTCTACCCGGTTAGATAACGATCGATGGGGGATTTAATGGATTGTGAGTGAAAATAATGTAAAAAAAAACTAATGCGTTATGTTTCTATGGTATATTATAGTGCAATTAAATGTTTTAAATACCGTTCCTGTAAATGGTAAAAACGTATAAACTGCGAGATCAGAATGCCTTCCAGTGCTAAAATTACATTTGAAAGAGCTACACGAGAAGATTTAGAGGAAGTAGAAAATATTTTGCATTTAGTAGAAGTAGATGCAACGACCAGCTCACGAAGAATTGGTACTCCACAAAAAAGAGTAATAAATACACTTAAGCTAGCTTGAGGGATAAATAATAACCGTCGTTTTGTACTGCGCATGAACGGATGAAGCAGTACTCGCTTATGACGACATTAATAGTACTCGGAAAAATCCGCGCAATAGTCAGAAGTGATTTTCAGCACAAGTTTTCGGGAAACATGTGATGTGGCCCATAGTTATTTAATTGGCCGTTTTACTTAGGAGAATCACCTCACAGAGCATCATTAAATGCAAATGTATTATCAGCCAGATGGAACTCCCGCAGATTTCGTTTGTTAGGTCAACAATATTTGTACGATAGGTTTCTAAGGCTTTGGATTGGTCGCGATGGTCCTACTAGTTGGCTATCAAGATTTCTAGATCTCACGCTATTAGATTATTGTTTCTGGGGCTGGTTCACAAATGAAGTTTACAAGGTTATAGTCAATGCTCGGGATGCATTAATTCGATGCAGCAGATATTAAGCAATCAGGAGATCAATAGCCGCCCTTCGTAGGCGAAATATAAAATGTTTAAAGGTCATTGGCGGAATATAATGTATAAAATTTTGTTTATTTGTAATTATGATATAACTTTAAATAAATGAAAATTGGATAAGAACATTTTAGTCTTTTTACATTATTTTCACATGTACAATACTCTCCTAGAGTTTGGCCCTTTCCTCTCGACTCACCCCGTGTATGGTATGTGTGCATGTACCTGACAAGCGTTTAGATGTTTTCTATTTCATCCTCTAACGTCATTATGTGCATAACGTATTTATGCACATAATGACATGTAATTAAGGGATGTTTTGTAATTTTCAAGCAATTGTTTGCAGTTTCCAACACCAGCGATATATTGATTATCAACTTATTCTGGCGTGTTCCCTCACACCACCTTCATCCTCAATATTAGGAATTATTAAGTATTCCTATTAGTAATGGGAATTAATTATTCGACTTACATTATGTTGTAGCTTGTACTACATGTACTACTGTAATATGGCTTTGTTTCAGATAACTCGCAAATATACCGGATTTAAGCATTCAATACTAATATACAATGATCACATCTCCGGTTAGGATTAAAGGGTTCATAAATGCCTTTCACGTGTGTACATGTACTTCATATTAGCGAGGATATTGCGAATTTAATAATGTCCTTTCGAGCAATGCGGCTATTAGTAATATAGCAGTAGTATTTGATGGTTCGACCTATGTGCGTGTACTTGAAGGGAGCGATTGCTGTATTACGTTTGAAGTCAACATCACTAATTGGTTTCAAACAGGAGCATCGATTTTCGTCGTTACAAGTTATTATTTGCTAACATTGTTGCCGAAATACAACGGTAGTATATAGTGCAACACATAAAGTCCGATCCATATACGAATAATAGTAGGTAAGCTATGCGGGTATCTTCGCCTTCGCGACTGCGGCATCCGGGCTGTGAAATTTTTTTTTTAATTAACTAAGATAAAAATATCAACAATGAAGAATAGCATCCAAATTTAATATCTTAACTTTTAATGATATTTAGTGTAACTTTAACTTATGAGATTTTTCAGTTACTCTTATGTAAATAATCTATTTTCCTCCAGATACAGTTTCCTGTTTTCTTAATTTTTGGTCATTATATATACTTAATCAATATTATAAAAGAAGAAAAACGTTTTTAAATAATGATTTTTTCTGCAAAAATTAAAAATATAAAGTTTGCAGTATAGTCAGTACATCTGTGGGCATATTGCATAGTACTTCCTTTCGATACGTTTACGTCGATTTTCTTTCAAACTTCTGCCTAAAATATCAAATGTGTAAAGCAATTCAATATGCTACATCTTACTTCACAGAACACATTAGAAAATGCCTAACAATAACCAAAAAATATAATGCTAAGATAGCTTAGCTTCCTCATGGTATTAATGGAATAATTCACGGCAAACGCAACAAAAGGAGAGAAACAATTTTTTTCTCTCCTTTTGTTGCGTTTGCCGTAAATTATTCCATTAATATCACGAGGAAGCTAAGCTATCTTAGCATTATATTTTTTATCTTACTTCACATTTATTTCTTTCACTATCACGGTATTAATAATGTCCACTCTGTCATAATACTTACCTAATTGCATAGGCGAAAGCCATGACAGCATCTGAGACGAACTGAAGTTGGTCTTCGAAAACGGTGTTTTGTTTAGTCAGTTTTTCTCTTCCAGTACACATCTTGGTATATTTTTGGTTGTAGGGAGTTTTTGAGCTGTTAGGGTAACGGCATTGGAAGTGATGCTCCCAGAATTCTAGAAAGAAAGATTTTCTTGTCAGTCAATAAAAAATTAAGTAATTCAGATATAATTGATCCCGTGGGGGACTTTTAAGTGTTATCTGTTTGAGAAAGTGTTGCTAAGCGAATGACCTATATATCAAGTATTCTATATTCTCTGCATCTGCGAATCCAATTCGAGCGACACATATGTGGCCCACAGAAATGAAACCGCCAATCTGTCAAAGGACTACTTTCACGTATCTATGTAGGTAACGCAATTGTCCCTGCCACTATAGGAAGAACAGTCAGTCGGCGCGGTGCTAGTAGCGGTGTAACAAACGAAATCTAGTTATCCGATTCCATTCCAGACTGATTACAACACGACCGTATCGAGATGTCGGCTAGCTAGCGAGCATGCAGCTTTAAACTTCATTAGGGGGCGAATCAGAGGGAATCTTGCCCCCAATGCACAGACTTATCTTTTATCTTTTGTGCGGGGAAAAGGCGATCGAAATTTTATCTTAACGCTGCCCGAGAGACCGATGCGAAGTAGTCGTATGCGACCCGATTAACAACCCGCACGACGACGTAGAATTTCGGATTGCGTTTAATGATAAGCTCCCTATTTACGGGCAAGCATATGCCTCTTGGGGGTGGTTGTAAAGCGTTTTAATCAGCTCCGTCACGAGTATAGATAAATATAGAGAATTTGCTACACACAATTATAAAGATTTAGGATAAACAGGGTGGTTATCAAAAATAAAAGTATCACACATTATACTCCATTCTTTTTTACTATTTTTTACTATTAGGAAATAAGTTTGTTTTTTCCTGTTGGTCAGTTAAGTAGTGCGCAGCTATAGTCTAAAGGAAAAAGGTGGTCTCAGTCATTAACCTTTGGTAATTCATCGCATAAAGTGCCATACTGCACGTTAAATATTTTTATGTAGCATTTCGTAAATAAATAAATCGGAACGTTTCTCCAATTATACTTTTCAATAAATTCCAGTCCCGTCACGCGCGTTAAACATCATTACTGCTGCCAAGCTACACAGTTCAGCGTGGATCCAATTCTTTCTTATCCATGTAACTCACAATCAGCCTATCGGATATCCATCTAGGACCGAAGGCAACGTCGATAACCATTTCTCGGGGTCGCGTTGCGGCGAGTAGAAGCACGCGTTATGCATGCAAATCGAAGCTTCTGTTCTAAAATCGCTATCACTAAGAAAAAGGCGGAAGTTTGGCGGAGGATAGATTGAAAACGGTTTTTTCTTGATAGAAAGTTATCTCGCTTACACGCACGTCGAAGATTCGAAGGTTTTTTGCTATGTAAAGGCGAAGTAGTATACGCCGCACTGAAACACGGGAATTAATTAATGCCGTGTAACTTCGAATAGAGTGCAGAAAGTAATGATTTTGATGAAAGGATCGAACTATTGAATGAAGCAGATACAGGTTTAACTCTTAAGCTCTATATATGAAAGGTGTATAGTGTTAGTCGATTGTTTCGATGTTCTATAAAATCTTGGCCATTTGTATTAAAATTTCCACCATTTCAAAGGAGGTAAGTATGGTTTATTCTACATAGTTCATTAGGAATATCAACCACATTACTAACAAATGTCCAATCCTTGTGCGGATAAGGTATTACTACGTATTATGAATAATGGAGGGAATAGGTCACAAGTTCTATGCATGCAGATTTATGTACAAGTACTATTGGGTCATCGTGTGGGTGTGTGTGAAGTGTAGAAGCACTTCCGGCATTTTATATATTAACGGTTTCCTAAAATCGCTTTGTCGTGTGATTTGGGTCACTGCCTTGCTAAAAGATAAATGACTCGTCTAAGCTCCCTCTAACGAACGGTATAAAATTAGCGGATACCCGGGTCTGGGCCTCGTACTTTTGACTTCACAACATGGGACTTCTGGCTTCATTTGTTCGAAATGGGGATTTCGCTTTTGTTGGGGTATAAATCGTGTATGTAGGTCACGTGATTTCTTGTTAAGGAGTTATTAGATCCTTCCAAAAGAAAGTACTTATTCCATTAACAAATTCTTCTCTTAGTTTATTGTCTTCTTACAGTAAAATTAAAATACTTTGCTATAAAAATGAATTATTGTAGAATTTGGAAACATTTCAATATTAAGTAACATAGATAAAATTGTTCAGGAAATTAATTTACATATTGTGCTATAATCTAACAATTCTCGAAGTAACCTTTTAGGATATGCCTAAGGTGAGACGGAGATACATCACCAATCAAACAGGCATGCCAGTACAGAGCCATTTTAATGAGTTAGACAACTTTAAGGTCCTAGGTATTTAGGTTATTTTATATACGGAGTTCGGCACACCTACGCGATGAAATAAGTTATTTAATAAATTATTGATTTACGATAGAATATGGCGGAGGCGCATTTCACGATCCTTGTTTTAGTTCACTTGAGATTGTGGCTGATAAAAGTATGTTTGAGTGTAGCTTTGTTTCTACGGAAACAATATTACCAAGTGGGATACTATTTGATAATGGTAGCATACCTCACCGTCCGCTTGCCCAAAATCTCTCAGATAGACAACAGGTAAATTTAAATTTGAATACAAGCAATATACATTCGCAGAATCTAACTGCCAAAATTTAACAATCTCAATAATAAGTGTTTTAATTAACGCGGTATGTCCGAATTTTGCAGTTCCCCCTATTTTTCATCTAAGCCCTGACGAGACAGTAAAATTCTTAAGAGCATTTTGGTCAACAGCGAAGTAAACTGCTTGAGATGATTTAAAACGCTGTTTTT
Organism: Marronus borbonicus; assembly: GCA_902655005.2. NCBI lineage: Eukaryota > Metazoa > Arthropoda > Insecta > Coleoptera > Scarabaeidae > Marronus > Marronus borbonicus. The sequence goes on from LR737386.1 coordinate 6,646,362, forward strand.
TTTTTCAACATTTCACTGTTGGCAGTGCGGGGGCGTAGTTCCATCCTTTTTCGAAAAGAAATCCCAACGCAAATTGGGCAGATACGCTTCACGATTCCCTTTCCGGTGAGTTGGACTAATTGTGCAATAAATATTAAGCTGCTTTTGTGTCAGTATTATCCACAAACTGGCCAAATTTCCTGCACAATCCGAAATATTGCACAATAATATTTAATTCGTATACACGCACTGGATTGACGGATTCAGTTCCATAGGTTCGTGGGGTACTTGTCTTCAGTCAGCTTGTGTACCGCTGCGTCCCGTTGACTTCATAATTCTAATAGCTTCTGTTATAATTTTTCATTGTATTTCTTTTGTCTGCTGTTCAATAACTTTTCCCTACTTGTGTCTACCATCTTTTTCCTTCCTCCTCCTAATATTTCAAATTCACAGTAATTACACTCCCCGACAAAAACTTAGACGCGGTAAGATGTTTTAAGGGTTTTAAGGGTTACAACATTTCTTTGCGAAACTAGCAAGATATCGAATTAAGTCTTTATTCATAAAAGTAAAATAAACTTAAAAATTTCTCCTCCAGTAATATATGAACTAAATAATAAATTATTACTCCAATGTTTAAACAATTTCTGCGACAAAAATTTAGACGCTCTGTTGCAAATGTAAAACAAAAATAAACAAATGAGTGATCAGTAATGCGTAGATCCTCCATTGTTCTTAATCACTTCCAATAGTCTGTTATTAATAGATTTATATAAATTTAACGCATAACTTTGAGAAATACTCTGCCATTCAGTTACTATTGAAGCTTTCAGTTCCTGTACCGTGAAATATTGACGGCCTCCGCCATAAACGCGACGTGCCAATTCACCCCACATGTTTTCAATAATGTTTAAGTCTGGCGACCGTGCCGGCCACTGTAAAGTTTTAATCTTTTTCTCTTTAAACCATTCAGTAATGGTTTTGCTTTATGAATTGGCGCGTTATCTTGCTGAAAAACAAAATTGCGCCCGGCCCATTGGTTTCCAAAACGTAGAAGATTGTCACGCAATAAGTCTTTATACGTCACAGATGTCATTTTGTTTGTGCAAAACACTATCTCACTTTTATCGCGAAATCCAATCGCTGCCCATATCATCACAGATCCACCCGCTACTTGTCTGGTCATTTTCACTTTTGGTTTCTTTCTCAGATCATGATAATAATGCGAGTACCCATCCGGTCCGTCCAAATTAAAACGTTTCTCATCGGAAAATATAACTTTTTCCCATTGTTTCTTCCAGGATAGGTGTTCTTCAGCAAATCTCAACCTCGCTTCTTTGTGTTTCGCCGAAAATGGCGGTTTTCTCAACATTTTCTTCCTTGATATTACAGGTGACGCCTTTAAAATCCTTCGAACATTACGCACGTGCGTTTGTACCCCCGCCTGTTCTGCAATAACTCTCGCAAACGCAGAAGAATTGGATGCACACCGCAATATCATGCGTTTATCCCGCTCACTTACAGCTTTCGGTCGCCCCTGGCCTTTTGGTTTGCCGTAATTTTCCGGATCTTTTAGGAAATTTCTAACGGAATGATCGCTTCTTCGTAACCGACGAGCAATTTCCTTCTTATTAACACCATCTTGGTGCCAGGCTAGAACTTTACTCCTTTCTATCAAGGATAATTGCTTTTTTCTACCCATATTGCAAACACTTTATAAAATATAATTTCTCGTGGTGAAATGTGTACACTTTACCAGCACAACCGCTGCATATAAAGAGAAGTATCAAATTAAAACATTTTTGCTTATATTAATGTAATAAATGCGCAGGCTCTAAATTTTTGTTGCATTTAAAATTCCTATTTTGATCTGGGAAAATCTCAATTACCCCTCATAAAGCAATAAGTACCCAGAAATATCTATAAATGGACAATTTACATAACAAGTATTAATAACCCTCATTTACATTTTATATAATGTCTATAAACTTTGTTTGGTAAGTAAAAACGATACCGCGTCTATGTTTTTGTCGGGTACTGTATACCTATTACCTTCGATATCGTCCGATATCCCTTATTAGTATCACACACATGCTTTTTAGACGTTGTATGTTACTAAATATTACCATCTTATGCTAAAATTCTGCTACCTTTGCAAAGTTGTTGAATATTTGCTTGTACTCTATTCGGTAGAGGTCGATATAGCGTTAATTGCGGCAATTTTAATCGATTAGAATATTTAGGTTTACATCATTTTATTAGAATTAAGGCGAATACATCCCCATCAATTACAAGCGCTCGTTATGATATAAGATTGAGAATAGTTCAAAGATAATTAATTTTTAATTCCACCCATATAACGCATAAAGTAAACGAGAATTATTCATATCATATCACATGCAGCTCTCAAAATTATTACCGCAACTCCCTCTTCCATTGATGCAATTATGCATGTCACGAGCACCGGCGCCTCAAACAAACACTCGTATCCCGGAAGCTAGCGAACAACTAACTACTGCCGAAAGTTCTCGCCCCTAATAGGTGCATCGCAAATTCGAGGTAATCTTGTCATATAGTGACATGTAACGTGGTCATATACTCGTTCATGTACATACAACACAGGTAATTGTCGCAATCACTGTGAGTGGTAGGTGCTCTCGTTACCGAGTTTACAACTCCGCGATGTAAGTTTGGCGTACGCGATATCAAACGTTGAAGTTGTGTTGTTATTGTTGTATGCTAATTTCCTCTTGTTTGAGTTGACAAGTGGCGGAGGTGCATACGTCCCTTTCAGGACCTAATAACTGTTGTAATGCTTTGGGGCGCGGTTTAGCTAACTAGGTGCTAAAACCTTTGTTGCGTTTGGCGCTGAATTATTGCAAGTTTCATAGTGGCAGGTCTATTAGTCTTACGCAGCTAGAAAAAGGATAGATTTTTTAGATTTATTTTGGTTAGCGCTTTCATTGTTAAATACCCTTTCTTCTATTTTCATTTTATTTCTTTTTTTAGATTTTATCAGTTTTCCTTTTAATATATGTATGCGTATTGTTTGTGGCTCACTGCTATATTTTAAGCTTAAGAATCACAATAACATATATTATTCCAATTTCCTTATTTTAGCTATACTTCAGGGGATGAGGCTGTATTTCAATTTTCCCTCAAAGATTTTACTCTGAACTGTCCTAGTAATAAGACGTATCTGCAAACCACTATTATATGTAACATATGTGGCGTGTATTTGTCAAAATTACGCATCAAACAACACATGAATATTCAAATCAGGATATTACGTGGACACAAAAATTACCATATTTACTTTAAGCCGTTGGGATACCAAGATTATGAATAAATTTGAGATAAAAGAACCTGGCAAACGAAATGTTTAACAAATAATGAACGAGATAGTTGAAACTAACCTTTTTGCTTTGGAAAGTATGTTTGGTTTGAACTGAAAGAACAATTTTTTTTTACAATACTTAAGAATGCGAACACATTCTCGTAGCCAAAATGAGTCGTCCTTGCATATATTTTCAAATCCAGTTTAGATCCGGTAAATTTGACGTCAGGCGGAACAGTCTAGGACAACTCCCCTTCCAAAAGCTTCAAAATAGAATCGAGTCGGAATTTCATTCTGCATCTATCGAAACTAATCCACCGAATGTTTCGTCTTCACTTCAAGATATCCCTTGAAAAATTGTCGAAATCCAGAGCGTATTTCGGAACGTATCAAGGCGATTTCCACACCGCCAGCTGCAACGAAAGATGTGACTGGAACGAGTATCGTGACTTTACGTCTGGTCTCTCGCCGTGGTAATGGGAACGTCACTTCCGGCATTGATACGCTGCGACGGCTACCCGACCTCTTGTCGCAAAATAAAACTCTAATTGGATGTGGGTACTTCGGCCGATCCGCAGAAGGATCGGAATCGATAACGGAACACGATAAAACGTTCAGAATTAGATCTTTCCGCTTCTTATTTATGTCACCTTCGTCGGTAGAGGGTTGCTCTAGTGAAGTGGTTAGTTTATACTTCCGAAATCATTTGGTTGTTTTTGTTTTACAAACAGGTCGATTAGTATTTCAGAATTTTTAAACAATAATAATAATAATAATTGAAACGGCTCGGTAGCCCAGCGTTAAGAGAGTCAAGTGGCTGGTGGGGACATAATGGCGAAAAATATGTTTGGTTTCAATGAGCATTGTAGCATTAATTAAAAATAGATCGCATCATAAAGATCGACAAGTATTATGATTAGATTTGGGAACGTGTCGTAATAGGAAGTGCGCCTAACGGAAGGTTACTAAAATATAGAGAGACCTACGCAACATTTGCACTCTAAACCAATAAAAATTTGACACGATTAGTTTATAGAATTAAGAAATAATTCCAATTTCCACTTCCGTATATTAGACTGCCAAAATTCGGGCGGAATATGTTGCCACTGTCCTCGCGATAGGAATAGATGTTCTGAGTTCGGTATCGGTTTTCAATTTACTGCATGTTAAACTTTGCCGGAAACCAATTACTCGACTTAATATGGCAGGGGAATGGTGACAGGATCGGAATAAACAGACTCGCATATCCCTAGCGACAAAGTTGGCGTAAATAAAAACCCATCTGATGGAGCCATAAATAAATTGAAAAATGTGTTTTTTTGTATCTGAGATGTGAAAGAGATTTTTATAGCTCGTCCGGAAGACAAGCATTATAATCGGCATTTATATTTAAATAAATATAGTAAAGGATTGCAATATAATGTAGTAGATGCGATCAGTAAAAATGTTACAATTTAAAGTATAAGTATTAGAAGTTGTCGAATAATCAAATTTAATTGTGCATTGTACGGATGGATTTTTAAAGTACTCTACGAATAACTGCAGATCTTTTTTTGTTTCGTAGAGATCGTAAACTAATAATTTCGTCTTCATTGTTATGCGGGTAATTGCAATTGCATCAACTTGTTAAGTCAGCAATTGTTACTAAAGAAGAATAGCATTTCTGCCGCGAATTAATGTAATTAACTCAATTTCAATCAGACTAATTTGCCCCTCTATTGTCTTAGGTTGAATAGAGCTTTCGATTTGAACATTGAATGCATTGTAGCAAAGTTCCATTTCTCGACTAACAATCTGAAACAATCAGTTGCCTTTCTAGTCGTAGAGAATACCAATGAAACCAAAATCGCCCGAAACGAAATCGTCCCCTTCCTTCTGCTACTGTTTTCGTTAACCAACGGCGTTCCTACTACCTCTTCTTCGGCATTGTTTGTCTACGCAGGTTTAAACTTCTCTATTTAGAACACAATAAACACCCTACATGTACATACACTGCTGTTCAGAGAAGTTCGATCAGTTGGTAAAAAACATGAAAAGGTTACAGAAACAAACGAAACTAAAAACAAAATGCAATTTTATTATATGTACAGGTAAAAAAGACAAAAATAAATAAATAAAAAGTTATTTTGGCCTAATATAACATACTGAACATTATATTTTTTTTTCATCGAAAAAACCTCCTTTGCTGTTAATCACCGCTCGAACTATTCTAGACATTATTTCGATAAGTTTTGTTAAAATGGATTGTAGAATATTAATCCATTCATGTTGCAGAATATTCCGTAAATGTTCTTGTGAAGTTGGGCATATTTTTCGGATCCTCCTGTCCAGTTCATCCCACAACAACTCTACAGGGTTCAAATCTGGGCTTTGTGGGGGCCATTTCATTATTTTCAGGGTGTGCTGTTCTTCTTGCTCCTTTAGATAGTTCTTACACACTAACGCAGTGTGTTTTGGGTCGTCGTCATGCACGAATGTAAAGTTACGGCCTATTATACGCAATCCTGATGGCACTGCATGATTCTGGAGTATTGCAAAATAATTTTCCTTCCTCATTACACCCTGCACTCTGCATAAATCTCCCGTCCCAGCAAAGGAGAAACATCCCCACACTAACACAGAACTACGCCCTTGCTTCACTGCAGGCACAATGCAGTGCGGGATCACTTTTCGGTTTTAGATCTTCGGACATAAACTCGTCGATTTTGCCCAAAAAACTCAAACTTTGACTCGTCACTCCAAAGCACGTGTTTCCAATCATCTAACGACCAATCTAGATGAGAACGGGTCCACTGTAGCCGTTTTGCTCTGTTGCCCCGACGTAATAAGGGTTTTCGAATGGCAATGCATCCATGAAGGTCCGCTTGTTGAAGTCGACGTTTTACCGTACTCGCCGAAACTTGTTCTTCACGGCCGCGATTGACTTCGGCTGCTATTTGTGGCGCTGTTAATTTTCTATTGCGTTTGCTTAATAATA